>WOXC01010571.1:0-171791 GCA_011680675.1 Gymnobelideus leadbeateri
TACCTGCCTCCAGACTGAACCCTCCATGCAACAGAGGAAAAGTATTGAGTCAAAATATCCAATACAGAGACTATCTGACAACAGAGATGATATTATGTTCTATTAGTTCCCCACTTTTTTCTTTCCAGTTTGAAACATTTGCTGATTGATTGATTGTGTCAAGGAAGGATATAGTCTTCTTTATTTCTTCTCCAGGATCTTCATTCCCCCCACCCCCAATGATTTAGTCTTCAGCATCCTTTTAATGATCTTTTTGGTAACATTGTTGCACTATCTTGGTTCTTTGTATTTCCCTCTGCATCAGTATATATACATTTATGATTCTCTCAGTTCCACATATTTGTCATCCCCCACACACTATTCCCATTGCATTTAAGATATTTTTTTCAGCCATTCCTCAATAATGTGTCCCCATTCCTACTATGCCCCAGACCTTTGCTAATACAAAGAGATCTGCCATTAATACTTAGTATACATTGGCCCCTTGTTTCAAAACTTGACTTCCTTGGATATATAGGACCATTGATTGATTTCTGGGTAAATTAATATACACAAATAATTTAGTCACTTTCTATGAATAATTTCAAAATGCAAGGGCCACTTAATTGCTCAATCACCAATGCAATGCTGGTCTGTCAACAGCTTTTCAGCATTGATTGTTCTCTTTTGTCATCATTTCCAACTGACATGGAGTGAAAAGAAACCTCAGAGAACTTTCTCAAGATTGCAATCAGAGTTGAACCCTTTTCAATATTGTCAGAAAGCAATGATTGACACTAAATCACTACTGATTAGAAAATGCAAATTAAAGCAACTCTGAGTTACCACATCACACCTATCAGATTGACTAACATGACAAAACAGGAAAATGATAAATGTTGGAGAAGATGTGGTGATATTGGGAAACTAATACATTGTTGGAGTTGTGAACTGATTCAACCATTCTGGAGCACAATTTGGAACTATGCCAAAAGGGCTATAAAACTGTGTATAACTTTTGATCCACCTATACCACTACTAGGTCTGTATCCTAAAGAGATAATAAAAAAAGAAATGATCCACATGTACAAAAATATTTATAGCAGCTTTTTTGTAGTGGCAAAAAAATTGAAAATTGATGTCCATCAATTGAGGAATGGCTGAACAAGTTGTGGCATATGAATGTGATGGAGTACTATTGTTCCATAAGAAATGGTGAGCAGGTATATTTTTAAAAAATGAATTGGAAGGTCTTGCATGAACTGATGCTGAGTGAAGTGAGCAGAACCAGGAGAACATTGTACATAGTAATAGTAACACTGTACAGTGACCAACTTTGATAGATTTAACTCTTCTCAGCAGTGCTGAGAATGGCATTCCTTAATCCTAAAACAATTCTAAAAGACACATGATGGGAAATGCTATCCACATATAGAGAAAGAACTAAAGAGTCTGAAAGCAGATTAAAGTACACTGTTTCTCTTCTTTCTTTCTTGTGGTTTTTCCTTTTTTCTGATCCTTCTTTTACAATATGAATAATGTGGAAGTATGTTTAATATGACTGCATACATATAGCATATATGAGATTGCATGCTATCTTTGGGAGGGGAAAAGAGAGGGAGGGGAGAAAATTTAGAACTCAAAATCTTATAAAAGTAAATGTTGAAAACTAAAATAAATTATTTGAAAAAAGAAAGCAATGATGGATAACTCCCCTCCCTCAATAATGTTAATGTTTCAATTTAAAAAGCACTAATTAAGAGCCTACTATGTGAAATACTACATACTAGCTGCTGATGCTATAAAAAGAAACAAAAAAAAATAACAACCTACCTTCAAGGTACTTATTGACTACTTTTAGCCAGCCAAATGGAATTCTGTATTCATTTTAATTAGAGGGCTCTGATCCAGAATATCTTTCTCCTAGTCATGTCACCTATTAGTAAAAGAACCCTGACCAAGTTGGTCTGCTTCTCTGAATTTTAGTTTCTTAATCTATAAAATGAGAAAGCTAGATGATATTTAAAGTCCATTCCAGCTCTGATAGTTTGTGAAACTAGGTTTGAATTTATCATCACTTTTCCTATAAGGATTTGGGGATGATAAAAGAAAAGGAGCGTGGGGAGGGAGAGAGACAGAGAGAAGATAAGAAGAGAGATAATAGAAGATAGAGATCCTTTAATATCAGCTGGATATTTGGGGGTTTTGCGGCTCATGATAAAAAATTCAGATGAAGAGCCAATTGCAGTAATGCTATATAGTTTAATTAGTCAGTTGATTAGTTCAAGGGAACTCCTCAAAGAAAATGGAAATACTTCTGCCAGACCCACAGTAGTGTTCCCCCTGCTCCCTCTATTTATTGAAAGATATTTAAATGCAGCCAGTAACTTTGTGAGAAAGCACTGATGAAAGATGCCAGGAACATAACAATATTTCTATACTAAAAAAATAATAATCTTTAGTTGTCCAGATAGACACACTTGGACACACACACACACACACACACACACACACACACACACAGAGATACAGGCATCCCTTGTCTATCATCATAAATTTCATTTCCATTAAAGGTAGGCACAGATTCAAAAATGTTCTTTGTGACAGGTCTCAGTCTTGCTAACAGCCCCTCAAGGATGAAGCAGATTTCTTTTAAACAATAGGATGACACATTTTACTGAACTTTGCAATTCTTAGGAAACTTTAGAACTTCTCCAGTTTTACTTTTCTTTGAAAAATGAAGGCGGAACTCTCTCCTACTTATTTCAGAAGGAAAAACAACCCTTCCTACATATATTTTCCCTGCTTAAATTGACTAATTTATATTTTATGGAACTGCTGGCTCATAAAAACAAAATAAATATAAGCAACAGCTGTCTTTCCTGGATTCCTCTCTCCTGACAGTGTCTCTCAGATACACTGGGAAGCCAATGTTTCAGCTATACTGGCAAGCCAATGGACATGAACTGAAGGACTGCAACTTTTTGCCTGTGTTGGCAGTTAGATCTCTTAGGCTTACAGCCCCCTCTACTGGGTGGATTTCCCCAGAATGAATCCCGGAGCTGTCTCTATTGCAGCTATAGCCCTCTTTGAATTATAGTGAATTTTATTTTTCCCCTGGTAAATAAAAGTAGGGTCCTTTTTCTTATGCTAGAGATTGCCTCCTAGGGGAAGACTTTTAAGAGCCAGGGCTGCACAGCTCTCAGGCTAGAATGGAGACAAAGTCCATCTTATTCCATAAAGATGAACCATCTTTTTCAGTCCCAGGGACCACCCAAATTACAGAAGGCAGGTAAAGGGTAAAGGGCAATGACTATGTTATCTATTTGGTACATTTCTGTCCTGAAATTTTATACCTTAAAAACATACATGTGTACTTCTAATGAAACAAAAACATTTTCTCTTTCCTAGAAGGGACTCAACAAGCTTTTGCTTGGGTAGTAGGTAGGGCAATGTCATTCCTTAAACTAGCATCTGGAAGTCTCTGACTGGCACTAGCAATTAAGAGAAAGAAGGAATCCTCTTTCAGTACACCTAAGAGTGAAGAAAATATAACCATTAAATCCACTTTTATTCTCCCACAAATCCTCAAGTCACCGCTGAGAAGCATCACGTAAGCCAAAAAATTTAAGAGAGCCGACTTCCTCCTGAGGGTGGTACAGGTAGGTGATATATGGTATGGTAGTGGATGGAGGAGCAAGCCATATCAGGAATGGGACACAGTGAAGTTTTTTTTATCCCCTTCTGTGTGTAATAGTGAAAAGTGTGTTGGACTAGGAGCCTCAAGATCTGGGTTCTAATTTTACTTCCACTATTACTCACATGAGACAGGTCAGATCACTCCTCTAGTCTCAGGTTTCCCTTGCTATAAACTATATTGGACCAATTGAATCTCTAAAGTTCCTCGCAGTCCTAACTTTCTGGGATGCTAGAATTCTTTTCCTAGGGAAGATTCTGTTTAGAGGAGAGCAAGAATTAAAAGCAAATGATGATGAGTATAACAGCATATGCTTGAGCTTGGGAGTAATGAGTTGCTGTGGGTTGAGTCAAACAGGAGTTTATGGATGGTAGGGGTTGGGAGTGGGAGGGGAGAGCAAACATATTGACTATAGAAGGGTAATCCAATCTAGATTAGAAACAGAGCAGGTCAAGATCTCTTGAAGATCAGAGTAGGATTGGCCTACAGGTAGCCCTTGAACTTCCTGCCTTGGCAATGTAGAGAAATCCAGTCTTGAAAAGAAATTAAAAATGAAAGTAAATGACTACTTAGTTCCAATGATTTTAGTCAAAAAGTTTCAGAAGGGTATAGGTTATACATAACATTTGAAAACATAGGCAAATAAGCAAATAAAAATGAGATAAATGTGATAAAATCATGGTAGTCCCAAGATGTGATTTTATATCAATCAAGTACATATTATAAATGAATAATTACATCAGTATCACAGAATCTTAAAGGGGTCTCAGACATCACCTAGTATAAATTATACCCAAATAGTAAATCCCACATCAAAGATAACCTTGAGAGGCAAGTTAGGGAGTACAGTGGATAGAGCACTGGCCCTGCAGTCAGGTAGACTCAAATCTGGTCTCAGACACTTGACACTTACTAGCTGTGTGACCCTGGGCAAGTCACTTAACCCCAATTGCCTTGCCAAAAAAAAAAGACATTGTTGACAAATGGTCATCCAGAAGATGGAAGATGGTGGGAATGTGACAGAGACCATCTGAAATGTGTAACTCTTTACCTAGTAAGGCACCCCCTTCTACTTTGGGACAGCAAGTTCCCCATTCACTGAATTATACTCCTTATAACAGGGAATCCATGAGATCCCAGCTTCTCACAATATTTTCTCTCTACTAGGTGGATCACAGTTGGGAGTGCTAGAGACAAAATTCTTCTGCACTAACTATTCTGGAAGCTAAACAGGACTTTGAGGAAAGTGACTGAAAGTGAACAGAGTACCCTGACACAGCAGCTCTGAATGAGAAGATAAAATTGTCTGAATTTCCCCAGGGCAAGCAAGAGAAAAGCCAATTTCTGAATAAAAGGCAGCTTTTCAGAGATGTCTTTCTTTTTTGTCTCCCTGATTTTTTGTTCTAGTTCAGTTCCTTTTTCAGTTCTTTCCAACTCTTTGTGACACCCTCCTTGATTAGAGCCCAGGTATTAAAAAGAACCTGGATCTTTCACTTGAAGGGTTCTACTGTGTTCTAGGGGACTCTTCCTCTAACCTTGATTGGGTGTATCTATTTGCTTTTTCTAAGTGTTATGTATCTGAAGGCCATCTAAAGGCACCCCTTGTTAATTAGCCTGGCCTGGAGTCAGGAAGACTCACCTTTCTGAATTCAAATTTGGGCTTAGACACTTACTAGCTGTGTGACCCTGGGCAAGTCACTTAATCCTTTATACCTGTTTCCTTATCTGTAAAATGAGTTGAAGAAGGAAATGGCATATAAATAAAATAGCATATGATTCCCCCACCAAAACACACACACACACACAATAAAACATGAGGAGGAGCTAAACTGAGCTAAACTACATGCTGTAGTTATCAGGTAACAGAAAGGCCTCTTTAGAAGCTACAAATCAATATTATACAATGAAGCATGCAGGGAAAATCCCCTAGAATTTTCACCCTTTGCTGACTTTTCTCAGACCTGGGTTAGTACAACTTTCCCAGGGACTTTTGAAAGACACATCTGAGAGACTACACACACTCAAGCAGTCAAATATTTCCTCCCTAGTATGATCTTTTATTTCCTAACCTTTAACCTCCTCTAACCACCTTTTAATTACTGACCTACTTACAAACACTCTCACTTTTGTCAAAATTCATTCTCTTCACAAGAATCTGACACTCATTCACACTGAGGTTTAAATGACTTTTTGTTGTTCAATTGTTTCATTTGTATTCTACACTTGATGACCTTATGTGGGTATCCTGGGCAAAGATACTGGGGTGGTTTGCCACTTCCTTCTCCAGCTCATTTTACAGATAAGGAAACTGAGGAAAAAGAGTAAAGTGACTTGCTCGAAGTCATAGAGCTAGGAAATGGCTGAGGTCATATTTGACCACAGAAAGAGAAATCTTCCAGACTCCAGACCTGGCACTCTATCCACTGCATCCCCTAAATAATAGCTTCTACCAGGGAAATTTGCATTTTGGTTACAAGTTCAGATAAAAGAATAATACCATAGGAGTGGAATTTCCTGGAATTTACCAGCAGGTAAAGAAGGCATTTGGGAAAGGAACATCATAGCTCTTAGTCATGCTTTAATCCATTAAGTCAATTCAAAACACTGTTTTCAGGCAAATAATACTTTCAAGCCAGATTTCTTAACTTGTATTCCAGGATTTTTTTCTATATTTGGATAATTTTATTTCAATAGAATGCATTTCTTTTATAATTGTATGTATCTTATTTTCTACATTTAAAAAAGATCATTCTGGAAAAAAGGTTTTATAGACTTCATCAGATCAACAAAGGGGCTCAGACAGAGAAAAGCTTAAGAATTGTCTTTAGCGCTCACAGGTCTGGCCTCTTTCCCCTTCAGGACCATAAATGACATTACATTCAACAACCTGAAATGCTCAGCTCAGAGCCTCTTTACAATCCACTTAGCATCTCCCTGACCTGGTAAATATTCAGATACTGTTCTGGATAATGCTCATGGCCACCTAGTCCCTATTTTCATGTTGGCTGCCAAGGTAGGTAAGGAAGATGCTTAATTCTCACCCCTATTCTTCTTCATAACAAAGGGGTTGAGAAAAAAGGGAAGAGGGTAAAATCAAAGTAGAAAATAAAAAGGGTGCAGTCAGGGGAGATCTGTCAGTCAAGCATATCATTGTCAGGAAATAACTTCAAGTATCAGATTCAGAATGGGAGAGCCTAGGTGTGGATACTAAAAACACTAAACAAAGACCCTCAGATGCCTTTTCCAGATGAGTAAAAGGTTGGGGCAGCTAGGTGGCACAGTGAATAGAGCACTGGCTCTGGAATCAGGAGGATATGGCCTCAGACACTTAACACTTACTAGATGTGTGACCTTGGGTAAGTCACTTAACCTCTACCTGTTCATATAGACTGTTTTGCCTCTACCTGTTCATATAGACTGTAATGCCCTCTACCTGTTCATATAGACTGTTTTGCCTTTATACTCTTGGAAAGTTTCCTTCATTTCCTGTGGGGTTCAGACTTGGCCAGGGTCACAAAGTCTATATGTTAATTTCTAGTTTTCCTTTGTCCACTGAACTCACAGGGACACTACAGAATATTTTAAATTTTTAACCTGTTTAATAAAAACTATTATTAGCGATTTTTCTTGGCTTAGGGTCAGCATAAAAAAAAATAATTACTGAGATACTAAAATTTCCATGATCCTCTGTGTTAGAGCCCATATGTGAACCTAGGACTTAGGTTTTTATTAAGGGAATTTGTCCTCTGAAGTTTGGATTCAGTCAAAGGGCCACACTTGAGGCCTTGAAGCCAAGAGTTCCCCACCCCTGACCTAGGTCTTACTTGAATCCAGATCTTTGGATTATTGGGCTGACTACTAACTCTGACACAATGAAAAACAAATAAGTGAAGGAGGTGAGATTGAATCTTGGCCTTGCTTCTTTTAGTTGTGTGACCTTGGACAAGTTCCACCCCTCTCTCTTTTACTTATGAGTTTCCTCAAATGTAAAAATGAAGTTGTTTGACCAGCTTACTTGTTAGTTCCTTTCCAATTCTGTATCTATGGTTCTATGTAAACAGCCTGTACCTTCAAAGAGCATCTGGGCTTCTAGGGGTACACAGATAAGTAAACCTGAGATAATTTGAAAAGCGAAGCTTACTGAGCAAGAAGGTTGGGTCAGCAAAGGTGTGTAGCAAACAGCATATGGGATGAATCTTGAAAGAAAAAAAGGGATTTTCTGAGGTCTACTTAGGAAGGAAGGCTGAATTTGGAAACAACATTATAGGCCAGTTTGTCTGAACATAGAGGGAGAAAAGGAAAGCCAGAGGAGGCAAGCCTAGAAGTATAAATAATAGGCAGATTGAAAAAGACCATAAATGTCAAGCTGAGGTGATTGTCTCCTATCCTAAAAGCCATAGACAGCTATTGAAAATTCTGGAGCATAGATGTGACATGGTCAGACTTGCTCTTTACTACAATTATTTTGGCATCTATATGGAGGATAGATTAGAGAGAGGAAAGACTTGAACAAGGGCAACAATTAGGAGGCTATTGTAAGAGTTTAGCTAAGAAATGATAAGAGCCTTCATGAAGGTGTTTCAAGGAGCCCTTGATCTTCAACAAGATTTTAGATATTGAGGTGTAGGGAGAGGGATGAAAGAAATTAATAAGTGACTGAGAACTTCAAGGTTTTGGACTTACATGATGAGGAAAGATGATATTACTCTCTCATCCACAGATTTGGGAAGTTTGGAAGACAGGCAAGTTTGTGGTGGTGGCTAGTGGGTACAAGGACAAAGAAAATGAATTCTCTTTTGGAAATGCTACATTTGGTACACATATAGAAGATTCCGATGAAGGCTAGTGGTTAGGAGAGAGAATAAGGCTATATCTATGGACACATAAATCATCTATAGAGATATTTATTGAACTACAGGCAATCCTTGGCATGTGTAACTGAATGGGTACTGAAGAAAACTAGTACTGCTTCAGTAGGAACACAGTCTAGTCCTGTCATTACATTTTTATGATAAGAGATTTCTTTCCAGAATCCAAGCTGGAGATGAGGAAAAGCATTTCTTATAAAAGAACTGGCAATCTAAGTAATTGAACATTTATGCTTTCCACTGACCTTTGTTAGAAATGATTTGACATTTTCTTCCCCCCCAAATCTAATTAGTCTATTTTTTTTTTAAATTGTGGTCTTGGTTTCCCTTTTCTTCCCCACTCCCCACTAACCCATTAAATACCCAGACCAATAAGGCACACATCTCTGAGTTCATTACCATTTTTATTCTTGGGTATTATAAAATGGGGTGGGGAAGGACTTT
Organism: Gymnobelideus leadbeateri; assembly: GCA_011680675.1. Classification (NCBI taxonomy): domain Eukaryota; kingdom Metazoa; phylum Chordata; class Mammalia; order Diprotodontia; family Petauridae; genus Gymnobelideus; species Gymnobelideus leadbeateri. Next base: position 8,989 of record WOXC01010571.1, read on the forward strand.
GACAAGAAATTATCAATAATTTGTATTGTAAGTAATATAGTCACTTGAATTTATATTTTTGAATCTCCAACATGAGAAAGGAAAGATGATATATGCCACATTTTCTGTTAGGTGTACATGTTTGTTGAATATGTACTGTTCAACTAATAGGCTATCGCGTATTGCGTATTATTGATAAACATGCCCCTACTGTTTGAGGTGGGAGATGGGAAAGTGTGGAGTGGTGGGGAGAGGAGATAGGCTGTAAATTTATTTTGTGTTTTAATCTAATGGAAATTCAAAGTAGAAGATGAATGACTTTCTTGATGAAGTATTTATCAAGCATTTATTTAGTGGTGAGCACTGAGAATAAAAAAATAAAAAAAATGAGAGTTTAACAAACCCTACCTCCAATGAGCTTATATTCTAATAAGAGAAACAACAGGTATCTACATTCAGAATACATCTTGATATTTCCACATGCTTACTGAGGCTCTATTCTGCAAATCAGAGCTCTGGTATCTGTGAAGTTATTCACAGGGTCCAAATGCTACACATGATATCTAAGAATGAATTGGATTTGGCATAAAAATTCTATGGTATCAGATTGAAGCTACCTTAGATGTAAGGAATTTTTATTGACTATGTCTTTTTTTTTCAATGATTATGATAAAGAATAAGCATTGTTTAGGCTGCTGAGGGTGAAGGCAGGTGTAAAAATACATTCTCATAGACCAATTTGGCTAAAGAAGAGGGTTGGCATGAGGGAACACCAAGGAACAGGACTTGTGATTTTAAAGCACATTAGAAATGTCTGTTGAACAAGCCTCGTTACTCCCAGTCTGGCCAGGTGTTAGCGACTGGGTTTACAGAAAGGGAGTTGGATGTAGAAGGGGTAGTTAAGGCAGCCAGACAAGTGGAATATTTTTCCACATTTCAAGTCCTGAGTTCATCAGTACCACTTTCCCATGCAAAGCCCTGGCCTAGAGACATATTCTGTCATGGGCAGAAAGATGTGGGCAACAGCAGCTTCTGCCTACTCATCATTCTGTATGCAGAAGGATGACTTTAGCTGTCAATTTGGTCTCCTAGGGTCACGTAGTAAGACCTAAGAAGTACATAGAAATGTTAGCTGAGTCTAGCTATCAAACACTTGGGAAGCAATTATAAAATACTATCCTCTGAGTTTGGGGGTCACTTGAATTTCCATGCTCCAAGCACATGATCATATAGAAAAGGCACCAAATGAATTTTTGCTAATATCATCACCTGCTAATCTATGCCAGTTATTGATTCCACGAAGAACAATGATGTAGATAGTTAATTCTTACCTCGGGAAAAGAAGTCCTTGTCTGAGTTGAGAGAAAGATCATATTTAATGCCAAAGTCAAGCTGGGTCAGTTTCCAAGGTGTCTGTGAAGTCCTAAAAAGCTCTAACCTCAGATGTGTATGTGAACAAGGATGATCATGGAAGTAAGAGCCAAGGAAATCTCTTAGAAAGTAAATGGACAAAATGCAGAGGATGCCAGGGAGCTGATAATTTAGCTAACTCAATCCAACTGCCTATAGTTGAGATCACTTCATTGTGAGCCCTGCCCCTTAGTAATGCTGATGGGGCCAAGATGATAGGCTACTGGCTTGACTCCTTCCTACTTCACTATCTCCTGTAGGCAAGAGATTTGTATGGTGGGTATGGATCTGTCATCCTGCTCATAGCCACCATGTATTTCTTTAGTATTCTATGGCTACAGTTGGGGATAGAATTCCCATGCCCCTGTCTATAATCTACTAATTGTTTCATTGAATATATAAGCTTATCTCCCCTCACTGGACAATAGAACACTTGAGGGCAGGCTTTGTATCATATATATTTTTGTCTTTCCCCATAATACCTTGAACACATCAAGTTCATTCATAGGATGAATGAACAAATGCATGCATGCATGGATATCTGTTTTGCTGGGCACATTATCTTTTCAATGAACCTTTACTACATACACACAGCCATCAGAGAATTAATTTTCAGGGTGTTTCTCCATTACTTCAGTCCTAGAATGTGAAATGACATTCAACAATCTGGAAAACTACCCTCAGAGCCTTCATTAGAATCTGTGTAGCATCTACTTGAGCTGGTATATATCTAGATAGCGATGCATAAATTGCCAGACCCCTGTTTAAATGTTGACAAATAAAAACCAAGCATTTATCAGAAACCAAAATATTTGTCCAAGTCACCACCATAAACAAAGTCATTGTAGTAGCAAATCACTTATAAAACAAGTCTATACATTAATTTAATGAGAAGAATTATCTATTTAATGGTGGTGTGAAAAGATAAAATAGTAGTTAGTGAAGCAGTGGATAGCACTTCCTCAGTCCTGGATCTCTTCTATTGGGAAGCTGTTTTGCTCTGTTATAAGTAGATAGATGTTCCTCATCTACTGATGGGAGATATCTAAGCATTATTAGTGTCAATGGATAGTTCATTAGGCAACAATCTAGACTTGGCTAGCTATTGTGCATAAAACTAAGATCGAAGTCCTAAAGCATGATAGAGGAAGGAAGAAAAAGGTTCTCTCAATACCCTAGCAAGGCGATCAGAGTGTCCTTACTGATGGTCTTTGAAATTTATTCTTTCTTTTTTTTAAACAAATGTTTTATTAATTCTGGTTTACATCATTCATTTCCACCAGATTTTGAGTTACAATTTTCCCCCATTTTTTCCCTACCCACCACCCCAGAGTAGCAGTCCCACTAGATATCCCCTCATCCAATCTGTTCTCTCCCATATCTTCTCGATAGCCCCTTCGACTTTGTCATTAGGGCAAGGTGAATCTCTGATCCCCAATGCCTGGACATCTTATGAAACATTTAATTTTAAAACTTTGATTTTCAGATCCATTCCCTTCCTCCCTTGTCACCCACTCCCTCTGAGAAGATAAGCAATTCAGTATGTGTTGTACATGTATAGCTATGAAAAACATTACCATAGTAGATATATTGTAAAAGACTGCTTATATTTCCCTCCCACCCATCTCACCTCCCACCTGGTCCATTCCTTACTTTGATCCTGTCCCTCTTTGATAGTGGGTACTTCCAACTTCCCCTCCCCCCAGAATGCCCTCCCCTCCATCATCCCCCCTCTCATCCTCCTTTCCCCTACTCTGCTGCAGGGTGAGATATCCCATTTAGTATGTATGTGATTCTCTCCTTGAGCCAACTTCAATGAGAATATGGTTTTGCCTTTTTGCCTTCCTGTTCTTCCCCTCCCCTGCAACTACTTCCCCTTGCCTCTTCTACATGAGATAGTTTACCCTACCCTGTCTCTCCCCATCTCCTCTTGCCACTTTCCTCTCTCACCTCTTAACTTCACCCCTTAAGAATCATCCCTTCCCATCAAATTCAACCTGTGCCCTCTATCCATGTATACCTGTAAACATATGCCCATATACCCTTCTTCAATTATTTTCATAATGAGAAAGGTTTCATCAGACACAGTTATTGTTTTTCCATGTAGGAATGTAAATAGTCCAACTTTAATAAGTTCCTTTTGATTTCTTTTCCTTGATTACCTTCTCAGGCATCTCTTGCTTCTTGCATCTGAATGTCAAATTTTCTATTCAACTCTGGTTTTTTCCTCAAGAGTGCTTGAAAGTTCTCTATTCCAATGAATGACCATATTTTCCCCTGAAACAAAATACTCAATTTTGCTGGGTAGGTGACCCTTGGCTTCAATCCCAGGTCCATTGCCCCCTGGAATATCATATTCCATGCCCTTTGATCCCTCAGTGTAGAAGCTGCCAGGTGCTGGGCTATTCTGATTGTGTTTCCACAATATTGAAATTGTTTCTTCCTGGCTGCTTGTAGTATTTTCTCCTTGATCTGGGAGTTCTGGAACCTGGCTATAATATTCCTAGGAGTTTTATTTTTAGGGTCTTTTTCAGGAGGTGATCAGTGGATTCTTTCAACCTCTATTTGCACCACTTGGTCTAATACATCAGGGCAATTTTCATTGAGAATTTCTTTAAGGATGATTTCTAGGTTCTTTCTTTGATCATGGCTTTCAGGTAGTCCAATAATTTTTTAATTGTCTCTCCTGGATCTATTTTCCACGTCAGTAGTTTTTCCCATGAGATATTTCACATCACCTTCTATTCTTTCATTAGTTTGGATCTGTTTAACAGCATCTTGATTTCTCACAAAGTCATTAGCTTCCATTTGCTCCAATCTAACTCTGAAGGAATGAATCTCCTCAGTGAGCTTTTGAGATTCTTTTTCCATCTGGCAAATTCGGCTTTTTAAGGCATTCTTCTCCTCATTGCCCTTTTGGGCCTCCTTTGCCATTTGAGTTAGTCTATTTTTTAAGGTGTTGTTTTCCTCAGTCAGGCTGTTGACTGTCATTTCATACTTTTCTTGCATATTTATCATTTCTCTTCCCAAATTTTCTCCCATTTCTCTTATCTGCTTCTTAAGGTCCTCTATGGCCTATAGCCAGCTTGAATTTTCTTTTGGGGCTTTTGGTGCAGGAGTTCTGAACTCACAGTCCTCCTCCATGCTTTGATCCTCTTTGCCCCTAAAATAGGAGTCCAATGTTGAATTTTTCTGTATATTTTGTTTCTTTTGCCTAGGCATGGTGCCACTTAATTACTTGATTTTGGGGCTTGCTGCCACAGTAAGTCTCTGCCACCAGAAAGGAGAGCTTCCACCCAAACATGGGGTTTTCACAACTTCCGGAGGTTGGGTGGCCTCTGCAAAGCCTCCACCTGCTCTGGCAAATTGGATGCCTACCCCAACCTTCCCCCCCAGACCACAATCCAGATCCAGGCAGTTTAAAGCAAGAGCAGTTAACCACCAGACTGATTGCTGAGTCTCCCTACAGTTCACAGACAAGGAGCTAGAGCCGCCACTGATGCTGCAAAATGGCCTCTGTGTTGTGTTTCTTCAGTGGCTTTGCTTTTTGCCCCCAGGGGAGGAAGCCACGTGTTCCCCAAATACTGGTCCCAAAGTCCATAGGGCACTAACCTCTCACTTTGTCCTAGGCATATCTGTGCTGGTAATTCTGGAATTGCCACAGCTGCTGGTGTTCTGGGTTCCCTCCAGCCGGCTGCTGGTCCAGCCACCCTGGGGCTAAAACTGCAGCTCAGGCAGGCCTGGGCTCAGCTCTAGGTTCCCAGTGCACTGTGCTGCCTGTTCTCAGAGCGCTGAGCTGGCCGCTCCCTGCAGGGCTGCCGGGCTGTTCTCAGCAGGAGGTTAGCTTCTCTGTGTCGTTCTGTGGGTTCTGGGGCTCCAGAAGTTGTTCAGAGTCCCCTTTTACATTATTTGGAAGTTGTGTGGGACAGAGCACCTTGGAAGTGCTGTTTCTACTCCGCCATCTTGGCTCCGCCCTGAAATTTATTCTTTCTATATTCATATTTATTTTGTAAATACTTATACATGTGGTTATTCTTTCTCATTAGACTATAAGCTCATGGTGAGAATAGTAGTTTCATTTGTTGTTTTTGTATCCTGAGTATCTAGCCATGTTGCCTGGCCCATAGTAGGTATTTAATAAATATTTATTGTTTGATATGATTTTAGAGTATTTCTCTTGTTTATAGCACTGTTCTTTTTTTCCAAATATTTTTTCGGTTACATGTTAAAAAATTGTATCATTCCTTTTTTAAAAAAATTGAATTCCATATTTTCTCCTTCCCTCCCTCACTCCAGACCTCCCATCCTTCATTGAGAAGGCAAGCAATTTGATACAAGTTATGTATGTTCAGTCACGTCAAACATATTTCAATATTAGTCCAAAAACCCCAAGAAAAATAAAGTAAAAATAAAGCATGATGTTGAGAGTAAAGAAAGTAAAAGAAAAGCAACATTTGGACTCCATAACTTTTTTTTCTGGAGGTGGCTAGCATTTTTCATCATGAGTCCTTTGAAATTGTCTTAGATCATTGTATTTATAGCATCCATTCTTTATTAATTTTCTGTGCTGACTTTTCATTCTTTATTGATGCTTCCATCTTGCTTCTTTTTCTAGATGGCAAACTTTTTGAGAGCCAAGACTGTGTGTTTCTTTTTATTCCTACCTTCCCTTAGCACATGACCTCTTTTATCATATGTGCTTAAAAATGCTATTGAACTGCATGAATGAATGAATGCCAAGGCCAAGGCAAATAGAAAATGCATACACTATTTCCTTCTGCTGTATTGTCAGTCTAACTACAAAAGTCCATTCTGTGACCAAACTCAGAAAATGATCACTGGAAGGCAGATTTCAGTTCCCCAAATACACAGACACAGACACAAACACACCTACACACATATACATACATATGTCTGTGTGTGTATATGTATATATATATATGTGTGTGTGTGTGTGTGTGTTTATACATACACACATATATACACACATATATACATACATACATACACACACACATATATATATATATATTTTTTTTTTTCCATCTCTAGATTACATGGATATTATGGTTTCATAGATTTAGAGCTAGATGGAAAATCAAGATCTTCAAATTCAATCTCCTTAGATCAGTGAACTGAGTCCCAGAGAAGTCAATCAGTCAATAAGCATTTATTAAATGCTTACTATGTGTCAGGGATTTGTGCTAATTGCTGGAAGTGAAGTCACTTGCCCATGGTAACATGCGAACCTCACATGACAGATCTGAGGTTTCAACCCCAGGTATCCTGATTCCAAACCAAATTAAACCTTTTACCTAAGTGAAACCAGCTTCTACTTAAACTGAGAGCTGTCCATTGACCAATGATACTACCTTTAAGATCCCAAAAAGGACACAGAAGATCGAAAGAAAGGGCTGTTTCTCCTTCTTGGCAGGATCTTGCCCCAACTCTTCCACCCTGGTGAAGCAGACTTAGCTTCTGTCACCACATTACATGGGCCTCCTTAGGTAACCCCAAACTGACATTAGACACATAAGAGTTGTTTTGGTCTTACTAATGTATTGAGGTCGTGGTGACTCAGATGGCTAAATTTTCAAAGTAGATCTATTACAGAGATTCAGGAGGGCCACACGGCATATAAAATTTCCATTTTATCATTTTTAAGTGAACTTAGTCATGATGAAAGGTCCCTACTTTCTTGCAGGATGGGTGGTGGGATGGGAAAGACCTTGCTTGTATAATTCATACTTAAGGTCTTCAGTAGCACTTCCTGGAAATGTAAGAGGATAAAACCCCATCCTCTGATTCTTAATGCCTTAAATAAATATCTTTAAAGTGGAAGTAGTATAGGTTCTGTGCTAGGTGCTGGGAATAGAAAACTGTGTAGGACATTGTTCCTCTCCTTAGGGTATACTGAATATGGTGGAGAAGACAAAATATGGCCATAAAAATAAATAATAATACAGGATGACATATGTTAAGTGTCACATAAGTGGTGAAGATCATAAATATTCCTGAGATTCAGAGCATGCAGAGGGATCTGGGCCTAGCCAGGAAGACTTCATGAAAGAAATGAGACTTAGGTTGAGCCTTTATTAATGGGTAAAACTTAGGTTTCTTTTTGTTTGGTTATTTTTGTTCTATTTCTCTAAGGAAACCTTTAATTAGAAAGTTTTTATTCATGTCTTTTATTTTTACACTATAGCCATTCTCTCCTATTCCCTATGCTAAAACACACATACACACACGCACATACTCACAGGCACATACACATAGAGACAGACATAGGCATTGAACAAATAACAGAGTATAAAATGTAAGGGGAAAAACAATTAAGGAAAACCAATGGGTACAGTGTCCAAATCTAACAATTCATATAACAATCTGTACTCATAGTCTCCAGCTTCTTTACAAAGAGAAGGGATTGTGTTTTATTGTTTCATTTTGGTTTTGCTCTTGAAGACTGTACATTGCAGTTATCAGAATTTCGCTGTTGAATAGAAAATTTGACATCTAGATGCAAGAAGAAAGAGATGCCTGAGAAGGTAATCAGGGAAAAGAAATTAAAAGGAACTTATCAAAGTTGAACTATTTACATTCCTATATGGAAAAACAATAGCTGTGACTGATGAAATCTTTCTCAGTATGAAAATAATGGAAGAAGGATATATGGTCATATGAGTACATATGTGAATGTGTGTATATATGCTTACAGTTATATATGGATAGCGGGCATAGGTTGAATTTGTTGGGAAGGGAGGATACTCAAGGGGTGAAATTATGAGGTGAGAGAGGAAAGTGGCAAGAGGAGAAGGGGAGAGACAGGGTAGGGTAAACTATCTCATATGGAAGAAGCAAGGGAAAGTGGCTGCAAGGGAGGGGAAGAATGGGAAGGCAAAAAGGCAAAACCACATTCTCATTGAATTTGGTTCAGGGAGAGAATGACATACATACTAAATGGGATATCTCAACCTGCAGCGGAATAGGGGGAAGGGGGATGAGAGGAGGGATGATGGAGGGGAGGGCATCCTTGGGGGGAAGGGAGGTTGGAAGTACCCACTATAGAAGAGGGACAGGATCAAGTAGGGAATGGACCAGGTGGGGGGGTGGGGTGAGTGGGAGGGAATTATAAGCAGCCTTGTACAATATATCTACTATGGTAATGTTTTGCATAGCTAGACATGTACAACATATACTGAATTACTTATCGTCCCAGAGGGAATGGATTACAAGGGAGGAAGGGAATGGATCTGAAATTTGAGGTCTTGGGAGATAAGATGTGCAGGCATTGGAACACAGAGATTCACCTTACTCTAATGGAAAAGTCGATGGGGGTGTGGGAGAAGATATGGTATAGAGCAGTTTGGAGGAAGCAATATCTTGTGGGACTGCTATTCTGGGAGAGTGGGTAGGGGCAAAATGGGGGGAAAAATAATTGTAACTCAAAATCTGGTGGAAATGAATGATGTAAGACAGAAATTAATAAAGCATTTGTTTAAAAAAATAAATAAAAAAGAATTTCGCTGCCTTAAAGGGTTACTTTCATTTATAGTCATTAAGATGGTTGTTTTCCAATGACCCAGTTAAATGCGTAAGATTCAGAGAAGTGGGGAGGGGCCTACATGGGGTTTTAAACAAGAAGAACAGGAGAATCAAAGGTATTGAAGAAGGATCATGGGCTGTCCTGAGAGTCAGTAGAGATTCAAGTGTGAATTTATCTCAGCTAACACAAACTAGCTGTGTCACCCTGGGGAAGTCACTCTCTGAGGTAAGCTTCCTTACTATAAAATGGAAATGAAGGTACATGAAGTGCCCATGTCACAGAATTATGATAAAGATCAAATAAGAGAATTGTATACCTGAACCTCACAAAAGCAGGAGTTACATGTGTGCTGGGGAGACATGTCAGTGGTACTGGCATGGCTCCCATGTCTCTTTCTCTCCATTATTAGAATTCCTTTCTTCTATCCTCCATCTTCTTTCTTCTCTCCAAAAATTTCTATGAACCAGTCGGTCATGTACTCTCATACATAGCATCTGGAATTTCCTAAAATAGCATTTATTATTGTATGTTTGGGGAATCTGAGCCTTCTAAAGAGGCAGGTCTGTGTGTGTGTGTGTGTGTGTGTGTGTGTGTGTGTGTGTGTCTGTTGGGTGAGAGTGGGGTTACATTCAAATGCTAGTTGTGATTATGTTTTTACTATGATTAAGTTCTTTTGGCCAGAGAGCAAAGTTGGTGTTTTGGAGAAATGAGACTCATGGTCTTGAAGTACACTAGAAATATCAGCTATTGTTATTAAGACTAGGACAGATACTAGCCTGGATTTTCCTTAACTCCTGTTTGTATGAATGATGCCTAGGTTTCTTTTACTTATGGTATTGTATTGCCATTAAGCCAACCTCATTACACCCAACCTACTTTTTAAATTATTGATTTTCCTGGCTTTGTTGTTGCTCTGTGAGAACATTAGAAGCCATGCTTTTTATCTTTTTCTCCTAATAAAATTATTTCCATTAAAAAACAAACACACAAAACAAAGAAACAAAAAAAAAATGGGCAGCTAGGTAGCTCAGTGAATAGAGTACCGGCACTGGAGTGAGGAGGACCTGAGTTCAAATCCGGCCTCAGACACTTAACACTTACTAGCCATGTGACCTTGGACAAGTCACTTTACCCCAAATACCCTACCTTTCCCCCTCCAAAAAGAAAAACAAACTGGAATAGGCATAAATGGGGCTTAAATGTCAAATTAGGAAGGTTTTATTAACCACACATGTGCAAGTGCATGTGTGATAATGCTTCTGTATGTGTGTGTACATGTGTGTGAGTGTATGTTTGTATGTGTGTGACCAGAAGATTATAGATTTAGAGCTGGAAAGGACCTTAGAGGTCATCTAGTCCAACCTCCTCATTTTCTAGATGAAAGAATTGCAGCCCATAGAGGTTAAATGACTTGTCTAAGGTTATACATATAAGTTGATAGAGTCAAGGTCCCAAAACAGGCAGTAGACCTTGGAATCCAGCTCTAGTTTCACTCTGGTATAAAACTACAGACAAGGGGAAACCATTGACAGCATAGGACTACAAATATCCAGTAAGACTAATAAGAGGTTGGCACATCTGACCAAACTTCCTTCCCTTCCAATCTTTCCAGCCTTCTTACATTTCCTTCCTTTCTTCGTCCCCTTCCCACATTGGCCTCCTTGCCATTCCTCAAACATGGCATGCTATTTCCCATCTCTTTATCTTTTCACTGGCTGTTCTCCTTGATAGAAATGCTTTCTCCCCTCCCCTTTGCTTCCAGGTTTCACTGGGTTTGTTCAATCTTCAGCTAAAATCCCAAGATTCTCTCCCCATGCTGGGGCTTTCCTTCAGATTTTATCTCCTATTTACGCTGTATAGATCTTGTATGCCCATAGATCTTCTCATGCTGCCTCTGCTATTTGGTTGTGAGTACCTTAAAGGCATGGAATGTTTCGTTTTGGTTTTTTTGGGGGGGTGCTTTCTTTCTGTCTCTGCTATTTAGAACGGTGACTGGCATAGAGTAGGAGCCTAATAAATTCTTGCTAACTTCTTTACTTGACTCCTGTGTTTGTCCTAGTGGAATAGGTGACTGGGATATCCATTCTATTTATGGTGAAATGTTCTCCCTGAAATGACTTTTCATTCTCTTTGGAGTTGCCTATTGTGTGTTGCCTGGACAGCTGGCCCTCATCAGCTAATGACTGTGGTTTGGGGGATAGAGCAGGCAGCTGCAGAAGCATGAGCCTCTTTTCTATGTACCAGTCCAGTTTTTCCACTCCCCCACCTTTGGGTGCCCAGGACCAGCTTTGTGCTATTCCATTTGGAACATTGACTGAGAGGCCTAGCAGGCACTGGTTCCTGGGATTGGGGAGAGCAGAGCTGACATTAAAGTGGTCTGACTTTTTTTGGAATGAGGAAAGAGGGAAGAGACAAAGGACAATGGGACAGATTTATTCTTTCAGCTGTCGTGGATAGGAAAACATCCTCTGGCCCCAAACTGTGATTTTGTTGCTGATACCAGAATTCAGCAGAATTCCACTGTGTTGAATAATTCACGACAGAGCTAAGAAATGTATATTTTGAAATTCATTTTCAAATCCTTGGTGTTGTGTGAAATGTTATTAAGCATGTATTTTTACCTCTGTACATCTTGGTGGTGGCTTAAATATCAGAGCATTTCACAGCAAATATAATATGATCAAAATGAATCAATACCTTAACCTTAAAGCTATTTCCTCAATTACTATAACTGCCAGCTGCTAATTGGAATGATTTTTATACTCCGCTTTCCCTTTTGACTGTCCACGCTATCCCTGTGTATGTATGCATTGAAGGAATACAACTAAATCGAGCATGAACAATTAGCCTTTTGGGCTCTGGGTGAGCTAAAGAGAGACGTGAAATGGTATTACATGGCATGGCGAGTTGGGCTTTTACTGCTGAGACACGAGGCATGCTCAATCAGGCACAGGGCCGGAAGACAGGATTATTAAAAAAGAAAAAAAAAACCTTAAGCGATTCTAAAATGCCCAGTGTTTTCCAAGAGCACTAGATGGCTTAGTCAAGGTACTCTTCAAACAACATGAAGGTATAAATGTCACAGAATCCCACCATGGCAAGGATACACTGGACCTCTTCACTTTATGGGAGAACTCATCATCACATCATCTATTTAGAGTCTGAAAGGACCCAAGAGGGTCCTTTCACCTAGACTAACTCTCCCATTTTATAATTGAGGGAACTAAGGTACAGAGAAGTAAAGCAACTTTCCCAAGGCTCCTACAAATAAAGAAACTAAGGCCCACAAATGTTAAGTCATTTACCTAATATCAAAACAATAGCAGGAAGTAAAGCCAGGATTTGAATCTGAGTACACTGACTCCAAATATAGTACAGAGGTGGGAATCAAAACCAAATCACAGGATCATAGAGTTAGACACAGAAGGGGATCTTTGAGGTTGCCTGACTCCAAATTCTTAGAAGCTAATGATATATCCAAGGTTATAATTCAGTTGTCTTGATTCTTATGTATAAGTTCTTTCTACCAGGCCACACTTCCCTGGATGTATCAGCCTTTGATATTATTAAAAAAGAAGGACAGTAAGATCTCATTCCTTTTGTTCAGATCTGAATTCAAGGGTTGTTGGAATGAGGGTAAGCCAATGACACAATGAAAAGTATTTTCCATCTTTTATATTAAATATTTCCTTTATTTAAAAAAAATCTTCATTATCATTTTTAAAGCAATTGGGGTTAAGTAACTTGCTTGAGGTTAGGTGGCCAGTCATTATTTATGTGTGGGTGCTCATTTTCTGAGGCCAGAACTGATCCTGGGTTCTCCTGACTCTGGTACTGGTGTTCTTACTCACTGAGCCACCTAGCCACCCCCATTATTCATTTTAAGAAATATTCTATGAGCCTAGTCTCTCTAGAAATCCATGTCCTATAGTACTCATAACTCACATTTGTATCACAAAGTACTTTGTCACATTGGTAGGAAGTCAGTTGGGGTGTGCAGGTGTTCAGGGAAGACTAGTACCTCTGTTGTAAAGGCTGCCAAGTTATTTTCAAGGCTGCTTTCTACCTTTGGTGTCCACCAGGTTCACCTAACTCTTACCTCTGTCTCCCAGCAGCTGTAGCATGTAGTAAACCATTTTGGCAAACAGGCTAAAACCAGGTTGAGGGTAACTGAGGGCTCTCCAACCCATTGGTAAGTTAGTGAGGCATCCACCCCAAGCATGTGAAGACTTCCCTTGGTGGAATGGGGGAATGATAGTGATAATCCAAAAGTGCTTTTATGATGCCCTAAAGGCTATTTATGGGCCAATGACCTATGGTGCATCTCAACTGCTCAGCACTGCTGGAGCCACCTTGACTAGAGTTAAGGACATGATCCTAGAGGGATAGCCTGACCATTTCCTTACTAGTCTCAACAGATCATCATCAATCAATGCTGAAGCCACTAACTGTATACTTCAGGTTGAAGTCACTTTCTCTCTAACTAATCTTCCAATTAAGAAAAGGTTTTGAATCCCATTAGGTTCTTCTTGCTTAAAGCATCTTGTGCTGATTCTATTCCAGCTGTGATTTACAAGGCAGTGTGTCCACTGTTCATACAAAAGCTGATTAAAAATTCGTGGGTTATATGCAAGAGGAAGTTACACCCAAAGAGCTCAAGGATGCCTCTATTGCCCATCTCTATATAGGAAAGGAAAATGGATTGTCCTGTGATAACCAGAAGGTGGGGGGGGAGTGTCTCTTTTAGTAATTTGCCAGCAAGATTCTTGCCAGTATTCTCCTTAATAGGCTGATCCTAAACCTGGAGGATGGTCATTTACCTGAGAGCCAGTGTGGCTTCAGAAAGGGCTAAAGAATGATCGATATGGTGTTTGCTTCCTGACAATTTCAGGAAAAATGCCAGGAGCAGAACAGAGGTCCGTATATAATGTTTGTCAATCTGACCAAACTCTTTGATACTGTCAGTCATGAGAGCTTGTGGAAGACCAGGGCAAAAATTTGGTTGCCTTGAGAAGTGCATGAGTATTATATGCCATTTTCATGACAGCATGCTTGCACGGGTTGTAGATGATAAATAATGCCCTCATGTTTTCCCAGTCATCATCCTGAGTGAAGCAGGACTGTATGCTTGCTTCTATGATTTTTAGCATGATGTTTTCAGTGATGCTGTCATGCACATTCAACAAGGACAAAACAGCAGCAAAGTCAAGTGGAAGGAGATTTGGCTCATGACATTTTGTCCACAGATGATTGGACACTCAATGTAGTCTCTGAGGCTGAAATGCGACAGAGTACAGATCAATTCTGGCCTGGTAATTAGCACCAAGAAAACAAAGATAGCTAACTATCCAGCTAGCACCACACCATCTATATGTAGAACCATCGTTACAGCAAATGGAGAAATTGTGAATGCTGAGGATAAGTTCACTTACCTTGGCAGTATACTCTCCAGGGATATACACATAGATGATGAGGCTGATGCATGCATTGCTAGACCCAATTCAGTGTTGGGGAAGCTTCAAAGGAAAGAGTGTGAGAGAAGAGGTATTAGGCTGCCTACCAAACTGAAGGTCTATAGAGCCATTGTGCTGACCTCATTTTTATATTCCTGTGAAACTTGGACAGTATATTTGTACCATACCAAGAAACTGAATTGCTTCCATTTAAATTGTCTTAGGAAGATCCTGAAGATCATTTGGCAAGAAAAGGTACTGAACACTCAACCCTTTTCTTGAGTTGAACTACTAAGCATTTAAAACTACTGTAGAGTGCACTGCTCTGATGGACTGGCCACATCATTTGAATGTCAAATGTATGAATGCCTAAAAGAGTATTATGTGGAGAACTCACACAAGGCAAGTTCTCACAGAAAGGTCAGAAGTATTCCAGGACATTCTCAAGGTCTTACTGAAGAACTGTGGAATCAGTTATGAGACATGGAAGACACTGGTACAGGACCTCCCAGCATGGCATGCCTTCATCAAAGAAGGTGTTGTGCTCTATAAGCAAAGCAGAATTTCAGTAGTCCTAAAGAAATGTGAGGTGCACAAACTTAGAGACATCTCTGCTCCAAATGTTCATATGGTCTATTTGTGTCTAATTTGTGGTAGACCTTCTGAGTTAGTATTGGTCTGATCAGCCACAGTTAGACACACTGTAACTTGACCCCAACATAGTGATGTCATTTTGGTCCTCTTCAAGTGTGAAGGACAAAACCCAGGATATCCGATAATAGAATTATAGATTCAAAGCTAGAAGGAGGACCTCCAAATGTCATCAAAATACGTTTTTCATATAATGATTTACAAAGTACTTTCCTCAAAATGATTCCATTACAATAAGACTGTGAGCTCCTTAAGGGTAGGGATTTTTTTTTTTTTGCCTTTCTTTGTATCTCCAGTGCTTAGCACAGTGCCTGGCACATAGTGGGTGCTTAAAAATGCCAAAAGTCAGGAAATATACTGGAGGAAAGGGAAATCAAAAAGCCAAACTCCAGCATAATAAATGTTTATGATGGCTGGAACATTGAAGACACAACTATAGAAGAAGAGAATGAACTGAAAAATATTTATGAGCATTGGCTCAGAAAAACATCACAGCTTGGCCACAAAGTGTGCTGGAATTCTTGGAAGATACAAAGTAAGAGGTTTTTGTTTTGTTTTGTTTGAGTTAATTTTTATCAATAGAATGAGAGTACTTAAGGAAAAAAACCCAGAAGAAAAGGACTATAGAAGAATGGACTTCAAAAGGATTCATTAATAGCGCAAAAGATTTAAAAACTTGCCCAAGTAAAAAACTCCCTCATAATCAGAATGGACCAAATAGTAGCAACTCCATATGGCAACAAGAAATACTACTAAAAGAAAGTCCAAAAGGATGAGAACATAGAATTAAACATAAGATATATGAAGATATAAATTAAATATTAAAATAGAATGGCATATAAACTATAACAAAGCCAAGCAACCTGAAGAGCAGATTGAGGAGAAAAAAATGTAAAAATAATTGGACTAGAAAATTCTAAGAACATGTTCTTTTTAATTTTTCAAAAGCCTAGGTATCATATTTAAAGAAATCTGAAAAGGAGACTTCCCATATCACTTAGAACCAGAGTATGAAGTGAAAATGGAAAGGGCATTTGACAAACCCAATTACAATCACATATAGTTAAAGCAAATTTCTACATTGGCCCTGACCAAAAACTATTTTTCTCATCCTGCATTCTGAGTCCTTAACCTCTCTGTCAGGAGAGTAGGTAGCATGTTTCATCATTAGTCTTCAGGAGTCCTTGTTGGTCATTACACTGATAAGAGTTCAGCATAATAATATTCCATCATATTTATATACCATAACTTTCTCATCCATTCTTCAATTTATGAACTCTAAGATTCTCATTCTTTGCCATTTCAAAAATATCTGTAGGAGAATAGGAAGGCTAAAAAGGGAAAACCACATTCACATTGAATTTGGTTCAGGGAGAGAATGACATACATACTAAATGGGATATCTTAACCTGCAGCAGGAAAGGGGGAAGGGGGATGAGAGGAGGGATGATGCATGGGAGGGCATCCTTGGGGGAAGGGGAGGTTGGAAGTACCCACTATAGAAGAGGGACAGGATCATGTAGGGAATGGACCAGGTGCGGGGTGGGATGAGTGGGAGGGAATTGTAAGCAGCCTTGTACAATATATCTACTATGATAATGTTTTGCATAGCTAGACATGTACAACATATACTGAATTACTTATCTCCCCAGAGGGAATGGGTGACAAGGGAGGAAGGAAATGGATCTGAAATTCGAGGTCTTAACATTAAATGTTTCAAATATATATAAATACTATTATTAATACTCTTTTGCTTGTAATTGGGAGATAAGATGTGCAGGCATTGGGACACAAAGATTCACCTTCCTCTAATGGAAAAGTCGAAAGGGGTATGGGAGAAGGTATGGGAGAGAGCAGAGTGGAGGAAGCGATATCTTGTGGGACTGCTATTCTGGGAGGTTGGGTAGGGGAATAATGGGGGGAAAATGATTGTAACTCAAAATCTGGTGGAAATGAATGATGTAAAACAGAAGTTAATAGAGCATTTGTTTAAAAAAATAAAAATAAAAAAAACTAAGAAAAAATATCTGTATATACTTTTTATTTTCCTAATGCATTTTGTTTTCCTTTTGTTTTCATTTTGGGGGATAGATTGAGGTGGGAAAGAAGGAGGATTTTGACTATAATATTTTATTTGATAAATCATTTAAAAAAATAGGAAGCTGCCAAAACAAATGGATGAGTTTCTCTCCTTTCCTGATATTATACCCCCCACCCCAACATGATACACTCTACAATTTCTGTCTTTTCACCATGGAATGCCCTCCTCCCCTCAAAAGAAGGAATGCCTCATGATCCATAATGCCAATGAATATGGTTTGTGGTACTTTCTCTGGGAGTAAAATAAGTCCTCCTTATTGCTTTCCTCAGGACCATGATGTTACACAGCCATTGTCTATCTACTTGGAATAGATGGCTCTAAGTTATCAAGTCTTTCAGAAATAACCAGCAGCTTTCCAAAATTACTCAGTTTCAAGGGCATGATGAAATATAATATCAGCTCAGCTTAGGTGTGCTTACAGGGCCCTCCAGTATTTTCAATGACCTTCCACTATAGAAGAGACAAGGCAGATCAAGGGTTTGTTAAGAAAGATAGCAAAGAACTTTTAAAAAAATCATAAAGAGCTTTTCTAACAGATAAGCAAAACTAGCATTGGGACACATAGCACGCCAAGCTGAAAGGCAAACCAACTGATAGAATCTCTTGCATCTGACTCTTCCTCTCTACTCACACAGCTACCACCATAGTTCAGGCCCTCAATATGCCTAATCTAGACTATTGTGATGGTCTTTTATTTGGCCTCTCTGCCTCAAGTTTCACCCTATTCCAATCCCTCCTCCATAGTTACCAAAGTGACCAAACAAATGTAAATCTGACTATGTTGCTCCCTAACTTGATAGTCTCCCTATTGCCTCTAACTAATACAAAATCTTGCTTGTCTTTTAAGCCCTTCTGAACTTGAACCTGACCTGTCTTTCTAGTCTCATGATTATCATTACTCCCTATCCCTACTCTTCACTCCCATGCTTCTCCCTGTTCTTAGTACTTAGTTCTTAGTCCTTTGCACTGGCCACCCTCCATGCCTGGAATGTACTTTTTCCCTCATCGTTCTCTAATAGAATCCTTCTCTTCCTATAAGAAACAGTTGTGAGTACCATGTTCTACAGGAAACCTTTCCTGATTCCCCAACTGCTAATGTACTCTCCTACTAATTATCTTCTATTTATTGTGAATGTTATGTATATGCTAATTCTGTATATGCTTTTATATGTACATTTTGTTTTCTTTAATAAAATATAAGCTCTTTTAGATAATGTGCTCTTTTTATTTATACTGTTGGGGCTTTTTGTTTGTTTGGTTTTGCATTTCTGCCACTTAGCACAGTACCTGGAATATAGAAGATACTTAACAATGCTTGTTGATTGATTGAATGCCAGGATTCTTGGATTTGATTTTATTTATTTATTTATTTATTGTGGATTAAGAAAATTATACACACACATATATTTGGAAATTTATTACCAGAAATTAGCATAAGAATAAAATAGACACCTTTCATTTCCTTGCCTATCCATCCCTGTATTAAGTGGAATAGTAATATTCCATAATAACATAATAATACTAATTCATATTTCAAACTAGCAGTTTTTGAACTTTTCTAAATTTGATCTTCATGGGAACTATACCACAGCTGCTTCTAAAGGATAGTTTTAAAGGTAGAAGGAACCTTAGAGGTCATCTTGCAAAACCCTCATTTGGCAGATGAAGACACTGAGGCACAGACATTTTAGTGATGTCCAAAAGACATCATGAGTAGTAAGTATAAGAAGTAGGATATGAGTCAGATACAATCACACCATATCCATCATTCTGACACAGAATACAACCTCCACTCAGAGAGCTCTTTCAATCTCATATGGCATTGTAGTCCAAACATCCAACCTGAAGGTAAAATGAATAAACATTTAGGTCACAACTATTGATACCAATGTTAAAAGTAGCAAAAGAAGAGGCTGTAGATATCAGTGTCCAACTCTTAATGCACTAGGATGAGTCAAAGCTCTTTTCCTTTGTTCCTTATTCCTTTGATCATATCAGATGGAGCTGGGAGAATTCTACTAGAACTAAAAGGCAAAGCTTGTTCAGCCAGAAAAATGGCCACATCTTGTATGTAACCACAGTATTTGTGTTCTGGGCCTTCCCCTTCCTTCTGTCAATTAATTGTTCTTAAGTCATTTCTGACTAGTTACAGGCATGAATACCCCCTAAGGGGATGTTTGCAAATAATGTCGTTATCATTATTATTATTTGTGGCCAATTGGAAGGCCAATTAGTGCATCCAGGGGCCAGATCACTAAAATTTGAGTGGGAATGAAAGTGACATTCAGAAAAGATTTCTTTTCAAGCTCTATGTCTTTAGGAAGCTTCTGTGCAGTGACCTTATACTTGGAATTCAGCTTTCAGCTGGTATACCCAGCATTAAAGGTGACAGGGAAAATAAAAGTCTTCCTTCCAAAGATTGTGTGTGCCTTTGGCAAAGGTTATAGATGTGATGTCTTTGAACATCCTTCTTCATGATGGCTCTGTTGCTAGAAATGGGCAGAGAAGAGAGGAAATCTGCAGTGAGCTGAAGCTGTTTGCAGGGTAATGATTGTCAAATCCTGCACCTCCCCAATGCAGAACAAGGAGCTTCATATTTATATCTAAATCTCTCTGTTTGTCACATCTTTGCAGACACAAAATAGGACAGAAAGAAAATAATGGCAATGGAAGCAGAAACATTGGATAAGGCAGGATAAAAAAGATACTCAGACCCACTATGCTTCCTTTAAGAACCATTTGCACCAAGCCCAGTGGATATCCTGCAGCAGCTCATTAATTTTCCCAGGTCCTGGATTCAGTTCCCCTTCATGCCTTGTGTGTAACCCTATGCCACACGGTCTTTCCAGCTAATTTCTATTGACAGCAGAGGCCTTCACATAAATCCAGTTCACCAAGTATATGTCAGGTCCCTACTATGAGCAAGGAGCTGTGATAGGTGCTGGAGATACAAAGACAAAGGTAAATCAGTTCTGGAAATAGGAGGGAGGAGAGAGGGAAGAAGGTGAGGGAAAGAAAGGGAGGAGAAAGGAATGAGGGAGAGGGAAGGATATGGAGGACCACGAGGAGAGAAAGGAGAGGGGAGGGGGGGAAAGGGAGATAGAGGGAGGAGATAAAAGAGAAGGGAGACAAAGAAGGTAAGGGAAAGAAGGAGAGGGGAGGAGAGGGAAGAAAGGAGAAAGAGGGGGGTGCTAAAATTATTTTAAAAATTAAAATAGTCACTAACCTAAAAGAGTTTTTATACCCCAACTTTACCGTCTAATTATTCATTCTACCCCCACTTGTTTTCTCTACCCCTTTCTCCTTGGAATATATTAGCCTTTCCTCTTTGCCTACCAACATCCTAGCAGTAGAGCTGGAAAGGATATTAGAAATCTTCTAGTCCAGCCAGCTCATTCTACATATGAGGAAACTGAGGCCAGAGAAACAAAATACTTAGCAGAATGCCATGCAGGGAGTAAACAGCAAGACTGTGACCTGAACATAGATTCTCTGCTTCTACATCTTCTCTTTTCCTGCTATAGTACCCTGTGCCTCCCATTATTCCCTGCTGGCCCTTCCATCCTTTAAAACCTAGCTCATATACCTTTTCTTCTACAAAGCCTTTCCTGACCACCCCAATGGAGAGTATTCTTTCCTTGTTCTGTCCCCCTAACAGGACATACTGTATGTCTTTTCTTGCATTTTCATCATCATGTACCATTATTTATCTTTTAGATAAATATATCCCCAATTCAGTCTATCCAATAAACATCCATTAAGTGCCTACCAATTACAAGATTTAGCACTAGGAACTGGGGATAAAATATATAAACAAACAAAATCCCCCACCCTAATTAAGCTTATATCCTCCTGTGGGATTCAACAGGTGAATGATCATCTCTTCCTAAATGAACTGAGTTTAACAGGGACAGTGTGTCTTTTGCATTTTTGTATTCTTCATAGCTTTTAGGACAGAACCTTATTTGAAATAGATGCTCAATTCACAAATGCTAATTGTTTGATTTCTGAGAAAAGGTTTTATTCATATATTAACCTATATATGTCATCAGCACCTTGCAGAGTGACTTGAATAGATGCTCAATAAATGTTTGTTGAATTGAATTGCTTGTTGAATATTTAATGGTCTCAGTCCAAATATTATCATTTACAAAAGGCTTGTGGTGAAATCCAGAAGCCTTAGAAATAAGAGATACAATAAAATCTTATTATACAGGGTGTCCCCAAAATCTAAATAACAGTTTTAAGCTTTTAAGTTATTAAGATTTAATAGCTCAAAACTGCATTTAGACTCTGAGGATACCCTGTACAATCCCTTGGTAATCAATAGATTTTTCTTGAAGCCTTGACATCTGTGACCACAGTATGGTACAATTGCATCTCAATTCTAGTCCCAAGGAAAGCTAATAATGTGGGTATTATCCACATTCTCCAAATGTCAGGAGGATAACTCAATGGTACTTACAGAAATAAGTATGGGTTAAAGGCACTCTAAAGTTCACTTCTAGGGAAGGAAAAAAAAGCATTTAGGTTATATCTTTGGAAGTCATAGGTGGCTGAAGTTTGAGATCAGCAAAGGATCCCTCCCACCCCTTAGCTGAAACAAATTCAGGAATCCTAAATTAATGGTCAGAAATGGGATAATCTGGTAATAAAATCATCCCTGTCAGACTTGATGAGGTATGTGTGTGTATGTGTGTACTTTTGTATGTCTGATGTTGAAATAAAATCCGTTAAGTCTTAGAAATGTTATATGGGGGTTAGGTGGAGCAGTGAAGAGAGCACCAGCCCTGGGGTCAGGAGGACCTGAGTTCAAATCTGGCCTCAGACACTTTAACACTTACTACCTGAGTGACCTTGGGAAGTCACTTAACCCCAATTGCCCTGCACCCCACCTCCAAAGCAAAAAAAAAATGTTATATATCAAGTTCTCCCTCATTTTCCTGATACATAGATCTGATATGGTATGGATACATATTTTTAAAAGACCTCTCATCTTCAGTTAATAATATGTAGGTTCTAAAATTTCCCCTTCATCTTGGTCATCCTTTAGATTCTGATGACTAATAATCCTTATTTTGCTCTCCTTCCAATGTAAGAGACAGAGACAAAGACAAAAGACAGACAAAACCCAAACCAAAACAATCTCTACCCTCAGGGGGCTTACATTCTATCAGTGTAAAGCACATATACACAAATGAGTAATGAAAAATACAAGCACGTTAAATACAAAGTAATTTTGGAGATGGGAAAGGGCACTAGAATGTGTGGAGATCAGGAAAGACCTTATATAGGAAATGAGCTTTAAGTGAAACTTTGAAGGAAGTTAGGGATTTTAAAAGGTGGAGATGAGAAAGATATACATTCCAGACTTTGGTGACAACCTTTGCAAAGGCATGGAGACTGGAATTTGTTTACCATGTAAGATGAACAACAAATGGACTGATTTGGATGGAATTAGGCTGTGTGAATAGGGAGTTAATATGCAAAAATCATGGGAAAGTGGACTGGGTGCATATTGTGAAAGGATCTAAATGCAAAACAGAGGAGTTTGCATTTGATCCAAAGGAAATGAGGGAGCTTAAATACCTAGGAATATCACCTTTTATGGAGGAGGGCAAGCTGTAAGCTTTAGAGAAAGGTTTAAGGAACCAAAGAAAAGAGAAGACTAAAAATTAGCTCAGGTCATTTCAAAGGATTCAGAATGAGCAGAAATGGTTTGAATGGAGACAAACATGAGTTTTTAGCAAGGGAAACACTAATAAAAAGATTCAGTATTCCCTGCTGCTTTGAAATGAAATTCTTAAGGAGAAGAAATACAAATACCTTCTGTTGCTGACCCCCTTTATTGCAACTTAATAGTCCTGGCACTCAACAACTTAATAGTTCTGAGCTAGTGATCTTACCTCCTATTTCCCACATGGAGCTTTTCCTTACTAGGTGAGGATAAAATTCAGAATTAAGAAGCAATATCTCTCAGTGCAAATACTTGAATGAATGGATGACCTGAGTGTTGACAGGTATGCTGATCCCTGTCCTTGTTCCTAAAGGTTTAGGGTGTAAATGACGGTTTCATATTACGTAAATGCCTACACTGTGGTTTAAAACAAGATCATTACATCTTGAGTCAGAGGGCTCCAAATACTGGTTAGGTTATTCCTACCCAAAGCCATATTGTTCCCCACCCCAGGTACCAGTGCTTGGCCCTAAGAAAGTATTTTGTGTACATTTTGTACACAAAATGATTTTTCTATGCATATTATTTCTCTCCAATAGAATTTAACCTCCTTGAGAGCAGGGTTTTATTTAACTAAAAAATTTTGAAGGATAGTATAAGAAGCTCTGGTTTTGTGTAGGACAAACTTCCCTTAAGATGTTGCTCCTGCCCTTGCTCGGCTCATGATTGTGTCAAGTTGGTTCTAAGGGTATACATAAAATTATGGCGCCCTGTTTATAGAAACATTTCTCCTGTTGGTGGAAATTTGCACACACTCAGGAATGTGATATTACTATATCTCTCTTGCATGTGGAACTTAAAGATAGGATCTATACTTGTTCTCTTTTGCATCTTAGCCTGTGCTAAAGCAAAGATGTGTCCCCTGTTTGTCTAAATGGATGAAAATCTGTTCCTAATCTCCATGCATATCAGCATCAGTCACACTCAACTAGGTTCTGGCAGTGGGTAGATTTTCTTTATTTATAATCAGATATATGATAGTCAAAAATAATGCAATAGGGAAGGGGAAGTGGGACCTGATTGGAAGGTGAATAGCATAAATCAGTAATGGCTACTTTGGCTACAGCCAAGAGGGTTCGATCTTTCTCACTTCTCTTATCACATCCTCTTAGAGCAAAATGCAGGGTGGAGCTGGTGTTAAATGTTTCATCAATTCCCAATCCAGATGTCCTCTTGCTACATCCCACTAGAATCCCAGAAAAGAAGGAAGGTACACCTTGCCTCTACAAGTATTTCATTTGACATAGTAAAAATGGAGGGCTGTCTCTATTCTCCTAACTCCCTCTTCCTAGAAGTCTCCAAACTAAGTTTAAAAATATCACCAGGTGGGTGAACTCTGTAATTGTGTTCTTAGAGTCTCCAAGCTTTCTAGAAGCACTACATGGGTGTGCATTCCAGGGTTATATTCTTCCTTAGTGTTAGAAATTTTCAGTCCCTGGAAAATCTGCCAGGGTGAATTTGAAATGTAATATCATATGTAAATAATCATAAATGCTTTAAATAAGCAAAGGTCATTATCCTTAGGTAATTCTTAAATAGCATGATTCAAAACAAGTACTCATTAACAATACATACAATAAACACACTGTGATACAAAGTTTCACATGAAAGGGAATTTCAGCAATTAGATATCTAAATTATGGACAACATATATGTTATCCAAAGTACACATGCACATCTATAGTACACAAGAAAATACTCATAAACAGCAAAAAAGCTAGCTATTTATGACAAAACCAATAGTCCTATAAAGACCATTGTAAATATGTTTCATATATACAAATAAAAAATAAGAAAATGGTGCATCACTAACAGACAGATGTTGCTGTTCAATTACAACGCAAGCACGTCAGCAAAAAATAAAACAAAATAATAAAACAGAAAGATAACTCAAACATACTTTTACTAAAAAGCACATCAATGACCACATGTGATCATAAGCAAAGTCTACTACACACAGACAATCTCTGGTTTTGAGGCTTGGACATACTTGTAATTTATTTCTTCTGGTTGACCTATAATCATAATTAATCTGGCCTCAGATCAAATGGGTCTAGTTTTTTTGAGATGTGATGATTTCTTTGTCCCTTTGCCTGAGTGGGTAGGTCATTGGCATCACAGCTTTACGTCTGCTTCCCTACAGCTGAACCTCTAAGGGGACCAGGCTGGATGAGAGGATTTTAAAGCTCTTTCAGATGTTTCTAGACCCTAGAAATTTTAGATGACAAAGAAGATGCCTTTTGGTTTAGCCCCTATGGCCCTGTCTGAGATGAGGTTCCCATCAGTTCCAGGCAAGGTTGTTGGGCAATACCACTCATTGTCTCTTTCAATGGAAACATCTCTTTCAAAGCCAGCATCTGGGGGCGGCTAGGTGGCGCAGTGAATAGAGCGCCGGCCCTGGAGTCAGAAGGACCTGAGTTTGGAGCCGGCCTCCGACACTTAATCCACACAAACAAAAACCTAGCCATGTAACCTTAGACAAGTTACTTAACCCCAATTGCCCTAAAGGGGCGGCTAGGTGGCGCAGTGAGTAAGAGTGCCGGCCTCTGAGTTGGGATGACCCGAGATCAGATCTGGCCTCAGAAAATGAGCACCCACACATAAATAATGACTAGCCGTGTAACCTTGAGCAAGTTACTTAACCCCAATTGCTTAAAAAAAAAAAAAAGCCAGCATCTGGCTTATACAGACTTATGTAATTGGCAAACTGGCACTTTTGCTCAGAGTCCAAGGCAAGTGTCCATAATTACTCTCCATTTGCTTATCAGTACTGCTAGTTTGTCTAAGTATATAGTAAGTGGTTGCAATGAATAGTGTTTACAGGGCCAGGACTAGTCTGCAAATAAGCATGTTGCTCGGTCTCTCATCAGTTTTGTGTGGGAACAGCTTCCTGTCATCTGTTGACTTGTGGGTGTGTGAAAAACCAAGATTTCTCAATGAAACCCCCTTCTTGTTTGAGGTCTTTACAACAAATATAGGCATCATCATGCTATCATTTTTTTTTCAGAGTTCATCTGAGCCCACATTGTGGCTAATGGGTGAGCTTCTTTGAGATACTTTCTCCGCTGAGAAACATACTGGTTATAACTATTTGCATTATTTCCATCTTCAGAATTTCTGATGCAAAAGTCAATAAGTAGGAACAATTTCAGTCCAAACATAAGCAAGTGTGTTATAATGATGCCTTTGGCTTCATTGTCATTGGAAATAGCACATGATGACTCTCCTGACATTTTTTGATCTCAGAGTTTTTTATATGTTCATGTATGGTTGAAATGCTGAGGATATGGATTGTTTTGTGGATGGTAAGATATATTTCTAGACTGTTTAAATCTTGTCAAAATAACATTTCTTTGAGTAATTTGCTCTCATGGGCTTTTCTGTGGTCAGAATGGATCTATCCCTTCAGTAATACTTCTCCCATAACTTTTTAGCAATCATGGATGCTTTCTCATTTCAGGACAGGTATACTTGTCATTCACCAGTAAGATAAGACTTAGGTTCTTACGATCTCCCTCCAGAAATATAAAAGCAATGCACACAAGTTCCAAAGTTAGTTAGTGTTTATATCCTACAAAAATGCTTCTCAATTTGGCAATGTCTTTCCCTTCACACATTGGACCCATCTCGTGCTCCTTAGTGACATCTGTGGCCATGTCAAGCCAATGCAATCTGTTCCTGACTAGCACTGGGGTCCTCTTTTTACTCATATGCCCAAACACATCATGAAAAATAGTGCTTTCATAATCATTGAGCCACAGGCTCTGGAAAGCACACCAACTGCTTCCTGACTCCATGTGGGGGATCAGGTATAGTCCTCTATGACACTCCTTTACGTGGCTCCCACTTCTAGATTATCTCATCAGTAAAGTACATTCAAGTGATTGGAACCTAAATCTTTTCTTTTGTTTTTCTTTTTTGACTTGTATTACTTCCTTAAGCCCTTCATTAGCTGTCTACTCTCACTGCTAGTAGTGTACACAAAACTGAGGCAGAAAAGATTTGTTCAATAAAAGGAGCTAGACAGGCACTGCTGTAAATTATGTGGCAGGAGTCCTAAACTCTCAGTTACAATTCCCTTTGGCTGCTCTACTCATATTACATATAACTTTCACACTTTCTTCCATATCACCACCATTTTATGGTCAAGTGACGTTCAGGACAGATCCTCTAAATCCACATCGGTTTTGCCAGGTCTGCAGTGCTTGCCAAATTCATAGCTGGTTAGTGCTGGTTTTGTTGTTCAGTTATTTCAATTGTGTGTGACAATTTATGATCCCATTTGAGATTTTCTTGGCAAAGATACTACAGTGGTTTGACATTTCTTTCTCCAGTTCATTTTACAGATGAGGAAACTGAGGAAACTAAGGGTTATGTGACTTGTCCAGTATCACACAACTAGTACATAGAAATCTTCCTGACTTCAGGTCTGGCACTCTATTGTGTCATCTAGCTGTTCACTGTTAATACTATTACATCTATCCAATATGTAACATCTATGTTGGCAAGGGGAAAAATATAAAGCAAAGGGTCTGTTGTCAATATACACTGGAATTTTGTCCATAACCAGAGTTTTCTAACATGTTGATGAGAGCTCACTTCAAAGGCAAAAACTGTATCTTGTGTGTGGGATTATAAAATTAACTGTTGCTTAGTCCTCTGCTAGTAAATGCAATTGCTTTCTCTTAACCAGCACTATCTTGACATAGCACAAGTCCCAACCAAACCCTCCAGATAGGAGAAAAGGCTTTCTTGGATCTGCAAAGACCAATTCTTGGACAAGTATGAAGCTACTGATAAAGTTTGCAAAAACTTATCATTTATCTGCATGTTAATATGCAAATTACTGTGGGATTCAAGACAATTTGTCATTTCTTGCACTTCCATTTGAGTCCCTTCAGTTATATATGAGCACAAATGCAGGTATTCAGTAATTTAGCAATAACATCTTAGATTTTTTTTAACAAATGTATAAGTGTAAAAGACTAGAATATTATTTAGATCTCAAATACTCTGTGGATATGATCAATTCTTGAATATTTCTATCTTCTTTGGGTTAGAGTGTATGTAATATCAAAGTCTGAATTTATTGGGACCCAACTTGTTGCTTGAAGTGCCATCAAGTACTATAGCTACAAAATGGTTTAAATTACTGCTGATACTTGACTGTGAGTGGAGTCGGACATCCCAGAGTGAGGATATACACTTTTCCATTGACACCAACAGGTGGCTGGGCAGCACAGTTGACAGAGTGTCAGGCCTGGAGTCAGGAAGATTAAAAGACTCAAGATTTTCAATCTGGCCTCAGGCATGTAGTATCTGTGTGATCCTAGAGAAGTCACTTAACCCTGTTTGCCTTAGTTTCCTCATTATGAAGAATGAAATGACAAAACAACAAAAATTGACAACAACTTCCTTAAAAAATGTCAAACTCATCTTTATATCTTCCAGATATGAATATTCTTGGCCATTTAGTCCTCCAAGTCCAAATCTTTTCTCATTATAAAAGTATTCTTTTCAAATATCTTTCATAGAATGATTGAAACATTATGACAACTTGATATCACCTAGCTAGGACAGCATTGCATTCTATATTTTAAATATTCATTATCATACCTACATGGAGTTCTATGAATCTAAAAGTACTATACCCATAAGAAATTGATGATAAGGTCATTAGGAAGACTTATTCTTGGGATCTGGACAACTGCTTCTCTGGACCCCATTTTTTTCCACTGATGGTTCAGGAGATTTTAGCTTCTAAAGAACTAAAACTGCATTAAGTTCACTAGCATATCTATCCATATATGGCTATTTAATCCACAATTTTAACAGAAGATGAGTTTGCTTATCAAGTAAAGTCCTCAAGGCAATATTCTTGCATCAGACTAAAATTTCCTCCATTCCCTTGGTCTTTCCTTTCCTAGGAAGAATGCTTTTGTCCTTGGATCCAGCTCACATCTTATCATTTGAGTGCTTCTGTCTCTGAATCTTCAATCTTCACACAATTTTCATCTGTGGCTCCCTTTCTGTGCTTCTGTCCCTTCCCCACAAGGAGATCATTAAAGTTGAGCCCTTCCTTGCAGAGGTACTGTGGTCCTTCAAGTATGTGAGTATTTGGCTCACCCTGGTAGTTATGGGGTGGCAGTAGTTATGACTCATAGCTAATGAGGTGCAAGCATAATTGCAGAAGTCTAAAGCCTGATCATGTCCTCTTTCTCAAGTACTACTACAACTGTTGATAGATTCTGTATTTGGGAATATATGTTGACTATAAAATCAGAAGACTTTTCTCTTTTATCCTAAGCAGTAGAAATGATAAACACAATAAAATTCTTCTTGTGGAGCCTCAATACCATCACATTGTATTTTTTGGTTTTGTTAACATGCTTGCCAATAATTACAGTCTGCCTAGTGTTTAGAAACTAGAAAAGTGCCAGAGCTATTTCTTTCAAATTCTTCATCAGATAGTATTTGTAAAGTGCTTAATTTAGTACTTGGCACATAGTAGGAACTATATAAATACTAGTTATCATCATCACTACCACCACTGCCACCACCATCATCATCATCACTTGAAACCCTTACTATATATTCAATAATTAGACTAAAGTCAGGGATTCTATCAACCAATTTTGAGGAAATTTAGATATGAGCCATACCTAATCTTTAGTGATTTCTCCAGAGTGAAATTAAAAGGGAGAAGGAAAAGCCAAAGAATGAAACAGAACCTATTGGGGTCACCAGTATCTGATCCAATCTATTTGAGTCCAGAACTCCTAAAGGCTCCTTCAGTCATGGATAACATGTAAAAGAGTGTGTACATGTTAGGAAAGGGACTGGAGAAGGCTGTTTTGACTAGATAATACCTAAGATAGGCTCTAATACTATGTGGCTATGTAATTTTAATATCTGTTTTAATATAAATTGAATATCTCCTGGTGCTTGACAGTTCTCTAGGTCAGGGTTGCTTAACTTTGAGTCCATGAACTTTAAAAAATGTTTTGCTAATTGCATTTCGATATAATTTGTTTCCTGTATAATTTCTTTTATTTTAATTACTACATAATCACCATCAATAATAATAATGGTAATGATTGTTATTAATAAAATAGCTAGCCTTTATATAGTATCTATTATGTGCTGAGCATCATACTAAGCCCTTTAAAAATATTGTCTTATTTGATATTCACAACCCTGTGAGGAAGATGCTATTATTGCTCTCATTTTATAATTTAGGAAACTGAGGCAGAGGTAAAGTGACTTGTCCAATGTCACAAAGCTAGTAAATGTCTGAAATCAAATTTGAATTCAAGCCTTCCTGACTCCATGTTCAGTCCTCTATCAACTGTACCACTCATCTATATAAGATGCAAATGATCAACAAGAACTCATGAACATATATAAAAATGTCAACCATGCAAATTGTCTATGAGACTTTTCTCCTTCCCTCACCCTCAAATACAGACACTCTGGAGGAATGCTGAGCAAATACCCCACATCTAATTAGGACCTGGTAATACCCCAAAAACCTATGGCAATAACAGGGGGGCAAGGTTCTGGTTTCTTCTTCCTCAGCCTTACCCTAGGCATGGCTGCAAGTTGATTCTCTGTAAACTAATTTCTTCCTTCTCCAAGCCTAATCATGGGAAATCTTCCTTTGAGATTTCTGATGAGTGAATTCTCAGATTTAGGAATTCCCTCTCTTCTTCTCTGTCACCATAATAATTTTCCATGGTCAGTTTCTTCTGTTGTTTTTTTGTTCATCTTTTTTGGCTTTTTTCCTTTCTCTTAAATTTGAGATATGCTTTCCAGGTGAAAGGGGCACTGTCTCAGGCTTCTTCTGCCAGACACTGTTTAACTGGTGCTGCACTGTGTGGCCCTGGGCCTATGAGGAACCTTCTTTTCTGGTGCTGCATTGAGGGGGTGAGGGGTAGCTGGTGCTTCTGGAGGCCATAAGGGTCTGGAAGTTTACCAGGTACTGAGCTGGGGTCCTAGTGCTTGTGAATGGTGTGTGCTGTGCTGAAGCTGGTGGGTTGTTTCTTTCTTTCCCTAGGCCTACCTTTTCCCTAGGCCTACCTAACCAAGTATGTGGTTGCTTGGCCCCTAAATGCTGCCTGTTTTCCCGGGAGTATGCTGAAGCAAATGATGAAGGCCCTGAACTGGGGGCTGTTTCTTTGCTTAGGCAACTTTAAGGTTGCTGCCTATCTGTTTGCCTGGGGCTATACTGAAGCAAGAGCCGGGGCTTGCCCATTCCCCTGGCTATGCTGAGGCATGTGAGAGAGCCTGGTATTGGTGTTTGCCTGCTCCACTGCACTGGGCTTAGGATATCCTGATGGTAGGGCTTGCTGGGATGCTTCCTCTCCCAGAATTCATTCTTCTTTTACTCGAGCAAGACAGATCTTTGTTGCCAATCTTTCAAGTTTCATGGGCTAAAAGACTGTTCACTCTGTCTTTTTGCTGGCTTTACTGTTCCAGGATTTGTTTTGGGGGTGCTGTTTTATGGTTGTTTGGAGGTGAATATGGGAGTTACAACAATTTACTGCTTATTCCATCATCTTGGCTCCTGGAAGAGGAAATCTCTATCTCTTGAACATTTTTGAAATTTCCTGGAAAGGGAAGGCTCAGGAAGTTCAATCTCTTATCTATGTTCAGAAAAGGAAACAGAAAATCAGGAAGCATCCTGCATAGGAGTGTTCCAAGTATTCTCTTCTTAGGATCAGTTGGGTAAGCATAGGTTACTCTCCATGTGCTTCTGCAAGTCCCCATTTTTGCTACTAGATAAAAACATTTTCCTAACCTCTTTTGTTAGATTGCAGCTTGTCATCTGAAGAAAGATGAAAGACACAAGGGGAGAGCAAACTATTTCCACAACTTGAATTTGTGTAGCATGGGGGAATAGCAATTCTTTTAACTAGAACCCCTCCTCTTCGATTCCCATTTACCATCATCTTTAAAGTAGCCCCAGATACTGGAGACCTATCAGAGGAGTGTCTTTGGACCTCTCAACAAGATATTGCAGGGCAAATCTGCCTTCATGGAAGGCACTCCCCAGGCAAACATCTATACCCTATAATCTCACCATATTTTTAGAACAAATTCTTCACAATAATCATAGGCTACAATGATAAATTACCCCTCTCACCCTATGTATATGTACACTGAGGCTCTCAGAAGTAAGTAACTTTAAAAAATTCAAATAATAACTTTAATTCTAATGGGGTCAATGGTCTATGCAAATTAAAGGTACTTTTGAAACAAAACAGATTTTAAATCAAACTTAAGGGAGAAAAAATTTACAAGAAAATATAAGGAAAAGCATTTTCCTTGAAATCCAATGGATTAGTTTCTTTGAGAAGCAGATACCTTAGCCTATGTAGAACATATTACAAGTAATAAAAAGTTTCATTGAGCACATTTAAAAACAAGTAGCTTAAAAAAACAAAATGTAGAGTTTAGTTCCTAGCATCAGGCTTTTATTATATCCTCAATTCTTTCACCTAAGAAATGTCTTTGTTGCATGCACATGAACGCATATGTGTGTGTGCCCACGCAC
Organism: Gymnobelideus leadbeateri; assembly: GCA_011680675.1. Classification (NCBI taxonomy): domain Eukaryota; kingdom Metazoa; phylum Chordata; class Mammalia; order Diprotodontia; family Petauridae; genus Gymnobelideus; species Gymnobelideus leadbeateri. The sequence goes on from WOXC01010571.1 coordinate 41,419, forward strand.
ACGCGCGCACACACACACACACACACACACACACTTTATCAAAAGGGCTTTAGTCTTAGCTGACTGGTCTTCCGCTTGAAGGTTCAATTCCAAGTATTGATTAGTTATAATATTTATGTCCATGTTTGTCTTCAAGACAGCACCGAGGCATTCCTTTTAAAATGGCCTTACTCTGAGCTCTGCTGCCAGTCACTGTCTGGATTAAAACCATTCAGTGTTTGGGCAATTTGGGAGATGAAGTGGTAGCTCTGAGCAACAGTGTTTATTTTTTTTTATTTCTCCAGAATTAAGGCCCATCTACCACTTTCAGTTATATATATATATATATATATATCTCGGTACTTTTTGGTCTCCCAACTCTAGTCTCCCTGAAGTCTTCATTAGTTTTAAACTTTGCTCTGGCCATACATCTCCTCCCTCACTCCAGACCATCAGGCCTCCATTTGTGCATGTGCTCCTGTGAGCCAAATAGCCAGTGTCTAGACATTTAGTTTAGTGTCTGTTTTCTGAAGCTTCTCTTTTGCACAAGCAACATGTAGGAGAGAAAACAAGTTTCCTGTGGAATTTCACTATTGTCCTTCAGCCCCTTCCTTTTCTTGTAGCCATTCCTCCTCCATCCCTAGCTCCCACATATATACCCATCCATGCCCCAATATAAATTTCTGCATTAACTTTATTAAATGCCAATGTTATGGTCCCTCCCCCTTCAATTGGCTTCATCCCTCTTATTCCTTCATGGATTCAATTTAAAAATTCAGTTCGGTTTTCAAAGTAATTCAGCAGTTATTCATTAAGTGTTGGACAAGAGTTGGACATTCAAAGATAATAACTAAACAATCATTATCTTCATCTAATATTATGCTGGAGTGAAACATTTATGTGCATAAAAGAACAACTGCAAAATATTTGTTAGGTGCATTTCACTCCCCAACCCAATAATTAACGAAGGCTACAACACTATTGAATTAATTAAAATTATAAATTGTGTGAACAAATTAATCAATTTGTGAAGAGTATTGTGTTCAATGAATATAATCAGATGATACCACATAGGATATGCACTGGGACTGACTGCAAGTATCAGGCACATCTCTGCATCAACCTGTATCAAAGGCAGCCAATTTAGAATTTAATATTCTAGCAAGAGTTTTCCAGCAGGCGATTCCAATAACAATCAAATATAGTGGTAGTCAAGGTATCCATAGAGCATCAGTAGCTGACAACAGTCTGGATTATAGGATGAAAGGCACATCAAGGACAAATAGATGCACCAAGGAAAGGAAGATGACTTTGAGATTCTAGAGAAGCACCCCTTGATCCTTGGAAACCAGCAGGGGACTACCTCTAACAGGAACTTTGTGAAGACTCCAAAAACAGAGAAAAGGACTTCCAGTCACTAGAAATTGTGAGCTACCTTTGGCTAGATGTAATTCCTAAGTGTGAGCCTATTATACCCAATAAATTTTTGTGTGCAAGGGGACACAGTATGCCCTCAGTTTGGGGGAATTATTTTGTAGCTACTACTGTTGCCATCCTCTTTCAATAAACATTCCTTTTGCAAAAGTTAACTAACATCACCAGGTTGATTGATTTGGGGGAACACCCTAAGTGGGAACTTATGAGTAGTAGTAGTAGATATTCCAAACTTCAGAGTTACCCCTAGAACCCTGAGGAGAGAAGTAGTTAACCATCCACTATGAACTCAGTCTGTCAATGCCACTTGGAGAGGAAGACTCAAAGGGGGCATTATAGTAGTTAAAGCCTTTCTTACAACTTACTTCTATCTCTGGATGAGTCAAAGAAAATAAGTAGTTGTTATGAAAAAGATATGGAGGTTTTAGGGCTAACAAAATTTTTAAGAACGTTGAGTATCCAAAGGTAAGAGTACCAAAAAGATATCGAAGAGATTTGAATCTATATAATATAAAGATAGATGGAAGGAGCTGGTCATTTTTTGCCTAGAGAAGAAATGACTGAAGTGAAATATGATAGGTATCTTTAACTATTTATAGAGCTGCCAGGTGGACAAGGAATTTGACTTATTTTATGTGGTCCTGAAAAGCATCTAGATGGTACAGTAGATGGAGTGCCAGGGATAGAGACAGAAAGACTCATCTTCCTGAGTTCAAATCTGTCCTCAGACACTTATGTGACTCTGTTCAAAGCATTTAGTCCTATTTGCCTCAGTTCCCTCATCTGTAAAATGAGGTAGAGAAAAAAATGGAAAATCTCTCTAATATCTTTGCCAAGAAAACTTTAAATTGGGTCATGAAGTGTTAGATATGACTGAAATATAACTGAATATCAATAACATATTGTCCTAGAAGGTAGAAATAGCAATAATTGCAAGTAGAAAATTTAGGTTTGATGTCATGACAAAAATATAAAATATCCTAACAACTGGAGCTTACTGAAAGTACAATGGCCTGCCTTAAGACATGGTGGGTTTCCCTTCTTTGGAGGTCATGAAGAAGAATCTAAATGATCACTTCTTGGATGTGATATAGTAAGAATTCCTTTTCTGTATGGGTTAGACAAGATGGACATTGATTTCTCTTGCAACTTTTTAAATTGTATGATTCTGTAAATCCTGGATTCCAGTTTTTACTCTGCCATTCATTAGTTGGTTGAGTAACTTTGAGCAAATCACTCTTCTTCTATGTATTTCAAATTTCTCATCTGTAAAATGAGAGGGCTGGGCTAAATGGTCTCCAAAGTTCAAAACAGTTTGATTCTAGTCCATTTTGCAGATGAAAATTTTGTAGTGATAAATGGGAGACTCTTTTGTATCTCTGATCAACCTTCCCTTAAATGTCCCCAAAGATAATACAATATTTGGAAAACAACTGTGAATACTGCTCTAATCTAGGAGAAATAGGAATGAAGGCAGAAACAGGTCAGAATGTAAGCAAGGCAGAAATGTAAACAAAGGAGAATAAGTACTTATTGGGAGAATCTAAGTACAAAACTAAAGACAGCTTTTATACACAGGGGAATCAAATACTTTTGTGTTTTCTCCAGGGCATACATACTCTAGTAATGGCTTTTTAATTGAGCATCATATTCAATACTGAGAAGACTGAGTGAAGGATGAGAAATAAAGTGTTCCTGTTCTTTTCCAATAGCTATTCCCTCAGAAATGACACTAATAAAGGTGGCAGTAGAAAGAACCAGGAAAACTCACAATTATATTCAGAGCCAGAAGAAATGAAGATTCAAAATGTTATTATAGGTAATAGATTCACCTTCTAAAATGAGAAATCATTGTGTGGTTAAAGCAGGTGCATTTGGCTTCAAAGCACAGATGGTGGAAGGGGTCTAAAAAGGTTCCCAGGTAGAGGTAAGAATCCTTGGGCCAGGAAAGAGAGTTTAAGGATTCATAGCAATGAGTCGGTGCCTGTCTACTTCAAGTGAATGAAATTTCAAAGAACTTAAGAAAGTCATAAGGTGCAGTCACGCTCTCAACCAAACTATTCACACCCAGAATGCATTTGATATGACTAGACTCCTGTACAGCATGCTGCTCATCCTATTCACCAGGCTTCCAGTTTCCTATTGTCTTAAATAAAGAGAAATATTATACTCTTTACCCCAGACGGAAAATGGTGGAGGATGGTTTGTGAAGAGGGCAGCTGCGCCAAAAATGAAAACTCAATAAGCTCACTTGCGTATGAAAGAGCTATTATACCTCTAGAGTTGGTAAGCTATTTTTACTCCTGCCACCTCCATCCTAGAATAGGAACTGAAAAAAAGACAGAAAACACTTCCAAATTTATTTTTCTTGCTTTATTATAATAATTATTGTTTTAAGGAATATTTCTTTACTCTTAACTTTATTCTTACCATCCAGGAACTGTAGTAGTCATAGTAAACAAACAAACAAACAAAAAACTTCCTTTGTGTCCCTTTTGACTAACATCCCAGCGCTCAAAAATTTTCCAAAGCTGATATCAAAGGGCCAGAGGAAGCAGAAAGCTTGGTGACAGAGGGTGTCAGAGAACTTGAAACGAAGCAGGGTGGGCAGCCTAATTTTCAGTTTCCACAGAGCTCCCTCATACTTTACCAGTCAGTTTAGAGGAGTAGCATCAGTCAAATGAGTCAGAATCTTAAACCTCTCATAATCTGGTATTCATAGAATCCTTAATGTTAATGGATCCTTTAGAAGTCAGATTGTCTGTCCTCCTGTTCTTGTATTGGCCTTCAAATACCTAATCCATCTTAGGCAAATCAACATAGTTCCTACTTTCAAATATCCATTAGAAAGGAGATTTTATTGCCTTCACCAAAATAGCAAACTATTTCTATCCTCAACAACTTTTCCTCTTTCAACTGGTCCAAAGATTTCTCTGTTATCAGCAAGAAAGGGAAATATCCAGAATGCAGAGAAACCTGTCCCCTATCAGAAGAGTCCCATGGGAAAGTTAAAGAAGGTAGAAGCCAGGAAAATGCATTATCTCTTTATCTCAGAAATCTGAAATGAAATCACAAGGATTATTTAAGGTCTCCTGGATGACAGGGGCCAAGCTGCTATTCAGGCTCTAGTCCCTATCCCAGGAGAGATGGTAAACCAGAAAAATTAAAACATTTAATGCAAAGAAGAGAAAGATAGTGATCATAACTATGGTTAACCTATATCCCCCCATAGTAGTTCTCAAAATTACTCAAGTCCCAGGGGACACTGGGCTACCTAAGAATCTTTCAGTAAAATTAGAATTCAAGCACTGTATTTTGACATGGATAATTACCATTGAATACCAATGGATAATAACCAATTAATTAATTAATCAAAACATCTATTAAGTGCCTACTATGTACTAGTTTGTATCCTGACCCACCCCCAGTCCTGTCTTCTACCATCAGTTATGATAATTATTTGATGGTAGCTATTTGACTTCTAGTGGTAGTTAATAAATCTTCTTTGCATTAGTTGAGCCATATCTCATTAAACATCAAAAATTAGGCCATGTTCTCCCATCTCCAGTAATCCTGATGTATGTCTGACCACTAGACCCAGATGCTTCTGGCAGAGAAAGTGAGGCTGGTGACCTTGCACAGCCCTCCCTCACTGAAATCCATTTCACTTCTAAGTCATGGCATCACCTTCCTGATGTCATGGCCCTCTTTGAGAACAAAGGACAAACAACAAGGACCAGGCAATGTGCTAGTCACTGAAGATATGAATACTAAAGTAAAAGAATAGCCATTTCTCACAGTTTGGGAAGGGTAATGATCATTCACAGATTAGCAAAAATAGGACATATACGATAACAGACTGTTATTTGTCATACATGTATATCTGGGGTGTATGAAGTGAGAAGGCTGCTAACAACAGAATTCTGGATAGATAAAAATGATCAAAAATGATCAAACAATCATAGTGTATTAAATGAATAACTCCCTTCCTCAAAAGGGATTAAAATCATAATTCTACTATTCATACATACCATGACCTCCAGTCCTTTGATCCCTCAATTAATTCTCTCCCAGACCATCTCCTTTGAACTAGACATTCTTTCCTCTTCTCCTCATCTTGATTCCTTGGTGACTCAATTCAACTATATACCATCCTCTTCTCTTGAATCCCTAGCACCTTTGTATTGACAAATGTCCAACCCAACTGTCAGCCTTGGGATCACTCCCACCATTTGTCACTTTTGCACCCATAAACATGTTTTCATGCCTGCAGAAGTGCTGCTGAGCAAAGGTGGGGGAAATCACAAAACCATTTTGACTGGATACAGTGAAAATTTAAGTTATATAACTTCAACTGTGCCCTCACTGCTGCTAGGCAATTCTATTATACCTCCCTTAATCACCTCACTACCCCCACCCCAGCAGCTCTTCCAAACCTTTTTATCTCTCTTCAAACTTCCCAGGTTCCTCCTGCTCCATTTTCTCAACCAAGAACTTTGCCTCATATTTTACAGGGAAAAAATGATGCCATTCACTATGCACTCTCTCTTTTCTACTTTTCCTTTTCTTCTGTCACTTTCTCCACCTTCATCCCTGGTTTCAAATGATGAAGTGGCCATACACCTTTCCAAAATTAACACCTCTACTGTACATGTGATCACATCCCATTCTTTCTCCTTCAACAGATTTCTCCCTCTGTTATCCACACTCTTTTCCTTATTTTCAATTTATTTCTGTCCAATGGTCATTTCCTACTGCCTACAAACATGGTCAAGTCTCCCTTATCCCGAAAAAACAAAACAAAACAAACCCATACTTGATCCTTCCATTCTTGATATTATCATCTATCTCTTCTGCCCTTTATAGTAAAACTCCTCAAAAAAACTTTCTGCAATAGTTGTCTCCACTTTCTCACCTTTCACTATTTCTTAACCCTTTATAATCTGGTTTCTGACCTTATCATTCCACTGAAACTGCTCTCTCCAAAATTACTAATGAGCTCTTAGTTATCAAATCCAATGACTTTACTCAATTCCCATTCTCTTTGACCTTTCTGCAGTCATTTATACTGTTGATCATTCTCTCCTCCTTGATATTCTCTTATTTCTAGGCTTTCTGGATTCTAGTCTCTCTTGGTTCTCATTCTATCTGACCAACCTCTCCTCTCTCTCTTGTGGCATCCTTCTCCAAATCATGCCCTCTAACTATAATTGTTTCTCAGAGTTCTATCCTGGGCCCTCATTTTTTCTCCCTTTATACTACTTCATGTGATTTCATGAGCTCCCATGTATTTGATTACTATCTCTATACTGAGGAGTCAAAATCTACCTTTCCTACACAGATCTCTCTGCTGACCTCCAATCTTGCATCTCCAACTGTCTTTCAGACCTGTTAAACTAGATGTCCAGTAGACATCTTAAACTCAATATTTCCAAAATAGAATTCATTATCCTTCCCCCTAGCCTCCCTCAGTCCCTCAGCCCAGCTTCTACCTTGTCTATTACAGTGGAAGACAATACCATCCTCCCAGGTCCTCAGTTTCACAACCTAGGAGTCCTCTTCAACTTCTCACTATCTTTCACCTTCCATATCTGATCTGTTGCCAATGCCTACTGATTTCAACTTTGCAACAGTTCTCAAATATTCCCCATTTTCTCTTCTTGAGACTGCCTCCAAACTAGGACAGGCCCCCATCACCTCATACCTCGATCACTGCAATAGCCTGCTAGTGGGTTTATCTGTCTGAAGTCTCTCTCCACTCTAATCCATTCTCCATTCAGCCTCTAAAGTAATTTTGCTACAATGCAGATTCAGTCAAGTCCCTCACATCCCCACTCAATAAACTCTAGTGGTTTCCTATTGCCTCCAGGAATAAATACAAAATGCTGTATTTGGCATTTAAAGCTCTTCATAACCTAACCCCCTCCTACTTTTCCATTCTTACACCTTCTTCCACAACACATACTCTTAAATCTATTGACATTGGCCTGGCTGTTCCACAAACAAGATACTCTGTCTCTTGACTCTGGGCATTTTCTATGGTTGTCCCCCATGCTTGGAATGCTCTCCCTTCTCCACTCTAACTACTAACTTTCCTAATTTCCTTTAAGTACCAACTAAATTCCCCCTTCTACTACAAGAAATCTTTCCTAACCCCTCAATTCAGTTCTTTCCCTCCTATTTATCCTAATTATCTTGAATTTGACTTGCTTTCTGTATATGTACTTGCATATTGTCTTACTCGTTACATAATGAGTTCCTTGAGGCAACAGAATTTTTTTCCTCTTTTTGTGCTCCTAGCACTTAGCACAATTCCTGGCACATAGTGGCTGCTTAATAAATAATGATTGATTGATGATACTTCCAAGTCTTTTTCAAATCTTGAGAATTTAATAGATGTATATCCAACCAAGCAGAAATAAACTAGAAGAGAAAGTGCCGAGTTGAGGTAGAAATTTTATATGAATACAGGGGCAAACATTTTTTTAATTTGTCCAGGGTTTTGTCTTCTACCTAGAGCCTTTCATACAACCTAGGATTTGGTGGTGCTGCTGACGTTTCTGCCTCGTAGGCTCCTTGAAACTTCCCACTTAAGGTGGCTGTACTCCTCGTCTTGTCTCCTGTAACACACCTGGACTTGATCCAAACAACTCCAGCGAATGTTAGAAACATCCACTGGAATTTGTGGCTTAATCAAGTAAATAGCCATGAAACTTCAGAGAAGCACAGGGCATTATCATCATCTTCCAGAGGCTCACAGTCTAGTTGTGAAGACAAGATTTATGCATGCAAAAAGCTAAACAGCAATAACAAGCAATGCATGATATGTGTAACCTTATCAACTTCCATGTATTTAACTATCATCTTTACACAAGTGACTGAATACCAATACTTTCAGGGGTGAGAAACCTACAGCCTCCAGGCCACATGTGGCCTTCTAGTTCCTTGGATGTGGCCTTTTGACTGAGTCCAAGTTTTACAGAACAAATCCTTTTACTAACGGGATTTATTCTGTGGAGTTTGGATTCAATCAAAGGGCTGCATTTGAGGACCTAGAGGGCCACAGGTAGCCTTGAGGTTGCAGGTTCCCTACCTCTACCCTAGTCTCTCCTGAGCTCCATGCCTATATAAGCAACTGCTACTGTATCTCAAACTTAGTATATCTTAAACATAATTTACTTTGTCTCCTTTTGGCATATCCAAACCCTCCCCCCTTCTGTTGAGATACCACCATCTTTACAAGCTCCCAGGTTAACAGCCTTAAAATCTTTCTATCCTCTTTACTTTCACCCAACATATGCAATCAGTTGCAGACTGTGTCATATCTACCTCCACAACATTTCTCCTATCTATTCCTTTCATTTAACCACCCTAACCACCACTTGGCTTGGGTTCCTATGCCCTCTTGCCTAAGATATTACAAAATCTTCTTAATTAGCATCCTTTCTTCAATTATCTCCTGTTTTCCAATCCATCCTCCAAACAACTGTTCACTTATGACCTTCCTAAAGCATAGATGTAATGATTTACTTCCCTTCTCAAGATTAAGCAGTTCCCTCTTATCTCTAGAATAAACTAAAACTCAATCTGTTTTAAGTATTTATGTGACTTTACAACATAACTTCAATCTATCTTTCTAGACTTTTTGTTCATTACTTCCCTTCACATCTAAACTGGCCTTCTTACTGTTCTTCATGCCAGCATTCTATTTCTAAATCAGTACCTTTGCATTATCTACTTCTGATGCTTATAATGCAGTACCTTCTTCATATCTGACTCTTAAGACTCCTTCTTCAAACTTCAGATGAAACAATTGTTGTTCAGCTCTTTGTGGTCATGTTCCCTACTCCTCATGACCTCGTTTAGAGTTTTCTTAGCAACGATACTGGAGAGGTTTGCTGTTTCCTTCTCCAGATCATTTTACAGATGAGGACATTGGGACAAACGTGGTTATATGACTTGCCCAGGGTCCCACAACTAGTAAATGTCTGAGGCAGAACTCATGAAGATGAGTCTTCCTGTTTCCAAGCACTGTGCTCTATCCATTGTCTTAGGTACATGAGGCCTTTTACAGAGGCCTTTCCTGATTTCTCCAACTACTAGTATTTCCTTCAATTTGGTTTTCCTTATACCTTTTTTGTTCCTATGTATGTAAATGCTGCTTCCCAATATAATGTTGACCTCTTGAGTGTTGGTGATGTTTTACTTTGGTCATTGTAAACTCAGTACCTAGCACTTTATAAATTTTGTTGATGGATTGAAAAATTATATAGAAAATGCAGGAGAAGTTCAGATGGAAAACCAGATCTTAGAACAGTAATGGAAAACTTCTCCAAAAGAGTTATTATGCTAGCTCAGAGGGTCATGACCATTCATTTCAAATATATCTCTTTTTTTCTGTTCCATATAAAAATGTTCATTTTTATTGATCATTGTTTAATTCATAATTTTTTAAATTCTCCTTACAATATCTATGTAACAATCAGAGGTCAAATGAGTGTTTTCTGTTTCTTTTCTTAACAATCATGGCTTAAATTTGGCTCACAGAAACTTTTCCAGGAGTCCTTTGCTTAATCCATGAAGCCCTTTCTTCTACCACATATACCCATTAACCTGAATTTTCTATGAGCACACCTGTGGTAGACGGCTGACACTCTGTTCAATATCTTCTAGCCATATTTATGGGCAATTATTGAGTTTGACCCAGGTGGAGAAAAAGATGATGTAGTTGAATTTGAAGACTTTTCAAACAGTGTTCTGGGAACTGTCAACTATTAATGGAGACAGCTAGCTTGTTAATATTTAATACTCTGAAGCCACAACTTTACTACATAACCCCTCATGTCAGGCCTGCAGTGTAGTTTTGAGACTACAAAACATCTTTGTAATTGGGGATCTTTGCCTGTTAAGTCAAGTATTCCATAAACTGGGGTTCCAAGGATTTCTATATGTTGAAGTGCTATGCTTGTGAATGGTGAGCTGGAGTCCAGGTTTTAGGGTAGGGAGATTTACTAGGATCAACTTTATTTGTCACAGCTGACTACAAGCACCATCCTCATGACCTAATCTTTTTAATTGTTTTAAATTCTGGGATGTAAGAGGCATTATGGAGGGTCTCTAGCCTCTACCAATATTCCCAAACTGTTATCTTAATTTTCTGAAATTCTTGCATTAGAGAGTCATTCTTTTGACTTTAATTGCTTTTGTTGTGGTGATTCAAATATTCCTTGCTAGAGGTAAGAGTAAAACTGTTACTACATAATAGTTTAACTGGGATTGGTTGTATACTAGCTAGGAATAAAGCTATGCAGGCATGAGATATGGAAGAAATGCTTGGCTAGAGAAGTATGTACCATCTTCCACCTCGTATACAAGATGGTGAATATGATAGGTACACAATACTCAGATGACCACTAGCTTAGGTTAATTTGCCATCACTCCTTGCATGTCCCTTAGAAACCTCATCATTTATTGAAAATGTATAATAAACTCCTAGTGATTCTTGTGTTTTCTAGTTCCTTCCATCTCAAATTCGTCACCATATTTATATTTGGAAGGCATATGAATAATAGTGTCCCTCCCCTGTTCAAAAGCCCTACTGTCTCTAGCAGAAAATTCAAAACCCTCCACAATCTTGTCCCATTTCCTTTCCAGGTTTAATATCATTCACTTACTGTCCTAGCAGAGTGGAATTTTAGCTTTTGCTTGAAACCGACATTCCCTCTCCCTTCTCTATGCCTTTATGTTGATCATACCTGATATATGGAATGTACTCCCTTCTTGTTTCTGCCTCTTAGCATCCTAGTTGCTCTCAAGGCTCATTTTTAGCATGTCATTGTACAAAAATCTGTCCAGATCTCCCCCTGCCAATCCTCCCCAAGACATTATTGCCCTTCCCTTCCTCAAATTTCTTATATTTACTAATCTTTCTATTTACTATATCCCCTCTCCCACTCAAGCTATCTAATTTTTGTGCTTGTATCTTCATGGTGTAGCAGTGTCCACACATAGCAGCAATTTACTAAATATTTGCTGAATTTAATGGCTGTGAACTAAAAATGGATCTTACCAACTGCACAACTTTGCTGAATGTTGGTCCTGAACAAACTATTTGTGTGTGCTTGTGTGTCTAACTTTCTCTAAAATGGAGGCAACATTCTTTTAACTCAGTAGTATTCAACAACTCGTCAATCCTTACACAAGAATACTCTGAGCTTCATGCATTAAAGAAAGGCAGGAAGCCATTGCATGATGTATCAAGAGACCAGCAAATTGGCATGCATTTCAGAGCAACTCCAATCTTGTGCACATCTGTTTAATCCTGTAAAGGGGTTCTCTCTGCCATGAATGACACGCTGATGGGCAGCTGAAGGAGATCCATTCCTATAAAGTGGCCAAAGACTGATGAAGGCTATTTAATATTTCCTAACAATTCAAGCTCTTCAAAAGTAGAAGGAAGGGATTGCCTTAGGAGGTAGTGGGTTTCTCTTGGTTTGATGATTAGTGCTTTATGGTCTAATTTTACTTTTGACATTCTATTAACTCTTAATTCTTATTTCCCTCATTATTTCTTTTGAGATTCTTAAACTTTTGTACATTCAAAAGAATTGTGTTATTATTTTGTTTGGATATACAAACTATCCCTTTGGTGTTTGGGTATTATATTGGTAAATAATAAATTTAGGGTGTATCATCATTCTTATTATATCACTTAAAATTCCCATTTATTCATCCCTATTGCCACAAATGGAATGCCCTACTCGGTATACCCTGGTACTCCCCTGATATCTCTAGAACAAAATATATACTCCTCTGTTTGACTTGTAAAGCCTTGCACAAGTCAAACCCAGCCTCACTATTCCTACTCTCAGTAGTTCTTTGAAATTGACCATCTTACTTTTCTTCATATATGATACTCCATCTTTTATTTCAGTGCCTTTTCACTGGCTGTCTCATCTCTGGTATGTACTCCCTTCTTACCTCCCCCTTATAGAATCCTTCACCCTTTAGATACAGTTCAAGCATGGCTTTTTGTTTGTTTGTTCTTGTATTTATTTAGTATTTGATTTCACCCAATTACAAGTAAAAATAATTTTTAACATTTGTTTTTAAAACTTTTGAGTTTCAAACTCCCACCCCACCCCCCCATTGAGAAACAATACCATATAGGTTATATATTTGTAGTCATGTAAAATATATTCATAATACTCATGGCACAAAAGAAAACATAGACAAAAACCTCAAGAAAAATAAAAAACAAACAAACAAAAGAACAAAATTTGCTTCAACCTATACTCAGACATAAATTCTTTCTCTGGGGATGGATAGCATTTTTCATCCTAAGTCCTTTTATTCTAAGTCCTAAGTCCTTCATCCTTGTCATGGATTGTTGGATTGCTGGGAATAGCTAAGTCATTCACAGCTGATCATCTTACAATATTGCTGTTACTTTGTACCCAATATATTTCATTTTGCATCAGCCTATGTAAGTCTTTCTAGGTTTTTCTGAGAGCATCCTGCTTATCATTTCTTGTAGTACAATAGTATTCCATCATATCTACATATCACAACTTATTCAGTCACACCCCAATTGATGTGCATCCCCTCAATTTCTAATTCTTTGTCCCTTCCTAGAAAAGAACTGCTTTGGGGGCAGCAAGGTGGCACAGTGAATAGAGCACTGGCCCTGGAGTCAGGAGGACCTGAGTTCAAATCTGGCCTCAGACACTTAACACAAAAACTAGCCATGTGACCTTGGGCAAGTCACTTAACCCCAACTGCCTTCCAAAAAGCAAAAAAAAAAAAGAGCTGCTATGAATATTTTTGTACATATAGGCTCTTTTCCTTTTTTAAAATCTCTTTTGGGATACAGACCTAGTAGTGGTACTGCTATGTCAAAGGGTATGCATGGTTTATAACCCTCTGGGCATAGTTCCAAACTACTCTATGGAATGGTTTAATCAATTCATAACTCTGTCGACAGTACATTAATGTCTCATTTTTCCCACATCTCCTCCAACATTTGTCATTTACCTTTTCTGTCCTATTATCTAATCTAATAGGTATGAGGTAGTACCTCAGAATTGTTTTAACTTGCATTTCTCCAATTAATTGTGAGTTAGAATATTTTTTTTGTATTACAAGATAGCTTTGATTACTTCATCTGAAAACTGATTATATCTTTTGATCATTTATCAATTGGGGAATGGCACTTATTTTTAAAAATTTGATTCAGTTCCCTATACGTTAGAGAAATGAGGCCTTTATCAGAGAAATTTGCTTCAGTTTTTTTCAGTTGCCATTGCTAACTCCATCTGATTCTCCCTCTCCACCATTTATTCTATTCTCTCTTTCCTTTTACCCTGTCCTTCCTCAAAAGCATTTTGCTTCTGATTACCCACCCCTTCCCCTAATCTTCCCTCCCTTTTATCTCCCCCCTTCTCTTATCCCCTTACTCTTCTATTTACCTGTAGGGTAAGATAAATTTCTATACCCCATTGCCTGTGTATCTTATTTCCCAGTTATATGTAAAAATTTTTTTAACATTTCTTTTAAAAATTTTGAGTTTCAAATTCTCTCTCTTCCTCCCTCCCCGCCCACCCTTATTGAGAAGGCAAGCAATTCAATATAGGTAATACATGTGTAGTTATGCAAAAAACTTCCATATAGTCATGTTGTGAATGACTAACTATATTTCCCTCCATTCTATCCACCACCTCACTTTTATTCTGTTCTTTCCTTTCACCTTGTCCTTCCTCAAAAGTGTTTGCTTCTGATTACCCTCTCCCCCACTCTGCCCCCCTTCTATCAACTCTCTCTCATCCCCTTCCCCACTACTTTTCTGTGGGTAAGACAAGTTTCCATACCCTACTGAGTGTGTATGTTATTCTATCCTTAAGCCAACTCTAATGAAAGTAAGGTTCGCTCATTCCTTTTCACCTTCTCCCTTTCCATTCACTGTGAAAGCTTTTTCTTGACTCTTTTATGTAAGATAATTTGCCCCATTCTACCTCTCCCTTTCTCCATCACCCAGCACACTCCTTTCTCACACTTTAATTTTATTTTTAGATATTATCCATTCATATTCAAATCACAATTGTTTCCTCTGTCTATATATACACCTAACTACCCTAATAATGGGAAAGGTCTTATGAGTTACAAATATCATCTTTCCATGTAGAAATGTAAACAGTTCAGCATTAATCAGTCCCTTATGATTTCTCTTTCCTGTTTGCCTATTCATGCTTCTCTTATATTTAAAAAAAGTTTTTTTTTTTTTAAAGCAATTGGGGTTAAGTAACTTGCTCAAGGTTACACGGCTAGTCATTATTTATGCGTGGGTGCTCATTTTCTGAGGCCGGATCTGATCTCGGGTCATCCCAACTCCGAGGCCGGCGCTCTTACTCACTGCGCCACCTAGCCGCCCCTGCTTCTCTTATATTTAAAAGTCAAATTTTCTATTTATCTCTGGTATTTTCATCAAGAATTCATGAATATCCTCTATTTCATTGGATGTCTATTTTTCTCCTCATGGATTATACTCAGTTTTACTGGGCAGGTGATACTTGGTTTTAATCCTAGGTCCTTTGACCTCCCAAGCATCACTTTCTAGAAGTCTTTCCTGCACCAACCCTTCCAGCTCCTCAGCTGCTAGTGTTCTCTGTCTCTGTAAATACTACATAGCTATGCTATAAATCCTTATGTACATGCTGGCTTCCAAGAAAGAATGGGAATTCCTTGAGAGCAGCAGTTATTGTATCTTTTACACTTTTGTGTCTATTTTTATTGACTTATGTGTTTATATACTGCTCCACTGCAGTAGAGCATAAGATCCTTGAAGGCAGGGGATATTTTGGTGTTTTGTTTTCTATCCCTAGAACCTAGCAGCGTTTTGGACACAAACTAGACATAAGTGACAGGAAATGGATCCAGCTCTGGGTAACACAAAGATAAGAACAAAAACAGATCTTGCCTTCAATAAGCTTACAGTCTAACGGATAAACACAGTGTATTCTTAGAGACATCAATACAAAGTAAACACAATTTAGGGGATTCACTAGAAAGTGGAGGGAGCAGAGATCAGTAATTACACATCCATTATGTGATACCAAGCAGAAAGAAGATTTTAGATGTTATATTTAGCATACTACAGGAACCTTTTTAGTTCTAATTCATTAGTTCTAGCTCACACCAGATAATGAAAACTTAGACATTTTCTGGAATCTTCCCAGATAACCAGGCTGTCATGCTGGGTCTCAATAGGGCAGATGGCCAGTATAGGCAGAATTCAAAGTCAAGACAATGTAGTGGTCGAGGTAGGTGGGTGGCACAAGCCTTAGTCAGGAAGGTATAAGGCCACAGGCAAATACTCCATCCCTCTACCTTGAAGTAGAGCCCATTTTGGGGAAGTCACACTGAGAAGTCTAGATGGCATACTGTTTCCCTCTTACTCTGATTCAGAGAATTCTTCTTCAAAGTTGAGGCAATTTGCACTCTGTGTATAGGACAGATTTGTGCATTGGCATTAGCAGCCCTATAAATCCTACAGCCAAAGCTCTGTTGCTATAACTCAACTGAACAGCAATCTGGTGATGTGCCATACACAACCCTAAATTGCTTCTGCCTTTATACAATTATAACTAACTAACATTTATGTAATACATAAAACCTTACAAAGCACTTCACATACTTATATCATCTGAGTCTCATAACAAAGCTTCAAGGTATTACTGCTATCATTATACCCATTTTACAGATGTTTTATCTGTAAATCAAGGCTCAGGCAACTGAAGTGATTTGTCCATGGTCACAGAGAGAGTAAATGTCAGAAATGGGATTTGAACCCAAATCTTCCAAAGACTAAGGTCCCACCTGTTATCTACCTGGCCCAGGGGTGGGGATCCTGTAGCCTTTAGGCCACACATGGCCGTGTAGGCCCTCAAGTGTGGTCCTTTGACTGAATCCAAACTTCACCAAACATATCCCTTAATAAAAGAATTTGTTCTGTAAAACTTGGACTCAGTCAAAAAGACAAACCCAAGGACTTAAAAGGCCACATATGGTCTCAAGGCTGCTGGTTCCACACCCCTGAGTCCTGGGCACTCTGATAATGTCTGCCTCTAGACTCCCAATATGATTCTGTACTTCATGTAAGCATCATGCTTGCTTACCCTCTAAATTTGCTTGAAGTTGCATGGTTCTATTTATCCTGGAAACCTTCCCATGAACCCCTTTGCCTACTTGCTTTTCTATGGATTTCTTTTGCTTCTAGTCCATTAGTTTCATTTTCACACCAATCTCCAATTTCAGTCTGCCTCTGTTTAAACTCAATTAGAAAGACCTGGTCTTGCCATAACATTGATGACTACTAGTAGTCAGACACTGTGGTATTATCTCATTTAATCCTCACAACAACCTTCCAAGGTAGGTCCTGTTATTATCCCCATTTTACAGTTAAGCAAATAGAGGTAAACAGAAGGTAAGTGAGTTGTCCAGGGTCACAAAGCTAGTAAGTGTCTGAGATTGGATTTGAACTCAGGACTGCCTAACTTTAGGCCTAGCACTCAATTCACTGTGCCATCTAGGTGTTCAACAATTGTCTTACTTGATAAAGTGTCAATATTTTAGAACTCACTTGTTCTTCATATCAATACCCTCCTTGGCTGATATTAGCTTAGTGTTTGCACATGTGGCTGCTAAATTTGAGATATGTCGCAAGTTCCACACCTGGTATTCATACCTTTAATAGCTTATCCCAATTTTCTCACCCCCAATTAGGGCCAACACTATGATGTTAGCTTGACCTAGAAGCTGTTAAGGTCACTGTAGCAGCAAGCACCCCAACATCCCCAGGGTGGCTGCCAACACAGGTTCTTAGATCTGCTTTTCTAAAGAAAAGCAACTCAAAATGGGTTAACAAGCTTACTTTAATCAATCAAACATATATCGTTTACCTAGTTCAGGGGAAAAAGGTCAGCACCCCGAACTTCAAAGTATACAGACAGAATTTACAAGACAGAGAAACAAACAGATCAAGCAGACAGGTTTCCAAACTACCCAACCATTACATCAATACCAAATCACAGTTACTAGAGAGGGAAGCATCAACATCTGGGTTTTTTCAAAGCCGGGGGGCTCTCAAGGGCTGCCCAGAGTCTCATCTGGTCAAATCACACATTTTTCAAAGTGAGCCCCAAGGCAAAGCCTCACATCAGGGATTATATAGCTTTCTCTTGGGTCAGATAATGTAAGAAACCTCTTGACCCACTGCCCAATCACACAGCATCAAGGTGTGGTCATTCCTGAAAACCAAGCCTCCTGCCACAGGCTCCATGTGACCACATTCAGCCTATTAGGGGGCAGAATATATTTTCAAATTAAGGAAGGTTCTCAGAGTCACTTAAGCCAATCAAAGGGTCTCTAGGCAAGGAAGATCTTTACATTTGCATTTCCATTACAGTCAGTCAGGATACTGTCCAAGTAGGTGGCTGTTTACAACTCAGAGACAAAATCCACAGTAGGTAAAGGGAGTAGAGGATGTAGGTGCTCTGTATTAGAAGAATGTCTAGGTAGAGGATAAAGAATCTCTTTGATAGCTCCTTAGGAGAGGAGTTAAGGGCACCATGCAATGAATCTAACATCAAGAACCCTGAATTCTGGTTTTGTTGGAGTAGGTGTATATATATATATATATATATATATATATATACATATATACATATATACATAAGTATATTTTACTCCCTGTTCAGACAGCCATTTCAGCCAGAAATCCAGAACCCTGATTCTTAAAAAAAAGAAAATCAACACTACTCTTGGGTTTAATCAGTCATTTTCATTTCCCCCAAGAGCTTTCATTATCTGAATTACAAGTGAGGTCCATGTCTTCCAAATGAACTGGGAGATCTTCTCAGCTGAATAGATCTATGTCCCCTAGCCCAAGGTTAAACATCCTTTTCTTCAGAGGATGGTTTATTTTCTCTAGTACCCTATCTCTCCAAAGTAAATCTCTCTCATAATGTGTAGAACAGAATAGAGAAGGCATATGAGCCATGACACAAAATTTTTTCTCATTTCTTTCAAAATGAAATATATTTTTTTGCCTTATCAAATTGTTTTGGAATTGCTGTCATAGGACTTGTGTTTTAATCAAAATCCTGGTACAGAATACCCACATGGTTTTGAGGTGTAACATCTATAACTCTCAGTTTTGCCATCTAAAAAGTGGGGGTGAGGAGTAGATAGCACTGAAGTTACCTTATACCTCTTAGTCCAGGATGCTATGATCCTATGGCCTAACTGGATTGTTATCAATGACCACGCATAGAAAAACCATCTTATTGGAAAGTAGACAACCTTCAATGGTCACCCGTGGACACTTTAGGATAGTTGTCTGATCTAGTCTTCTCTAAGTGAATATTTCAAGTTGATTTAATTAGTTATGTACTGAGAATATATTTTATGCTCAGCAACTTGGTAGATATCATATGGGAAATAACCAATCAAATAATTAGTTAACAAGCATTCACCAAGTACTTATTAAGTTCCAGGCATTGTCCCTAGAGACTTTGTTTTATCAGGGCTGCTTTGCACCTGGTTGATGGTTCAAAACCACAAATAACAAGTCTCTGCCTTTCTGGAGCTTAACATTCTCTCAAAGGACATCACAATACATTTTCATAAAGGTTAAGCATGGCCAATTTCTCTTCTCAAGAAGCTTCTGATATACAGGTATACAAGATATTCACTTGAAACAATAATACATCAAAGCAAGATAATAAATGATTAATTCAAAATCAATGATGAATATTTGTGAGAATTCAGAGGGGGAGATTAGTTCATGGATTAACCAATAACTGAGTTACCATATTCTAATGATGAAGACCTTGATCTGTGAATTATCTAAGAGCCCCAGAAGCAGAATTCAGATATTTATGCCACTTTGAATGGACATATCCTGAATACCAAGAATACACTTACCTGGGGGCAAAGAAGGAATACCTATCCTTCCCAATAATGTCAAGGTCTTGCCAAGGAGAAAAGAGAAATGGGAAATGCAGCAAGGCAGAACGGAGATTTTCTGTAATTATTCACTTTTTAAATTTGGGATTATCTCAAAGGAGAACAGAGCCATTCTCTTTTTTAGAGGCCAGGCTGAGGTTTCAACTTTAAAGTGCAGGTGGGCTTTCAAGTTATATAATGGCAGTTTTTCCTGTTACCAACAACAAAAATTCTTTCATCAGTGTTCCATGTTCAAAGGGAAAATAGCTTCAAATGCAGATATTTTCAAAGGGATTAAAGGGACTGATCATCTATAGAGCTAGTCACACCTGTGAGCAGTGCCAACTCCAGTCATCTCTATAAACATGTTCTGGAAATGTCAGTTCTTATAGAGAAAGGGCCTGAATGTTGGCAGGTCCTGGGCAGTCCATTGTACATTTTCAGCACTCAATAAAAAGGTGCTGATGAGGCCAAAAAAGTCACAACCCCCCTTGCTTTGGGGTTGCTTTTTTTTTCCCATCGGGGTGGATGGGGAGGAGGCTGTCATGAACAATGTAGCCCTAGGGTTGATGACAATTTCTCTTTCATCAGTGCTGCTATTCCTGCGTTGTCTGTTCAAATTCATTTCTGGATTTGGGCCAATAAAGAGAAAAAATTTCCCTCTTAATACAGTGAATCTATCAAATGATGTTTAAGACTGGACTATGTCCCAGATCCCAGTGTATGTTTTGCATTAAGCCAATTGCACCCTGAGTTGTTGCATCATGTGACCTCTTTATTTAGACCTTTCATTATGGTGATGCCTTTTCCTAACTGACAGCCAGGAAAAAGAGGGCACATTCCTCTTCCTATTGGGGTAATTGTCTTGTAAATGATATGATTAGTATAGGTGACAGGAAAAGAAAAAACACCCAAGCCCTTAGCTCAGAGTCCCCTATCATCATTCCTTACCAACCTTAAGCTCACAGACATCAAAAAATAGAATGACATCTTCAGTGTTTTGGTAAAAATGAGGAAAGAGAAGTGCTATTCTAGAAGAAAACTAGTTCAAGAGTTGAACCAGGTTATTTTTGTCTTCCAAATCCGTTACAAACTAGCTTAAGTGGAAAGGGGGCAAGGAAGGTCTCCTATTTGTGATGGGGATTATGGTGGGAAAAATACCCGTGTGTCTGTGTATGCATCCTGCTATTTAGATAGTCTAATATATAATGAACAAATTAGGAGATTGTTGTTAGCAAAATAATTGACTTTGGGTTTCCTTTAAATTAAAATCAATAACCAAGAACTGGGGGAAAACCAAGACATAAGTGAAACAGTCCCTGTCCAGAAGCAGCTTATATCCTGTTCTAGATAGAAGTTTTCCTAATAGATGTGGAATATGATTCGATTTACAAAACAGACACAATTCTTGGTTCAATAATAATAGCTCTCATATATAGGTCACCTTAAGGTTTGTAAATGCCTTACAAGTTATTTCATTTGATCTTCACATGAAAACTATGAAGTAGCTACTATTATCCCCATTTTATAGATAAAGGAAAATTGAGGTTAACAAAGGTTATGTTACTCTCATGGTCATAGAGTTATGAAAGACCTGAGACATAATTAGAACTCAGGACTTCCTTATTATAAGTTGAGCTTCCTATCCATTGTTCCACCTAAGTTTATAGAAATACCTCTCTATTTTAAAATGAGGTACACCTTAGTAACAGAAAGTCTACATATAAATTTATCCAAGGAAAACAAAGGATAGAGGTTTATACATTAAAGACATATTACCATTTTTGTTCTGTTTATCAATGTGATCCTTTTGACACATAGATTTAAAAAGCCACGGGAAGTACCTGACAGGACTTTTTGTTGATCATGGACACAGAAACTGTGTCCTCAGGTATGGAGACAATTTTCCAAGTGACATTTCAAAGCTACATAGGTAATTACTGACTGGGTTATTTCCCTTCCTAACCAAAAAAAAAAATGGTCACAGTTTTTCCTGGTGCCAATTAAAAATAAATAAAAATATAAAAAAAGAACAAAGAGCAAAATAAAAGCCCCTTCTCTAGTTCCTTTCTCTGCTTCATTGCTTTATTTAATTGACCTGTTTGAGGCTTTGCCAAAATGGGCTACACCTCCTTCCTGTGGCAAACTTAGAAATCAAATTGAAGTTCAAGCTTATTCAGTGTTTAACTTCATGAGGAAGAACAGGATGGGGTACATCAGGGGTGGGAATGGGTGTCTGGGAAAAGGAAACAAATTAAGTGCTTCATGAACTGGAGCCTTTTAAAAATATGTTAATCAAGACTGGGTTTATTATGAATTCTGAATAACATTTGTTGGCTGTTTAAATTTTCCCATGGCTTACTGTCAAATATATGAAAATGGATTTGGGAAGTCTGTAAGCATTCTAATCATGGATAAAATATATTCTGTTACAAGGCTCTAAATCTGCAGTAATTACGTGCCATTTAGTTAATCTCCTGACATTATTTACCAAGTGTATTTTGTAGTTAAATACTTGAAGAGTTTCTGGGGTAATGTTCAACAGCAACTATGAGCAAAAATGATAGAGAGGTTATGAATAAGAGCAATATCTGAATTGTAAACAATTTGGCTTTGTAGCTTTGTCCTACTTGTCCCTCCTTATATAGGAATTAATTTATATAATCATCTTTGGCCCAATGTAAAGGGAGGTGTGTGGTTCCGTAGATATGTGTCAGTGCATGTACATTATTTAGAACCTAAAAAATGTTATAATCCCAGAATGCAAAGGCCAGTCTTCATTCTCAAGATCTAAATATCATGTGTTCAAGAGAGGGAAGCACCAATATAAATATGCATGCATAAACACATGTATACATGCAAATACACACCAATGCACACATGAAAGGCCATCCAATTACATAGACTATGTATATATAACATGTACCAATTCACTACTATACGTAACTGTACTGCACATTCTTATTCACATTCAAATGAGAAGTCTTAGATATGCACTCATATATGCTTATATGTAATATTTATACATATATTTATGTATATATAATATTTGTGCATATATTATATATATAATATTGTGTGTATAAATATGCAAAAGTACCTGCTTATATATATATTCCCAGAGATGGAGCTAATGAAAGTAATTCCAGGATATCCTTATTCTGTAGGCTTGGAACAATTACTTGAAACTTTCTAAATAAAATCATCTTTAAGGAGCTACTTTATGTAGCAAATCCTATACAATGAATAATGTATACCATTTGTCCTTAAGTCTCCAAGGTCATGCTATCCTCCCTAAGATTTTCAGATCTTCTTTGCCTGTACCTGGAGGCTGCTGCTATATGTACTGATACAGATATGCTTCCCTGGTGGTTTGCAGAAATAAGCAGCAAAGAGGGCAGGAGTGGTGATGGGATTCCTAGGAAGGATAATTGAGACTCTGCCATTTGAGTTGACAGTTGTGAAACTTAAAAGGAGATCTCACTTGAAAGGTGTAATGCCATGGATGCTGACATAGAAAAGCCACTTTTCTCTCTATTTGAGATAGGAGAAAGCAATGTCAATCAGAGATGCCTATACATCTATATGGCACATAGTAGGATCCTTAAAATTGAAAGACATCATACATATTCCACTGATTAGGTGTATTGGAGAGAGAGTGATCTTGCCCAGGAGTAGATCAGTCAAAATGGCTACAAATAGCTCATTTGACTCATAGTTATTAGTCTTTGGCAATAAAATCTAACATTTTGGGGCGGCTAGGTAGCGCAGTGAATAGAGCGCCAGCCCTGGAGTCAGAAGGACCTGAGTTCTGAGCCAGCCTCAGACACTTAATCCACACAAACAAAAACCTAGCCGTGTAACCTTGGGCAAGTTACTTAACCCCAATTGCCCTAAAGGGGCGGCTAGGTGGTGCAGTGAGTAAGAGCGCCGGCCTCGGAGTTGGGATGACCCGATATCAGAAAATGAGCACCCACACATAAATAATGACTAGCCATGTAACCTTGAGCAAGTTACTTAACCCCAATTGCTTATTAAAAAAAATCTAACATTTTTGTAATGTTTTAAAATGTAAAAAGTCTTTTGAATATATCTTATTGGAGACTTGGAAAAATTGCAGGTATTGTCATCACCATTTTATAGATATGGAAATTGAGGCTTAAAGAGATATATTCAAGTTGCAAAGCATTCTACACATTAAAAAAAACAACAACAACACAGTGGCCTCTCAACAATCCCACAAGATAGGAACAATGTTAGAGAAGCCTACCGATAGGTCCATGCTCCCATCCCAAGCAAGTATGAAAGGCAAGTTTTGAACACAGGTCACATTGACACCAAATATAGCATTCTATACACTATACCATGCTGTCTCTCATGATATATAGTAAAAACACTGATACCTTACAGCAGTAGCATGGGCAGCATGTGGTTTGTATTTCACCCAGCAAATTATAAACTCAACCAGGAGAGACTATAAAATTCTTCTCCTTTTTCCATTTTTTTCTAGTTAATAAGCCAAAAGATTAATGAGCATTAGCAATCCATGGTTCCCAATGGGAGTCCCCTACTAAGACTGGTTTTATTTGCCTACATATACTAACTACAGTTATCCAATTCATTTCTCTCTTAAAGCTCAGACAAGAGAGAATAATACAGAAGCTACTACCTTTCTGTCTAATTAAGACAGTTCATTATGAAGCAGTTAGAGTGTCCTCATCAGAAAATGAACTCTGGAAGTTGGTAGTTATTACTAGGAAGGAAGATGGGAGAAAGTTCCTTCTGCAAATCATCTTCATTCCTCCCAACTGGGGACACAAGTGGGCTATTCCATAAAAAAAGATGTTATTTTTATGGGCAAACTCATTCAGAGGAACAAAGCACTTTTTGATTTGCTTCTATTAACAGGTGGTAGTAGAGACAAGAAGGCAGTCAGCTTCAGTGAGGATGGGATCTTGCCCATTCCCTGAATTAACTGCTCTTGTTAACCACACTCAGAAAGCAGAAAACAGTTGTGGGCCTCCTGACTCTATTAACTTCGATGAAGGCATCCTAAAGGTGATATAATTGCAATTTTCTCTCCCCTTAATTCCAAGTTTTAAGAGTGGGAGGAAGAGGGGTGGCTAGGTGGCACAGTGAATAGAGCTCTGGCCCTGGAATTAGGAGGACCTGAGTTTGACCAGTCTTAGACACTTAACACTTACTAGCCATGTGACCTTGGGCACATCACTTAGCCCCAATTGCCCTGCCTTCCCCCTCCAAAATGCAAAAAAGACAAAACACAAAAAAGATTGGGAGGAAGAGTTCCAGACCACAAACAGACTTAAAATTTTTTTATTCCACTGTACCAAGTTCTTACGATAGCCAAAGGACCTAGGCTTAAATCATTTCTTTACTAATCATTATCAAATTATTTACTATTTTCTGCATGACTTCGAGCAGTCACTCAAGAAAAAAATGGATTAATGACCTCAAATGAGACAACTTCTCTAATCTCTGTACCTTCAGAAGGCCACATGCTAGAAGGAATCTGTGCCCTGTATCACTATATAACCCAACAAGCATATCAATCAAATCTATGGAGCTAGATTCAGAGCTCAAAAGCAACTGGGAGACTGTCAGGTTCAAACATTTTATGTTAAATTATTTAATTAATTAACTTTATTTTATTTTAAGATGAAGCAAATGAGAACCAGTAAAGTCATGTGACTTACCTAGTAGCAAAGTCAAGATTGGAACCCAGGAATCTTGACACTATACCTAGTACTTTTTCCACTGCACCACTGCTATCTACGCTTGCCTGAATATGGTTCAACCTTTGTTCTTCTCTGTCACTTGATCCCTCTAGAGAGTAGAGCCATATCTCCAGGTTTTCATCTTACTTATCTGACCACCACTTCCCAATCTCCTTTGTTCATTTAGAGCAGAGTATAATGAGAGAACTGGCCAATGAGGGCCCAGACCTCCAGGTACACCTGGTGTCCACTTACTGGGTGTCCACCGTGGTTCTGTCACAAGTTTACTTGTCTTCTCTCTATCCTCTCTTACTTGGTGACATCAGCTCCTATAAGTTCAGTTACAATATCTATGCTGAAATCTATATATCAAGCCTTATTCTTTATCTGGAGCTCCATCCCCACAATATGAAATACTTACTAGGTATTTTGAATTGCATATCCCATCAACATCTCAAACTCAACAGGTGCAAAACTGACTTCATTGCCTTTCCCCCAAAATTGACAACTCTCCCAAAATTTAATGTTGTATTTTCTATTCCCTTAATGCTTTTTTCTACATAAATACCCTCCTCTCCACTCACACAGCCACCGTTCTGTTTTGGATTCTCACAAGAATTTTTTGAATAGTCTTCTTTTTGTTTTTATTACCTTAAGATTTTCTCCATTAAAATCCAATCTTTGTATAATCATCAAAGATTTTTTTTCTTCCTAAAATACAGTTCTGAATATGTCTTTCCCTACTCAATAAACTTCATTTACTCCCTATTACCTTACAAGATTAAGTATAAGTATAAATCCTTCTACTTGATATCTACCTACCTTTTCCAATCTTAATATAACTTCCCTTCACATATTCTATGATCCAAAATAGTACTATAAATACAACCCATTATCTTCTGTCTCTATCATATTATAATGACTGTCGTCTATGGCTTCTATTTTGCTTCAATACTCAGCTTAAAGTTTTAAGCATGGAAATAGCATTTTGCAAAGGGCTTTATGTGTGCTATCTCATTCAGTACTTACTATAGTCCTGTGGGGTAGGTGCTACTATTTCTTTTTTACAGATGAGGAAACTGAGGTAGCCAAAAGTTAAGTGATATCATCAAGGTAATATAGCTATCTGAGACAGTATTTGAAATAAATTTTTTGATTCTACTCTTTCCCCTACCTCATCTAGTAGCCTCTTAAAGGCTTTTACCTGAAGCCTTTGCTGAATATCCAGTCACTAGTGCATCTCTCTCCACTCACTTACACATACACATGTGTGTATACATATGTATATATTTGTTGTCTATCCCATTAAACTGTAAGCTCCTTGAGAAGAGGTGGTAGTGGTTTACCTTTGTCTTTACATCTCTAATACTGTACAGTGCTTGGCATAGCAATTAATAAATGCTTAATTATAGAACTGTCTTACATTAATTCCTGAACTACATGATTGAGTTAACAAACACCCCCTTTAATCATAGGTTTTTCTGCTCCTATTGAGGTTTCCTTAAGACTTCTCTGCTTTAAAAGAACCAGAAAGTCTTAGTATTTGATGAGGAAAAGAGGGAAATAAAGAGAATAATCAGTTATGTAACACCTACTATGTACCATATTCTGTGCAAATATTATCTCCTTTGATCCTAAAAACAAGGTAGATGCTAGTATAGATCTCAGATTGGATTGGAACTCAGGTCTTCCAGACTTTAGGCCTAGCATCCTATGTACTATATCTACTTCCTAAGATGGGACCTTGAAAGTTATCTAGACTCACAATTCTATCAATTTTACAAGTGAAGAAGTTGAACTCTGAGAGAAGGCATGTAACTCCCCTAAGGTCACATAAGTGAGCCTGAGGCAGAACTGAGAACAGAATCACATTCAGCCTTTGGTCTTCATGCTGATTTGTACAATGTGGTTTGTGGTTGTGATCTTGACTCCTACTAAATAAGGCTGCCAAGAACCATGAATTCATTTCCAAGGACACTGATAGTAAGAGGTCCTGTTCCTCCCAAATGTGTAGAATTTAAGAGGGTAGCCTCTGGGGCTGAAGGTTTCATATAAGGACATTCCCCTGAGCCAAACCTTTGACAGTGTTTGAAGAACTCTCTTGTATCAGTTGTGCACTATTAAAAATCCTCTGTCAGATCCTAGTGATCAGGTCAGTGCTGGCTATGAGATTTTGCTTTGGGATGTCTGGAGGGAAATACGAGACTGAATTTTTAAAATAAGTTCTACCAAAACAGAGAGATTCAACTAAAATAGTTCAAGACATTGCTGTTCTAGTCATGTTTCCTCTCAAATGACCTTCCCCTCACCACCATATACTTTCCTTGTTTCCTTCACTTATCTCCTTTCTTTTTTAATTTTTTTCTTCTGCTAACTTCCTTTATTTTTTCCTTCCTCCCTTCCTTCCTTCCTTCCTTCCTTTCTTCCTCCCTTTCTGCCTTCCTGCCTTCCTTCCTCTTCTAGAGCTGAAAAGGAGCTTAGAGGTCATTTAGTCAGGGGGCAGGGCCAAGATGGCAGAATAATAGCAGGGATTTGCTTGAGCTCCCACTCTAACCACTTCCAATACCTGTAAAATATGACTTTAAACAAATTTTGGAGCTACAGACACCACAAAGTGACAGAGAGAAACAAATTGCCTGCTGAAGGCAGCATGGCAGGCCAAAAGAAGGGCCTGTCACAGCAGACTGGGAGCTGAGCTTAATTCCATGTGAGTATGTGGGCCCAGACCAGCAGCACAGACTGGCCAGAGCAGACTTCAGGAGAATGAATCATGGGCAGCTGTGGTGGTTCCCAGACTTCTCAACCCATAAATGCCAAAGAGAAAGTAAAAGTTCAGTGGGGAACCCTGTTGATCCTGGGTGAGAGAGGAGTGCAGTCCTGCTGGCCCTGCCCCTGGCCAATGGAGGTAGTGGTGGCTTCAATTGCTGCTACTGCTGTTGCTTCCAGCTCCAGGCCTACAGATCATAGGGGGACCAAGTGACTGTCCAGAGTGTATTTGGAGGAATCTCTCTGCTGCCACTGAGGCAGGATTCTCCTGCTTTGCCCTGCTTGGATCTGTGTCACAGTCTTAGGTGGTGGTCCTGGGCTGAGGAGAACTGGGAATTTAGAGTTTGTTGGAGGCTATGGAGAGAAAGTCCTCTCACAGTTCTGAGGCAGAACTTTCAGCAAACTCTGACAAGAAGTGTGCAACACCCCAGAAATTTAGGACACAGCACTTCCACTCTGGAAGCAGAGCTCTACCATGGCAAAGAGCTCAAAAGTCAAGTAATTGGCTGACAAGATGAGCAAACACAGGAAGCTCAATCAGACTATAGGATCCTTTCCCGGGGCGGGGGGGGGGGGGGAAGGGGAAAGGCAAAGAAGACCAAACCATAAAACCAGAAGAAGACAATAAAGGAAAAACTCCTGCATCAAAAGCCTCCAAGAAAAACATGAACTGGTCATAGGCATGGAGGAGGTCAAGAAGGATTTTGAAAATCAAGTAAGAGAAGTAGAGGAAAAATTGGGAAGAGAAACGAGAACAATACAAGAAAATCTTTAAAAACAAGTCAACAACCTGACTGAAGGAAGTAACACATCAAAAAAAGAATCTAGAAATCATCCTTCAAGAAATTCTCAAGGAAAATTGCCCTGATGTTTTAGAACCAGAGGGCAAAATAGAGATTGAAAGAATTCACAGATCACCCCCTGAAAAAGATCCCCAAAAGAAAACTCCTAGGAATATTGTAGCCATATTCCAGAATTCCTAGATCAAGGAGGGAATATTACAAGCAGCCAGGAAGAAACAATTTCAGTATTGTGGAGACACAATCAGGTTAACACAGGATCTGGCAGTTTCTACACTGAGGGATTGAAGGGCATGGAATATGATATTCCAGAATGCAATGGACCTGGGATTAAAACCAAGAATCACCTACCCAGTAAAACTGAGTATCATGTTTCAGGGGAAAATTTGGCCATTCAGTGAAATAGAGGACTTTCAAACATTCTTGAGGAAAAAAACAGAGTTGAATAGAAAATTTGACATTCAGACACAATAAGCAAGAGATGCTTGAGAAGGTAAACAGGGAAAAGAAATCACTATGAACTTATCAAAGTTGAACTATTTACATTCCTACAGGGAAAAACAATAACTGTAACTGATGAAACTTTTTTCAGTACGAAAATAGTTGAAGAAGGGTATATGGGCATATGAATACATATGTGAATGTGTGTATATATGCTTTCAGATATACATATATAGAGGGCACAGGTCAAATTTAATAGGAAGGGATGGTACTTAAAAGGTGAGCGTGATGTGGTGAGGGGGAATAGGGAGAGACAATGGGGTGAACTGTCTCATGTAAAGGAGGCAGCAGAAGGCCGTTGCAGGGGAGGGGAAGAACAGGAAGGTAAAAAGGCAAAACCTTATTCTCATTGAATTTGGACCAGGGAGAGAATGACATGCATACTAAATAGGGTGTCACACCCTACGGGAGGGTGGGGGGAGGGGGATGGGGGAAGGTGGAGGAGGGGAAGGTGGGCTGGGGGAGAGGGATGTTGGAAGCACCCACTTTTGAAAAGGGACAGGATCAAGATGGGGAGTGGACAAGGTGGAAGGTGGGATGGGAGGTAGGGAAATCTAGTCAGTCTTTCACAATATATCTACTAGGGTAATGTTTTGCATAGCTACACATGTACAGCATATACTGAGCTGCTTATCTTTCTTTTAAAATCAATTTTAAAAATATATAAATACTATGATTAATAATATTTTGGATATAATTGGGAGATAAGATATTCAGGCAATGGGGCTTGGGTATTCACTTCTCCATACTGGAAAATTTGAAGGGGTATGGGAGAAGAGATGGGAGAGAGCAGATTGGATGAGGGAATATCCTGTATGAGTGTTATTCTGGGGTGGTGGGTAGGGGAAAAATGGGGAAAAATTGTAACGCAAAATCTGATGGAAATGAATGATGTAAACCAGAAGTTAATAAAGCATTTGGAAAAAAAAGAAAGAAAAAAACAGACAGAGAAAGGGGTATTCAGTATACTTGCTCTCTTGGATTGGGTGTAGGGGAGAGACAGGGAGAAAACTTGTAACTCAAAATCTTGTGAAAATGAATGTTTAAAAATAAAAAAATAAATTTATTCTTAAAAAAAGTTATTTAGTCCAACTTCCTTACTTTACAGATGAGGAAACTGAGGGCATAGAAGTGAATAGGTTGGCTCAGTGTCACAGAGCTAAGTGTATAAAGAAACATATGAGCCCAGTTCTTTCTGATTCCATAGTTTAGTTCCATAAAAATTATATCATGCTGCCTCTCTTTAGTTCAACAATTTAAAAATATATTTGCTCTAATTCTACATCTGCTGTATTAGTGGTATTCTAAGCAATGGTCCTTAAGAAAGTTGAGTTTGAGCTCTGATCAGTTGGTAGATCATGGTATCTTGGTATTAGAAGGGACTTGAGTGGTTATGTAGTTTAATCCATGTTTGGATTAGCCATAATACTATCCCACATACTCTCTTTAGGATCATGTGCTCATAGATTTATAGGGACCTTAGGGGTGATCTAGGCTAATGATCTATTGATCTTAACTTATTGATTAGTAGACTACAACCTAGAGAGGTTATACGTGTGTGTGTGTGCATGTATGTTGTCTCTCCTGTTAGAAATAATCCTTTAAAGAAAAGACAAATCCTGGAAGGAATATGGAAAAATTGACTTGTAACTGGTCTAATCTTTCTGGAGAACAATTTTGAAATATGCCCAAAGGACAATAAAACTGTACATATCCTTTGAACCAACAATACCACTACTAGGTCTGTGTCCCAAAGATATTTTAAAAAAGGGAAAAGGATCCATTTGTATAAAAATACTTTTAGCAGCTCTTTTTGTGAAGGCAAAACATTAGAAATTGAGGAGATTCCCCATCAATTGGAGAATGGCTGAACAAGTTGTTGCACATGATTGTGATGGAATGCCATTGCATTGTGAGAAATGATGAGCAGGACAGTTTCAGAAAAAAAAAAAAAAACAACTGACCTCATATAAACTTATTCAAAGTGAAGTGAGCAGAACCAGGAGAACATTGTGCACAGTATCAGCAATATTGTAATGATGATCAACTGCAAAATATTTGACTACTGTGACCAATACAATGATCCAAAATATTTCCAGAGGTTCCATGGTGAAAAAATGTTATCTGCTTTCAGAGGGAGAACTAATGGAGTATACTTCTTTTTTAAAAAAAAAAAAATTTCTTTCTGTTTTCTTTTTTTTTTGTATGTGTTTTCTTTTGCAACATAGCTAACATGGAAATATGATTTTTTTATGACTTCCTATATACGCTTTTCTTAAAAAGGGAGAAAAGAACTAGGAATGCAAAATTTTTTTAAATGAATGTTAATTTAAAAAGTTGCAAAACTTTTAATGAAACAAAAATGTATTTTTAAAAAGAAAGCAATTGGGGCGGAGCCAAGATGGCGGAGTAGAAACAGCTCTTCCAAGCCTCTCTGCCCCCAGATTCACCACAAACTATGTAAAAAAGGACTCTGAAAAACTTCTGGAGCCCCAGCACCCACAGAACAACACAGAGAAGCTAACCTCCCGCTGAGGACAGCCCATCACCCTGCAGGAAGGACCAGCGCAGTGGTCTGGGAGCCGGCAGCGCTCAGAGCACAGGAGCCGAGCCGAGCCCAGGTCCACGTGAGCCGAGGTTTTAGCCCCAGGGCGGCAGGGCCAGCAGCAGGCTGGAGCAACCCCAGAACACCAGGAACTGTGGAGATTCCAGAATTATCAACATAGACTTGCCTAGGACAAAGTAAGAGGTTAGTGTCCTATGGACTTTGGGACCTGTATTTGGGGAATGCGTCAGCTCCCTCCCCTGGGGGCTAGAAGCTGCTGAGGAGACACGCCACTGTGTAGTTTTCAGAGGCATTTCCAGCTCCCAGCCTACAAATCGTGGGGAGATCCAGCGATCAGTCTTTGGGGGTAATCGCTCTTGCTTTAACCTCCCTGGATCTGGATTGTGATCTAGGGTGGAAGTTGTGGGTGGGTTTATAGCTTGCCAGAAACGGAAGTTGCCCCCCACACGTTCGGGACGAAAATTCCTCTATCTGGCCTTAAAGCCATAGTGTGGCAACAAGCCCAAAAGTCAAGCAATTAAGTGGCGACATGCCAAGGCAAAGGAAACAGAAAAATGCAACCCTAGACTCCTATTTTGGGGGCATAGAGAGGGAAAAGGACTGTGAGGTCAGAAGTCCTGCTCCAAAAGCCCCAGGGGAAAC
Organism: Gymnobelideus leadbeateri; assembly: GCA_011680675.1. NCBI lineage: Eukaryota > Metazoa > Chordata > Mammalia > Diprotodontia > Petauridae > Gymnobelideus > Gymnobelideus leadbeateri. The sequence goes on from WOXC01010571.1 coordinate 73,842, forward strand.
CATGAGTGGGTTGCAGGCCATAGAGGACCTTAAGGAGGACTTTAAAAATCAAATAAGAGAAGTGGAGGAAAAATTAGAAAGAGAAATGAGAAGGATGCAGGAAAAGTATGAAATGAGGGTCAACAGCCTGACTGAGGAAAACAACACCTTAAAAAATAGACTAGCTCAAATGGCAAAGGAGGCCCAAAAGGGCATTGAGGAGAAGAATGCCTTAAAAAGTCGAATTTGCCAGATGGAAAAAGAATCTCAAAAGTTCACTGAGGAGATTCATTCCTTCAGAGTTAGACTGGAGCAAATGGAAGCTAGTGACTTTATGAGAAATCAAGATGCTGTTAAGCAGATCCAAACAAACGAAAGATTAGAAGGCAATGTGAAATATCTCATAGGAAAAACCACTGACCTGGAGAATAAATCCAGGAGAGACAATTTAAAAATTATTGGACTACCTGAAAGCCATGATCAAGGAAAGAACCTAGAAATCACCCTTCAAGAAATTCTCAAGGAAAACTGCCCTGATGTTTTAGATCCAGAGGGCAAAATAGAGGTTGAAAGAATCCACCGATCACCTCCTGAAAAGATCCCAAAAAGAAAACTCCCAGGAATATTATAGCCAGGTTCCAGAATCCCCAGATCAAGGAGAAAATACTACAAGCAGCCAGGAAGAAACAATTTCAATATTGTGGAAACACAATCAGAATAGCCCAGGACCTGGCAGCTTCTACACTGAAGGATCAAAGGGCATGGAATATGATATTCCAGAGGGCAAAAGAACTGGGAATGAACCCAAGGTCACCTACCCAGCAAAACTGAGTATTTTGTTTCAGGGGAAAATATGGTCATTCAGTGGAATAGAGGACTTTCAAGCATTCTTGAGGAAAAAACCAGAATTGAATAGAAAATTTGACATCCAAACACAAGAAGGAAGAGATGCCTGAGAAGGTAATCAGGGAAAAGAAATCAAAAGGAACTTAACAAAGTTGAACTATTTACATTCCTATATGGAAAAGCAATAACTGTGACTGATGATATCTTTCTCACTATGAAAATAATGGAAGAAGGGGTGTGGTCATATGAATACATATGTGAATGTGTGTGTATATGGTTACAGTTATATATGGATAGAGGGCATAGGTTGATTTTATTGGGAAGGGAGAGTACTCAAGGGATGAAATTATGAGGTGAGAGAGGAAAGTGGCAAGAGGAGATGGGGAGAGACAGGATAGGGTAAACTATCCCATGTAGAAGAAGCAAGGGGAAGTGGTTGCAAAGGAGGGGGAGAATAAGGAAGGCTAGAAAGGCAAAACCACATTCACATTGAATTTGGTTCAGGGAGAAAATGACATACATACTAAATGGGATATCTCAACCTGCAGCAGGATAGGGGGAAGGGGGATGAGAGGAGGGATGATGGATGGGAGAGCATCCTTGGGGGGAGGGGAGGTTGGAGGTACCCACTATGGAAGAGGGACAGGATCATGTAGGGAATGGACCAGGTGGGGGGGGGATGAGTGGGAGGGAATTATAAGCAGCCTTGTACAATATATCTACTATGATAATGTTTTGCATAGCTAGACATGTACAACATATACTGAATTACTGATCTCCCCAGAGGGAATGGGTGACAAGGAGGAAGGAAATGGATCTGAAATTCGAGGTCTTAACATTAAATGTTTCAAATATATATAGATACTATTATTAATACTCTTTTGCTTATAATTGGGAGATAAGATGTGCAGGCATTGGGACACAAAGATTCACCTTCCTCTAATGGAAAAGTCGATGGGGGTATGGGAGAAGGTATGGGAGAGAGCAGATTGGAGGAAGTGATATCTTGTGGGACTACTATTCTGGGAGGTTGGGTGGGGGAATAATGGGGGGAAAATGATTGTAACTCAAAATCTGGCGGAAATGAATGATGTAAAACAGAAGTTAATAAAGTATTTGTTAAAAAAAAAAAAAAAGAAAGCAATTACTTTCAGAGCAGGCAGTGTTTTCTTTAGATTTCTGTCTCCTCCACCTGGCAGAATCCCTGGCATCTAGTAAGTGTTTTATGGATTAATTGATTGAATGTTTGCTCTAGTAGAGATAATAAGTAGCAAAGATGTGCTTCAAAACCAACTCCTTTGGTTTCCAGTTCAGACCTCATATGGCCTCTTTTTGTTTAAAAGAAGCAATCTACTTTTTTTTTTTCATTTTGGAATTTGAGAATTTTCAGATAGACCACTACACAGCTTAAGCTCTCCAAAGATGATTTTTGGCTTTTTTAAAAAAATTTGTTTTGCTAACAATTATTTTTTGAGGGGTGGGATGGGGTTAGAGTGCTGTGGCTGTATTTAGTTATATGTTAAATCTATATGTGCCAGGGAAATAGCTTTATATCATGCACTCAGTGATATCTGTTGTTGCTTTTTTTAAATTGCTTTCAGATAATTTCATGTATGTTTATTTGATTTCCCTATTGTGACTTAATTTCTCAAGAGCAGGACTATTGCATACATTTCCCTTTGTATGATGGGGAATCAAGAAGTGAGGTGATTTTCATTATTACTTTTAGCATTGTTAATAATGGGAACAAAATAATAACAACCTTTTTTGAAGTCTGTTCCATTGTTCAAGGCATGAGCGGGGTGAGGAAAACATCAAGTGTGCATGATAAACCACAGGGACATTAGATCCTGTGAACTCCCTACAATAGCTATAAAAACCTGGCAAGAGCCCTGAAATCTTGGCCACTTTGGCTCTGATAATAGTGTATATTGGGTTATTACCTCAGGGAGACTGAAGAAACTGTTCCTCTAAATCTAAAAACAAACAAACAAACAGAGCAGCAGAGGGTTATAAGCTAATCTCAACTGGAATTACCATAATAATCAGCCTTATTGGGAGGACAGAGGAGTGAGTAGAAATAATTGTTCATGTTGAAGAACCAAAATCAGAAATATATACCTATATATCCACATATATCAGAAATATCAATGCAAAATCTGCTGACAATGCTTCATTACAGATGGAGTGAACCACAAAAATGGGCAAACCATGAATTGAAGACACTCAGACATTATTATACTCCAATGTTATATCATAACAAAACTGGAATCATCTCACCAATTATAGGCAAAAGTCTCAGACTTTTTTTGGGGGGGGGGGTGTAAACTTATCCTAAGCGGTAAATCACCCAGTATTTTGCTTCCCTCCACAGAAAAATAAAACAAACAATCAAACAACAACAACAAAACATTTCTTAGTTTAGATTAGGGAAAATAAAAGATGAATTTGAAGGGCTATTAAAATAAACTATTGCCCAAAGACCAAATGCAGACTGCCTTATCTATTTGTTGTACTCTTGGACCTAAGAATGCTTTTTATGCATTTGTAAATAAAGTCTTATTATATTTTTAAAATGTAAAAACCATTCTTAGCTCTCAGCCATACAAAAAAGGTGGTGGTCAATTTGACTTCCTGGATTCATGGTCTAGACAAAATAAAAAAAAAAAAACTATAAATCAAGCCATAATTTGTAGTAGTTGCCAACTGCTCACACTGAAAATTTAATCTGCTCTCCAGACCATCATGAATGAACACATTCTCCTACATATAACAGTGTATTTGGCAACAAATATCATAGCATGAACTGTAAGAGGACAGGTGGCATTATCAAGGAATACCACTAAATACAGATATATTGCTAAGACTACCACAACCTAGCACTTATATAGCACTTTAAGGCTTATTTATTATTTCATTTGATATCACCATGGCAGAAACAACTGGATAAGGCTATTAATAATTCCCAAAAATATAATGGGAAGAATTTCATCAATATCCAGATGGTACAGATAGAACCCGTTAATGCCATATTGCCCACTTGAAGGCACACATGAGAAATATGCAGGAAGGAATCCAGAAAAAAACCACCACAATATATCTGAAATTCTGTATTCCCCTAATCAGAGATTGATAGCAAAAGTCAGAAGGTATCAAAGAAGCACAAAAAAACCCAAAATGAGTATTATGGAGTCTAGAGCAATAAAGAGCCAAAGGCAAGATAAAACCACACACACACACACACACACACACACACACACACACAAGAGAAACAAGATGTGAATATTTTCTGGTTGTCTAAATGATGACAGGAAGTCAAATAACAAAAATGCAATTTGGGTCAAACAGAAAATAAAGCTTTTGCACAATTAGTATAATGAATAACAGAAGAGTTGCATCAAGAAAGGTGACCACAACTCTAGCTTTCCTGCAAAACTTGAAAGTGGTGGGGCCAGATAAAATCCAGAAGTATTGACTTAAAGTCTCCACAGTGTTAGAGTTGGTAGCAAATCACTTTCCAAACATCCTATCAAATATATCTGACCCTATCTTTCTTGACAGAGAGCATTATATATCTATTAGAAACAGATGAACACAGCAAAAATAATACATATCCTCAAATATAAACCAATTATGATTCTATAGTCTTTACATAAAGAATTTATAGCTTATGTTAAAAAAAAAATCTATGGAGTCTTCCAAGAAAGCAGTAAATTAACTGAAGAGCAAAAGGGATAGGCCAAAAGTCATAGGGACATAAAGAATATCTTACTGTCTATTTAGTAATTACTAGAAAGTTGCTTAAGAATACTATAATTTGTAGCATTTCAAGACCTTTGACTCAGTTCTGCACTTGTGGCTTATTTATATAAGGGAAATGAATAAAATAGGCCCAAGAATAATAAAAATACCAGAGTATTTCACGTACACACAAAAAACTGTTCTTTATTTAAAACATGCTACCAACACAATGCAGTGATTTTTTTTAGAGGAGGGAAGGCAGGGCAATTGGAATTAAGTGACTTGCCCAAGGTCAGTTGGCTGGTGAGCGTTAAGTGTCTGAGGGCAGATTTGAATTCAGGTCCTCCTTATTCGAGGGCCAGTGCTCTACTCACTGTTCCACCTAGCTGCCCCCACCAACACAATACTGTGAAGAACAACTTAATTGGGCATTTTTCAGTTTAAGCCCATTGTGTTCTACCTGGTTTATAAATCAATTATAATGTATCCTAAACTGAATCAAGAACTGAACCGAAATTAAAGAGAATCAAACCACATTGTCTTATCAACCACATATGTTGTCCAGTTAAGACATTAATGCATTGTTGATGGTTTTGTGAACATCCAATTGTCCAACTGTCCTGGAAAACAATTTGGAACCATGCCCAAAGTACTATCAAATTGCTCATACTCTTTGATCCAGCAATACCATCACTAAGTCTGTATTACAATGAGAATTTTTTTAAAAAGGTAAAGAACCTATTTGTACAAAAATACACATAGCAGCCCTTTGTGTGGAGGCAAAGAATTGGAAATTGAAGGGATGCCTATCAATTGGGGAATGACTGAACAAGTTATAGAACATGATTGTGATGGAATAGTTTTATAGAATAAGAAATGATGAGCAGCATGGTTTCAGAAAAATCTGGGAAGTATTATATGAACTGATGTAAAATAAAATGTGTAAAATTAGGAGAACATTGTGCACAGTAATAGCCATATTCCAAGGATGATCAATTGTTAGTGATTTAGTGACTAATCAAGACAATGATCCAAGATAGTTCCAATGGACTATGATGTAAAATGCTATCCATCTGCAGAGAGAGAACCAATGATCTCTGAGAACAGATTGAAGCTTATTTTTGAAACACATTTTTAAACTTTACTTTTCTTTTTTTGTGTATATTTTCTTTTGTAACATGGTTAATATGGAAATATATTTCATGTGACTTTACATTTATAAACACTATGATATTGCTTACCTTTTCAAAGGGGTCAGTGAGGGCAGATGAGAGGGAGAAAATTTAAAACAATAAAGAATGTTATAGCAAAAATAAAAAAGTCCTCCCTGTGTGACATCTGTATTGTTTCATACAAATAAATCAGATGTTAATAATTTTAGAAATGTTAATTGTTCATGGGTAGGCAAGACCAATATAATAAAAATGACAATTTTTCCTAAATTTATTTATATATTCAGTGCCATCTCAATTAAATTACTAAAAACATTTTATTGAATAAGAAAATAATAATAATAAAATCATTTGGAAGAACAAAAAGTCAAGAATATCAAAGGAAATAATGAAAAAATGTAAAGGAAAAAGGGTTAGCAGCATCAGATCTTAAACTACATTATAAGGCAATAATTATCAAAACTATCTGTTATTCGCTAAGAAATGCATAGGTAGATCAGTGCACAGAGTAGACATACACTTTATAGTAGCAAATGAAAATAGAAACCTTGTATTTGATAAGTGTAAAGACTTAAGTTTTTGGGGCAGCTAGGAGTAGACAGAGCACTGGCCCTCCAGTCAGGAGGAACTGAGTTCAAATGCGACCTCAGACACTTAACACTTATTAGCTGTATGACCTTGGGCAAGTCACTTAACCCCAATTTCGTTCCTTCCCCCATCCATAAAAGCCAAAAAAAAGGACTTAAGTTTTTGACATAAAAATCAAGTATTTGGTACAAATTGTTGAGAAAACTGCAAAGCAGGATAACAGAAATTGAGCATTAACCAGTATCTTATACCATTTACCTAGATAAGGTCAAAATGGATACATAACCTAGATATACAAAGAGCTATTATGAGAAAACTTGAATAAAATGGAACATATTACTTATCAGAGTTATGGATAGGCAATCTATGAATAAGCAAGAGATAGAGAACAGAGAAAGGTATAAAATGGATAATTTTGATTACATTAAATTAAAACATTTTTGAACAAATAAAACAAATGTAGCCGAGATCAGAAGGAAAAGTGAAAACAGGGGTGGGGTGTGAGGAGGGATTTATAGTCAGTTTCCCAGATAAAGGTCTCATACTTCAATTATACAAAGAACTTTTAGATTGATTTTGAATGAGTTTCTGTTAGACTTTCTATTCCTCCCTAAATTATGCATATATATTATTTTCTACAGAATCATAACCTAAATCTCACTTTGCACAGATATCACTTACCTACAATTTACATATTCCTGAAGACCCTTGCTTCTGTGTCTGGGATAGAGGAGTGAGATTCATAGTTCTTGCAATAAAAAGCAGGTAATTTTTTTTCTTGGCCAGGTTTCTAAAGTAAACTATTTTGCTGCTAGAATTCAGACCACCTCAGTTATTGACTTCCCTTCTATTCCCCACCTCCAACAGTGCCTACACAGGCCTTTGTGCACAACAGGTCCTCAATCATGTTCGTTAACTAACTTTCCTTTTTGTTGTTGTCAATGTAAAACACTAACTCACTTCCCCACAGTGTTTGCTACTCTTCCAATTACCTTGTTTCAAGTCTCACAGTCATTTCCTACATTAAGCCTTGACCCAAGCTGACACCATATAGCTTCACAGTCTCTTTTCCCACAAGAATACTTAATAATAAGCTCTATATAAAACCTTCCACCTCCAATAGTTTTCATGGCAGATACAGAAACCAAGACACTGCTGGAACCCAGTAGAAGAAGGATGGGAGTGGGGATAGCAAATAAATAATAAGAAAAAAAAACAGTTTGCAAATTAAAACATACAATTGGGGATTAGAACAGTTTGACATTTCTCAAAATCAAAACCTTGTTGTTCTATTATACCAAAGGAAAAAAGTAAATATGTATTTTTCATTTCTTATTTCTTGTTAACACAAAGAAATGAACTTCTGCTTGCTAAAAAGTTCCATGTGAACCCAGAGAGGTTTGCCTAAAGGGTCCGGGTCCCTGAAAAGTACAACTGCCACCACCTCTCCCATAGAAAGAATTTACTTTCTTTGGAAAGGTTGAACAGAATTTTCAAAACCGAGGAGGATTTTTTATAATATAATTTAGTCTCAAGCCAGTTGGTTTATAAAGCCACACACAAGCAGCTTTCCAGAAGAATGCTTTTCATTATCATTTCATAGTTGTAATAGTAATGGGAATTTGAATTTGAAAATCTTCCCTGCCCTTAATATGCCAAATTTAATCACATGGAGCCTGTGGTGGCAGGGGCTTACTAAAAGGACATAGCAGGAAGGGTGGAGTAGAGCTAAGAGGAAGCTGGGAGACAGAGATTTTAGAAAGGAGGGAGGAGAGGATGCAAGCAAGGAGACAGCTAGGTCTGTGTTTGTGGGAAGGCTCTGGGATGGTCTTGCTTTCTGCAGTGTTGTTGTATATAGATTTCTTTGTTGCTATGATGAATTCGATTTTCTGATGTTGGGATTTGGCTTTCTGGTGTCTGAATAAATGTTTTGCTTCTGTCTTTTATGTGGAGAGTCTGTTATATTTTGTGATTCAGAATTATGCTGGCATATTCATAGTCACCATCGGTGCTGTGAATATTGCCTTGGAGATACATTGGTAAATGATTTCCCAGTCAAGAAGTGTCATAGATGAAGCAAAGAATTGAAAATTGAGGGAATGCCCATCAATTGGGGAATGACTGAAGAAGTTGTGTTATATGATTGTGATAGAATACTAGTGTGCTATAAGAAATGACAAGCAGGAAGCCTTTAGAAAAACCTGGAAAAACTTACATGAACTGATACAAAGTAAAGTGAGAACAACCAGGAGAATATTGTTTGCTGTTAACAGCAACATTGTACAATGATCAATTGTGAATGACTTAGGTCTTGTCATCAATGCAATGATCTACAATTCTGAAGGAGTCTTGATGAAAAATGCTCTCTACCTCCAGAAAAATAACAGATAGAGTCTGAATACAGATCAAAGCTTTTTTTTCTTTTTAGCTTTCTCTTTCTTCTGGTCTATGTTTTCTTTCACAACATGACTAATATAGAAATACATTTTACATGACTACACATGTATAACCTATATCAAATTTCTTGCCATCTTAATGAGAGGAGAGGGAAGGGAAGATGGGAAAGAATTTGAAACTTAAAGTTTTAAAAATGAATGTTAAAATATTTACATGTAAATAAAATAATAAAATTTAAAATAAGAAATATTACACACTAATGCTGTATAGTACAAGCAAGGCAAGATGAACCACTAAGCCAAAGGGGTAGCCTTGAAATCCAGAGACTGGCCTGGCCCTACATGGGAATTTCCATGTCATCTCTAATTTGCTAGCTTCTATCCTCTGTCTCCCACAGTTTGCAATAATTCTATCAAGGTTTGAAGCCTCTTTGGATTCTTATATCTGGATCTTACTCATATAAATTGTAACTTACCTGTCTTGTCATGGTGGTCATTTGAATTCCTGGTAAAGAACTTCCATTAAGGCCTCCCATGTATATACATTTTGTTCATTCACTTATTTGATAGATTTAAAGTCTCTGAAGGCAGGTGCTATTTTTGGTTTTGTTTTTGGTATACTCAGTGCTTAGCACATTGCTCGAAATTTAGTAGGTGCTTAATAAATGTTTGTTGAATATTTAATTGGTGGATGGAGGAGAGAGGAGAAGTAAGGATCTCTAATTTCAAAGGGATATTTAATAGTAGCAGGAGAAAGAGCAGTCCATATAAATAGAATGTTAGAGAATAACCAGGTTGAGCACAAGTTAGGAATGAGGACTCAGTCAAACCTGTAGAAAGTTTGGAAGCCAGTACCAAGAGTAAGTGAGGTTGCAAATGCAAAAACCTATTAATGGCTTCCTGTTGATGGGACATGTGGCTATTCCCCACCTTGCGTCTTCAAGGGAATAGCCAGTAAACATGATTTGAAGAAGCCATTGTAAGACAAATGAAGTTAAATATTAGCTCTCAGGCTTAGTGATTCTTCTGAACAACCTGTCTCCTTTACTTAGGGAGAAGGAAAGAAATTATTTTATCAAGTTTGTGATCCAGATTGTTGCCACACATATGGAACAACTGGCTGGAAGGATTAGAAGCAGAAAGAACCCTGTCTCATTAAACAAATTATCTTCACCAATCCTTGGTCATCTCCTTAATTAAATAGCATCCCTTTCCTCTGATTCTTCTACTTTAATCCAATCAATGTACAATGACTTAATAGAGACCACTTCTCAGGAAAGAAGATAAATTATCTGGAAATTAATTTTCAGGTCTCCCCTGTTGTGTCTACTTACTTCCCAGGATTGTTATAAGGATCAAATGAGATAATATTTGTAAAATGCTTCACAAACGCTGAAGCACTATATAAATACTAGTTATCAATCCTGTTGTTGTTGATGATGACAAAACATTTGTCCCTAGCCAGAGGGGGAAAAAAAGAACAAGGATTCAACCTAAAAGCTGACTCATGAGTTGGCAGGATGATCTTTCTCAAATCAATGCTTATATTTAGAGTCCAGCTACTACTTTATGTATGTACATACAGGAATGTGGAATTGTAGGAAGGAAAATGCGGTAGAAATCAGAAAGTAATGCTAAAATCCATGAATTTATGCTACCTTTGTCTATGGATATACCATAGATCTGAAGATGAAACACGTCGAAGTAGGTAAAAGTATAGAAGGTAGCTTAGTGGAGTAAAAAGAACATGGAACTAAGATACATTTAGAAAGCCCAAGTAGCAATAGTCTGTTATGTTGCACATATCACTTCTTTCTTGGCCTCAGGTCCCTCATCATAAAACCAGGTGGTTGTATTAGATGGACTCTGAAATCTCATCCCCATCATGCCAAGGTTCTGAGCACTGTTTTGGGTATATCTTTATACAAACATAGGTATACACACACAATTTGAAATCTCCAGTCAGTGGCTTTTAAATGTCACCAAATTGACTTTATATAATTAATCAATAAAATATTTAAGTGCTTTCAATTGCCACAACTAGTTAACTACTGAACAGCAACTCAGGAAGACTTCAATTCCTATCCAGTCTCTGATAATTCCTAATTGCCATGACCGTCGGCAAGTTACAAACTCTGGCTGCCTCAGTTTCTTCATCTGTAAAATGAAAACAATAATAACATGGGCATGCTGTGGTGCTAATATAAATGCTAACTATTATGATTGGTATTATTATAATCATCAATATTATTACATAAGATACTGAGAAACAAGAGATACAAATGATGTATAACGTAGGCCTGCACTTTAAGAACACAAACTCTATTTGTTAAGATAAGACAGAGGCATCTAGACCCCATGGTGAACATGGTACTGAATTTAGAATGAGGAAATGAGTTCTAATCCTGTCTCAGACCCTCATTTGTTGTGTAACGTTGGGAAATTGCTCCTCCTGAATTTCAGCTTTGTTTCTTGTAAAATGAGGGAACTGAGCTTGATGTCTTCTCTAGTCTTTTCTGGCTCTAAATCTATGATTCTATGATTATTTATACACACACACTATGTATGACTACAACAATATATATATATATATATATGTGTGTGTGTGTGTGTGAATATATATATATATATGCATATATATGTATATTATTGTATATGTGTGTATCTTGTAAAATATTGTATATTCTAAGTACCAGCTGAGCAGGGCAATCAGTGTTCCTAATGTTCTGGGAAGAAAGATCTCACCTTGATTCAGATTGGAATATGGAATATCTTAGGGAAGGAATGATACTTGGAACAAATTGCTTATTTCCTTCAAAACGCCACTCAAGCAGCACCTTCTATATAAAATCTTGCCTGTTCCCCAGATATTCATGACTAGCTCTCCAAACATTTGGTTTGCATTTCTTTTGTAGATGTTTTAAATATTGTATATATTTATTTGCCTTCATGCTGTCTTCAACAAACAAATTTAAACTCCTTTTGGGTAGTGGTTATTTCATTTTGTCTTTGTGTCCTGGAAGGTAATAGGTGTTTAATAAATATCTGTTGGTGAATTGATGGTTAATTTATGGATTGGTGAAGAGAAGGGGAATGATTCTCCAGGACAGTGGAATATAATAACAATAATAATTATTAATAATAATAATAATAAGGATTTATTTGGAACCTCAGGGCTTGCAAAGTATTTATAAATATTTTATTTAAGTCTAACTATAATCCTGGGAGTTAAAAGGTGTCATTATCCCCATTTCTGCCTGTCAATTTGCCATACTACCCTTCCAGACACCTAGGGAACACAGAAATAAAGCCTTAGGACTAGAAAGATCTGAGTTCAAACCCAACCTTCAGCACTTACTAATTCTATGACTGGGCAAGTCACTTAACCTCTTTGCCTCCATTTCCTAATCTGTAAAATGGGGATAATAAAAATATACATTCTATGGTTGTTGTGAAGAAAAAAAAAAGAAATAGTGTTCATAGAGAGCTTTGCAAACATTTGTGTTATACAAATGCCAGTTCTTATTATATGTGAAGATACACAGGCAAACAGAGGTTAAGTGAGTTGCCCAGGGTCACACAACTCTAGTTAAGTGACTGAGGCTGGATTTGAATTAAGGTTTTCTTGACTCCAGGTCCAATATTCTGTCCTGTCTTTTAGCATGAGTAAAGTATTTTGTGTGTATTAGCAAGCCAGGAAATGACTTGTCTTTCCTACTTCAGAGATATCATTGAAAGTCATGACACATCCCTCCATGACAAAGGTAAAAAATCAAGACTTCGCTTCCTACTTCCATTTTTTTCCCATGACCTGCCCCATTATTGATTCTTGCTTTTGGAATGGAGAGAAGTGTCTCTGTTCTAATGTTTGGTTTCATTTTTCCTTCTTCCTTCTCTGCTGCACAGTTCAGGAATGTGGAGCTTCTTCACTTCCTCAGCCTCCTTGCAAACACTCCATTGTTAGCTGGGATACATTTCATTTGCATTCAAATTTACTTTGTCTTGCCCTTGGCCTACCCCCTCTCCAAGAGTCACTTGGTGGGATAATTGATATGCTATGTGTCACTCATGGTTTGGTGGGGCCTCCCTGCTGCAATATTTTCCTTTCAGGGTTAAGAACCCAATACAAGCATCATTCATAAGAAGGAAATGAAAAAAGAAATCCTTCACAAATGTTAGCATACTGCTTATTTTTTTTTCTATGCTGATAAAATCCTCTCCTATACCCACTTTAAACACACATGCATAAATTCCTCATATTCACACAGTATTGAAGTGTCAGTTAGGTTCCCATAGACCTAGCTCCTACACAAGGCCCCTCCTGAGGCCGCAGGAACCTAGAGTAAAGTATGACCACTATGAAACCTCTCCCTGCACCTGCCTTGTAACCAAGACAAAAAATTGCCCCATTAGCTTTCAAGCCCCCCCCGCCCCTTAGTTTACATCACTTTGTAGCAACAGTTGCCTTGCTGACCTTTGTTTCAGGAAGTACTTTTTACTGTATACAAGCTTGCTGGACAGACTGCTCGGGGCTGCCTTCCCTTGGTTTTTACCAGGAAGACAGACCCAGGCAAGGAATAAACATTCCTCAGTTCTAATTGGCTATTCTGTCCTGTATTTGCCTCAGTTGTCTGTATAGTTGTCTGCCTCAGCATACAAGCTTTAAGGAAACAGATTCTATGGTGGATCCTACAAAACCAAAGGTTGTTGTAGCCAGAACAAATGCAAGAATTGATCTAGTTCAATTGTTTCATTTTACATAAGACCTCCTAATATAACCCCACATCTAAATTTCCTCTTTCCCAAATTTTCCTATTTCTTAAAGAAGGACTTTGGGACAAACATTGAGTCTGTTTTATTTTTTCCTACCATTACAGGTTGTAATTAGGACCTTTGGTAACTTGGATCTTTCATTAACTTGATATGTGTGTGGCCTTAAAAATAATTTGTTAGGCTTTGGTTTCTTCATCTTAATACAAAGCCCTTTCTGGCTTTTTGTTTGTTTGTTTGTTTTATTTTTCATTAGGAACTTTTGACCAATATGGCTTAATACCTACTCAAGTCCTGGCTTCCTTTTTGAATCTCTCCAGGCCAACCAGCATTAATTATGACATATGTGATGGTAGTGATATTTTTAAAAGAGGAATTTTATTTAAAATAGATGTGCGAGGTAAAAAGAAATTAATCAGCAAACACACTCATTACATGCTGCTCTAAACCAAACCTACATCCTAACTCCCATGATGCAAGTGAAGCCCAGCCCTGCCCTGTGCCTTGTCTATCAGTCTTGTGCCCAAGAAAGAACCAAGAAAAGGTTGATGAATAATTTTCAAACTGCATGAGTATGGAAGATACTTGATTTTGATGTTTTTCCTATCTTTTTTCACTTCTGGACAAGAGTCTTCAGAATTCTGTGGCAGTGGTCCTGGCATTGGAGGGCTGAGGTTTCAAAATATTGGTAGGGTTTAACCACATCAAGCCTTAAGTCTGGCACTAATGGGGGGGGGGGGGGAACAGAAGAGAAGTCTTAATGTTTACAAACCTCTGAAGCATGAATGTGGGGACTTCGTTTTGCTTTGAGGGGGTGTGATTTTTCCCTCCTCTTTTCTTTCTTCTTGTGCTTTCTCTTTTTTTCATTCTTCTCAGTCATCATGCTTTTTACCCTTTAACTTTCCTTGCACTTTCCTAGGTGATTTCATCATCTGCTGCATCCTCAAATAGAATTCTGGTCAACATAACTTTCCCCCAAAATGGTACTTTCCCAAGATTGGGACTCAATATATCTCAGGCAATAAGTGACATCCCTGTCATGTAATTCTTTTTGGCTTAGATGATTTCCAAGGGCAATTCTACCTCTAAAATGCTAGAATTAAGCTATGATCTTTGATGTTATAGAAAATATTTCAAAAGGAGAGAAAGTACCATGTAGTGGAAAGAACCAAGGGCCCAGCTTTAAATATTATGATTTATTTACCTCTGGACTTTAGAACTTCCAAGAAAACAGAATTGTTGAGAGGATATTGAATGATATGGTGAGGATGAGGAGACTTGGGGCCTAATTCTCATACTAGATGACTTTTGCTAAGATTGTTTTGGAAATCTAACAAGTAGATATACATGAAAACATTTAGGAAACACTTAAAGGGCTATTCAAATACAACAGGATGCAAAAGCACAGAGATCTGTTTTAAAGAGGATTCCCAAGATGCTGATCCCTCCTAGAAAGCTTTCTTTTACCTGTCCTTCCAAGAAGAGAGAGCAACCCTGTTTATGGCATGGAGGTTGTTTGTCTTTGGTTTATATACTGTGAATGGTACTAACACAAGACTAAAGACAGTTTGGATACTTTCTGAAGCCAGAATGAATATAGGGGAATATGCACTTCAGCTTAGATAAATCAACACTAATGAGCCTGAGAGTGGGAAGATGTTAACAAACAGGACTCCCTTAATGTTAGCTACTTGTAGAAGGGTTGGCCTCAAATCCAAGCTCTCAAGCCCTTTCAGGAAACTAAGTTCCTCCTGGCTGCTTTCTGCCATTTGATTTATTGGTTCATTTTGTTAGCAATGGACACCACCCCAAAAACAAAACAAAACAAAACATAGAATCACAGAATTTTGGAGTATTTTCTGCCCAAGTGGAAAAGTTTCAATGATTAGCTCAAACTAAAATCAGGCCCATCTTCCTTTATTGAGGTTGCATCCTGGACACCCAAGAACTGAGAAATGAAAGCTAGTTGGATTATGGAAGTGTGGAGGTGAGACACAGGTTGAGCTAGTGAGAGTGAAGATCAGGGGAATAGGCTTCTTATCCACCTACTGTGTGATCTCTTTAGTTGAGGTACAGGATAATACCATCTCACTATTCTAAGTAGAAATAATGGAATTATCATTTATACCAGGGTCATTACATGTTCATGGAATGTCACCAGTGTATGACAAATAGTCATTCACTGCCAGAGCAAAATACAAACATATTACATGGGAAACATGCCCCATGGCAGACAATGGAACCTTATTACCCTGTCAAGCTCCCTTCTAATTGAGCCTCCAATAGAGGCCAGCAATATAGAGATTTATCCTCTTATTTCCACAGAGATACATTATATCTTGTCTAGAACATTGCAGTAGTTTCTTAATTAGCCATCCTTGCCCCAAGTCTTTCCCTTCCCCCAAACCATCAACCATGCAGCTACCAAACTGATTTTACTGAAGTACAGATCTGATTGTGTCACTTTCCTGACCAATAAATTCCTCTTGCTTCTACTATAAAGCAAAAGATTCTCCGTTTGCCTTTTAAAGTCCTTTACAAATAGGCCCTAACCTAGGTTTCTAACCATGGTCCAACTAAACCGGCTTTTGTTCTCCATACCTTTGTATTAGGTCTCCCCCATGCCTGGAATTTATTACCTTCTCACTTCTGCTTTTCGTAAACCTCCTTTTATTTCAAAATTCTGCTCACTTACCACCTTTAGGTGAAACTGTTTGCACCCTCCCTTCCCATCCAATTTTTTTTAGACTTTGGATTCATTTGTTTTATATTATGAGCTCTTTATGGGAAAGTAGTGCCTTTTGCTTTTCTTTGCATCTGTAGCCCTTAGCACAGTATCTGGAACTTAATAAATGTTTAATGATAGACTATGTATTCTTTTATATATGGCTATCACAGTGTCTGAAATATGGCACATAATTAATCAATTCTTGTTGATTAATTGATTGAGAGAGAAGAGTAGGAAAAGAAGAAAAAAGAGAGAGAGTAGGGCCTGGAATTTTTCACCAAAGTTTGATTTTAAATATATTTATCTCAGTAAACATCTCCCTCTGACCCCCAAATTATCACTGATTATTAGACAAATATAAGGGAATTTCTTCTCTGAAATCTTCCCTACATGTGGAAGTCCATATAACTTTTAACCAACATATCCAATTAAGACAGGAGATAACTACAAACCTAGTCCCTTAATCTAGCCAAAGAATATATGAAGATGCAATTTATATTAGCATAATTGATAACAAAGTAAATTATAACATCATATTATAGAAAATTACTTTAAAAGTAACTAAACTAAGTAATTAGAAAAAAATTGAAACAATATTAAGGTACCTATTTACAGACATTAAGTTGGCAAAAAGAATAAATAGTGAGAAAATTCAATGGTGGAAGAATTGAAGAGAAATAGGTACACCCATACATTGCTGGTGGAATTGGTAGAATCTTTTTGGATCATAATATGACATTATACAACACAGGTCACACAAATCAGTGTACAATTAACACACTAATATTATCATTGGGAATATACTATAAAAAGTAGTATTAGAAAAAAAAGAAACATCTATTCAAAAATACATACAGTAGAGTAGTTTAAAATTCCCAAGAATTAGAGGCAAACTAAATACTTAACAGTTGGTGAATGACTGAATAAACTATGGTGTATCAATATAATAGAATACTATAATGTCATTAGAATGATAAATATGAGCAGTATGTAGAAATTTGGAAAGATATAAAATAAATAGAAGAAAAGGAAGCAGAAACAGAAAGATATAGGCTATTACTATGGCTATACAGTAGGAAAAATGTATATATACATACATATGTATATACATATATATATATAAAACATTTTTATGAACAAATTTGTTTAATTTGTTTATAAATGGATTCAAATCATAGAAGGGAGAAAAAGAATGACAAACTCTTGGGGGTATATCATATGTTGACATTTTTATTAATGTGGCTAGTTATGTGTTTTAGTTAGATTTTATTAATGTGAAATACCCCCCCTCCCTTAGGACCCTAATTCTTTGGGCAGAATCTAGTAGTGCACATCTGACTAAAAGTTAGAAGTGCTTACCTTGTGTGGCTGATTCTTAATATTCACTTGAAGGAACAGATAAGAACACTGCCTGGAATAAAAGCAGTAAGAGAAGTCTGTGAAAAACAAAAAAATAGATGTTTAGCCAAATGTTCTCCAATTCTGCTCAAAGAGGGGGATTATTAAAATATTGCCAGAGGCTGTTAGCTCTTGATGTAAACCAAAGACTCACTGGAACAGCTTTAATAGGCAGTTAATGACATCTGCAGGCCCAGGAGGAACTGGACAGACTTATACCCTGCCAATGGCAGGGAAAGTTATATACGAAACACCCACTTCAAACTGTGGGGACAAAGGTCCCTGGTGTCTGGTCTTGGCTGATTAGTGAGATCAACTTCACCTAATCGTGGAGCAATTCCCACTGCTGGCTGGCTGGTTAACTAGATGTGAAGCTTTAGGAATCAATGAGCCTGTTGCCTAGCCCAGTACCTAATTAACTGCATGTGTAGAATGGGTGTGTTCATACATATCCCTTCAGGGAAACATAGGTTGAACACATTGTCCAATTGCTTATAGGCACCTGCCCCAATTTGGGGAAGTGTGATTTTTGAAACTGAATTTAAACACAAGTAACAAAACAAAACAAAATAAAACCAAGTTTGCAGGATGGCATTAAACTTTTATCCAAACAGATGGGCGTGCATAATCTCTCTGAAGAAACCATCAGGATTGAGGCATTTTGTTTAGACTGCAGGTGCACGGGTTTCAAAAGCCCCCAGGGTCTCCTTTTGAGGAGAACAATTCAAACACTGAAAGAAAACAAAGAACTACATCATAGGCAGTTATGTAGGGAAGACCATTGCTCAGCATTTAAAACTCTCCTAATTATTAGTGAAATGGAATCACATGCATTTCCAAGTTACTCAGACCTGAACGTACTCCTTTTTTATGTTAGTTTTTTTCTAACCACTCCAAGTTCTTGCTTGGGTTTTGCCTTTCTGTTCCAACTGTGGATGTAAAATTAAATTCCATAATTAAACAATGTATGGACCTCCAGAAAGGAGAGGGAAATATTGACTTGCCTGGTACTTGTGACATAAGGAAGCTAATAGAAGCAGTAGCTAAAATGTGATCCTGTTCAAAATGGAACAAAAGACCAGAATGTTGTAAGGAGAAGAAGGTCAGTAGAATGGATTTAGGAGAAATAAGAAAAGATTTGGAGCCAGGATGCTGGAGAAATCCGACTTATACAAAACTTAATTAATCATACTTATCTACCCTTCACTTGAAGAAGGAACCCACTATGCCCCAAGGGAAGCCATTGTACTTTGGACAGCTCTAGTTGTTGTGAAGTTTTTTTTTCCTTTATGACACGCCTTCATTTGTCTTCTTTTTAAATTTCTTTTCATTGCTTTTAGGTGTCTGCCCTCTAGGGCCAAACAGAGTAATTGTGCTTCCATCTTACACTTGGGAAGACTTCAATGACTTTGTCTTCATCAAGCCAAATATCTAGATCCATCTTCCTCACCTCAAGATTTGAAACATTACACCAAGAAGAAAGGCAAAAATGTTTAATCCAGGGAGAGAAAACCACACAATCATGAGAAGCTACAGGATAGAATTCTTTGGAAAAGAGGATTGATGGTCACTTTCCTGCTTATAACTTCCACTTCACAGAGATTTGTTGGTATGTTGTATGTGTGTGTGTGTGTGTGTGTGTGTGTGTGTGTGTGTGTATTGCTTCTAAAGGAGACACCTTATAAGTCTCAGAGAGGGAGTACCCCATCATAGTGTATATATGATCATATGATCAGCTCTGTGATTTCAGTTGGTGAAGAACTTCATAAAAGCTGATTGCTATATACCCTGCAATGAATGGTCTCAGAGATATTTCTAGGGTACTGAGAGACTAAATAACTTGTACAGGATCACGTAATTAGTTTGTGTCAGAAATAGGACTTGAATGTAGGTCTTCCAGTCTCTGAGACCAGCTTTCTATCTGCTACAGCATAATGCCTGTTCCAAATGTCCCCATCTCTTTCATCCCTTCTCCTTGTCCTCCTCCTCCTCTTCCTTCTTGTCTCTCTGTCACAGACATGAACATGGTATGTCTAGACAGATAGTATATAGGTAATGGGAGATAGGGTTATATTTCAATCATTTTATTAAATTACAAAAATAATTTTTAGCAGGTTAAAATCTATGCATACATAAATAATTAAATGAAAAGAGAAGTACACTAAAGCCCTTCTAGTTACATACCAAATAAAATTTTGGTTGAGGAACATGAAGAGAATAGTGAAAAGCTATGGGATATAAAGGGCAACTTATTGTTTATTAAATAACTATTTACCAAGAAACCTATACATATCATAACTTTTTGTTGTCATTCAGTCATCTCAGTTATGTCTGACTCTTCATTAATACCCATTTGGGGTTTTCATGATAGAGATACTAGAGTGGCTTGCCATTTCCTTCTCCAGCTCATTTTACAGATGAGGAACTTTGGCCACAGGGTTGATTTCCCCAGGGTCATACAGCTACTAAAGTGTCTGAGGCTAGACTTGAACCCATGAAGATAACTCTTCCTGATTTCAGGTCCTGCACTGTACCATCTAGCTGACCCATGTTATAGCACACACACACACACACACACACACACACACATTCACACATATAGACATACATATATGTCACCTTCAATGAACATGTGACTCAGTTCTGCACTCATGATTTATTCACATACTGAAAATATGTAAAGTAGACCTAAGTATAGTGATAATGCCAATGTTCAATATTCACAGTGAAAATCATTTTCTATTTAAAACATGCCACCAATATAATAATATCATTGAATAATTCATATAAAACATCCATTCTTCAAGAAGACAGTATGGTTTCCAAATTAGAGGAGTCAAACCACAATATCTTATTAACTGCTTGATGTACATTGGTGACATTGAGTAGAAAGACAAAAGACAGATTGGATGGCTCCTTCTTTTGGAATGATACCAAATGATATCATTTTGACTCAATATGTGTAAAATTCTAAATACATGCCAAGGCAAAATACAGATTAAAAGCCTTGACTTTGAATTTAGAGGTCACATTGAACCAATGTATGAATGAAGGTTATAATAACAAATACTGAATCTCATCTGGGCAACATACATCAAGTATGCAAGTGTATAGGCTACGGATAAATTTCTTAAGACACACTCTGAAATCAAAACTGAATGGGAATGCTTTTAAAACAATTAATGCTCCTACAATGTGTCTCAATGTATATTTTCAGAATTGCAAAATGGATTGTAACAAGTATGGAAAATAGTCTAACAAAATCTGCACTATATTAAAACACAGGACACTTCATACTAACACAGCTATAGAAAATTGGCCTTTCTGTTCCAAAACAGAAGATGAGGAGTGGCAGTTAATATTAATGCATATGACAAATTGATAAAAAAAAACTTCTGGAAATAATTACAGAATAAGTAACCATCACTTACAGAGTACAGTAGTGATAACAGACATATGATATTGGCTATATTTTATGTAATTGAAAATGACTCACCTTGGATAGAGTCTATGAAATTATGATTCAAGTTTGGAATCAAAAGACCCTCCTCCCCCCCTGCTGTTGCCCCTTTCATAGGCAAAATCCCAATGAACTTATCGAATAATATGTTAAAAATAAGTTTTGAACAAAGAGCTGAACAAAATAGATTTATTTGGGGAAATGAAGGGTTCATAGTGGCAATTTGTAACAAGGCTATTGTCACCAGAAAGAATAGAAGGACTATCATCTAAGAACCTAATCTAAGGAAGATTATGTGAGAAAATATGATAGAGAAAGATGATATCTGAAAACTGTAAAATATTATCACCTACCAAATATTTAGTAAAATAGAATCTGCTGGCTAGAATTATGCATTAGAAGTTTGCTATTGTTCATAAACTAATTGTTGCCAAATCTCCATATTACAAATACAGACCTCTAAATATCCTAGAGGACTCAACATATTAACTAGGTTGGCCAGTGTTAGACAGCATCAGGAAGAGCTGGATTCAAATCCAGGCTGAGACACTTATTGTGTGACCATGGATAAGTCATTTAACCTCTCAGAGTCTCAATTTCCTTATCTTTAAAAGGAAGGAGTTGAACACAATGACTTCCAGAGTCTTATCCAGCTCTACGAACTATATATGTTTTTATTTTTATTTTTTTTAAGCAATTGGGATTAAGTCACTTGCTTGAGGTTACACGGCCAGTCATTATTTTATGTGTGGGAGCTCATTTTCTGAGTCCAGACCAATCCTGGGTCATCCCAACACTGGGATGGGCACTCTTACTCACTGCGCCATCTAACTGCCCCCTCTATGAACTACATGTACTAGAACTGAACCATTATGACAGACTTGTTTGTTGCATAGACATAATATGGTCCATAAAAATTTGAAAACTTTGTAATAGACATCACTGTGCCACATACCTATGATCTTCAACCTATTCAGAAAATCAGTTTTGAAAGTAACAAGATCTAACAGAGACCACATGGGAACAGGAAGTAGTAGATACATATCATTCCTATTGTTTTATCTAAAACGTATGTTGTACTGAGGATGGTTCCAGTGAACTTGCATTCTAATATTTTTATTCAACTACAAAAGTTATTTTTTCCTCCTGTGAATTCCCTCATAGAACATTAAACATAAAAGAATAATAACAAGATAAGTTACTTGTTCTGGGGCTGTTTCTATCTGAACCATGGTGAAAACAATGAGATGATAATGAGGAAGGGGTTAGACAGAAAGGTGAAAAAGGTGAAAAGAGGAAAAGAGAAGGAGAAGGCAGTAAAGAAGGAAGAAGAGGAGAAAAGAATGTGAAGAAGAAGGAAGAGAAGGAGAAGAAAGAAGAAAATAAAGTGTTTGGCCACAATGGTTCTGTCTAGTTTTAAACCCATTATCATCACTCCTGGATAGAACTGAGTATAGTTTTTAAGGAAAGTCAAAGAGAGAATTGTATCAACATGGTCTTAATTACTTTCTTTATATGGATAACCTTGAATTAAAGGACATCATTGAATCACACCTCAAAAAGCTATTTTCATCCTGAGGAAAAGCTTCAATGATGATGGAATGTCATTGAAAATCAATAAATACAAAATTCTTAATATATTCCAGGGAAAAAGTAGAGACCAAAGGCACTGAGTTTGAATCTTTGTGTCAAATTGAACCAAGTGATGAAGGTAATATTTAAAAATACCTCATTTATTTCTAGGCAAGAAAAAAAAGTACATTAAGACTATCAAGAAGTTGCCCAAGGCTCTGTATGTTAAAGAGACTAATTGGTATCCAGAAGTCAGAGAATAATAGGAAGAACATGAACATGTACTACTTTTTGGGATGGTTAGACAGATAACAATGGATCTAGAAAGTTAAACAAATGAACACCTACAATGCCCATAAAACTCAGCACTAAGGCAGTTATAGAAAGATTAACAATTCCTTGCCACAAAGAAGGAAGAAGGTAGTTCTCAGAGTACATCTTCAGCAGGTTAAAGATTTTTAGAAATGCTTTTGGATTATCAGGACTCTTTTCACACAGCTAAAATATAGGATGGCAACAGGCATGTGCCATTGGCTTAGTCAAATGTAACCTAAAGTGGCTCAACTTCTGACAAGTCTTTAAAAAGAATTAGATCCTAGTGAAATCTGAAAATGCTCAATCCACAGACAACCTTCGAGTGAGCTCCATCATCACAATATCAATAATGAAACACTGAACAAATGACTGAGTCATGCAGATTTGTTTAGAGAAGGGAATCAAGTCATCACTAGCAAAGATTACAGCAAGCTTATCCTTAAGGAGCCTTGTTACACTGGCTGAGAACAGATCATGCAATGTCATGGTAGAAATTGCAACTGAGGCTAGTGTTATATACCCGAAGATGCCTATGCTTTTCAAATGAAGGGATGGCAAATCCCCATATTAAAAATATACAGATAGAAAATCCAAATTATCTTTTAGAATTCAACTAGAAACCTTTACTAGAAGTAGTGTATCATTACAAAATATTCATCAATACCACAATGGAGGAAATATTAATCTATAAAATTCAAAATTTTGCTTTTTTTGGAGGGCAATTGGGGTTAAGTGACTTGCCCAAGGTCACATGGCTAGCTTTTGTGTTAAGTGTCTGAGGCCGGATTTGAAGTCAGGTCCTCCTGACTCCAGGGCCGGTGCTCTATTTGCGCCTCCTAGTCGCCCATCAAGAGTATTTTTAATTGATGTTACCATATTAAATAGTTAAAATCCCCTAATTATATTGAATGAAAGGCTTTCAAAATATAGACACATAGTGGAATAAGTTAAAATAACGTAGAAATAGGACAAGGTACATTTTATCATTGTAATCCTATCTGGTACTGGAGCTGTTCCAGGAATATTTTCACAGAATTTGAAGAAAATTAACTTTATGTTCTAATACTGTTATTCAATTGTAAAAATTATCACTTTATCTACCTATAACAATGGCTCTCAAAATAGCAGGATATAGACTTGTTTGGGGTCATTGCTATTAAAATTCAATAAGAATCTGGAAAGAAGACAATTATATTAACTGCAATGTAAATGATTATTTTATTGTTTACAAAACACTTTGCCTACCTTATCATATTTATTTTTTTTTATTTTTTTTTCACTATTTAAACAAATGTTTTATTAACTTCTGTTTTACATCATTCATTTCCGCCAGATTTTGAGTTACAATCATTTTCCCCCCATTATTCCCCTACCCAACCTCCCAGAATAGCAGTCCCACAAGATATCGCTTCCTCCAATCTGCTCTCTCCCATACCTTCTCCCATACCCCCATCGACTTTTCCATTAGAGGAAGATGAATCTTTGTGTCACAATGCCTGCACATCTTATCTCCCAATTATAGGCAAAAGAGTATTAATAATAGTATTTATATATATTTGAAACATCTAATGTTACGACCTCAAATTTCAGATCCATTTCTTTCCTCCCTTGTCACCAATTCCTTCTTGGGAGATAAGTAATTCAGTATATGTTGTACATGTCTAGCTATGCAAAACATTATCATGGTAGATATATTGTACAAGGCTGCTTATAATTCCCTCCCACTCATCCCACCCTCCACCTGGTCCATTCCCTACATGATCCTGTCCCTCTTCTATAGCGGGTACTTCCAACCTCCCCTCACCCCAAGGATGCCTTCCCATCCATCATCCCTCCTCTCATCCCCCTTCCCCCTATCCTGCTGCAGGTTGAGATATCCCATTTAGTATGTATGTCATTTTCTCCCTGAACCAAATTCAATGTGAATGTGTTTTTGCCTTTTTAGCCTTCCTTATTCTCCCCCTCCTTTGCAACCACTTCCCCTACATGAGATAGTTTACCCTGCCATGTCTCTCCCCATCTCCTCTTGCCACTTTCTTCTCTCACCTCATAATTTCATCCCTTGAGTATTCTCCTTCCCAACAAATTCAACCTATGCCCTCTATCCATATATAACTGTAACCATATACACACACATTCACATATGTATTCATATGACCACACCCCCTTCTTCCATTATTTTCATAGTGAGAAAGATATCATCAGTCACAGATAATACTTTTCCATATAGGAATGTAAATAGTTCAACTTTGATAAGTTCCTTTTGATTTCTTTTCCCTGATTACCTTCTCAGGCATCTCTTGCTTCTTGCGTCTGGATGTCAAATTTTCTATTCAATTCTGGTTTTTTCCTCAAGAATGCTTGAAAGTCCTCTATTCCACTGAATGACCATATTTTCCCCTGAAACAAAATACTCAGTTTTGCTGAGTAGGTGACCCTTGGGTTCATTCCCAGTTCTTTTGCCCTCTGGAATATCATATTCCATGCCCTTCGATCCCTCAGTGTAGAAGCTGCCAGGTCCTGGGCTATTCTGATTGTGTTTCCACAATATTGAAATTGTTTCTTCCTGGCTGCTTGTAGTATTTTCTCCTTGATCTGGGGATTCTGGAACCTGGCTATAATATTCCTGGGAGTTTTCTTTTTGGGATCTTTTTCAGGAGGTGATCTGTGGATTCTTTCAACCTCTATTTTGCCCTCTGGATCTAAAACATCAGGGCAGTTTTCCTTGAGAATTTCTTGAAGGGTGATTTCTAGGTTCTTTCCTTGATCATGGCTTTCAGGTAGTCCAATAATTTTTAAATTGTCTCTCCTGGATCGATTCTCCAGGTCAGTGGTTTTTCCCATGAGATATTTCACATTGCCTTCTAATCTTTCATTTGTTTGGATCTGCTTAACAGCATCTTGATTTCTCATAAAGTCACTAGCTTCCATTTGCTCCAGTCTAACTCTGAAGGAATGAATCTCCTCAGTGAACTTTTGAGATTCTTTTTCCATCTGGCAAATTCGACTTTTTAAGGCATTCTTCTCCTCATTGCCCTTTTGGGCCTCCTTTGCCATTTGAGTTAGTCTATTTTTTAAGGTGTTGTTTTCCTCAGTCAGGCTGTTGACCCTCATTTCATACTTTTCCTGCATCCTTCTCATTTCTCTTTCCTTTTTTCCACTTCTTATTTGATTTTTAAAGTCCTTCTTAAGGTCCTCTATGGCCTGCAACCCGCTCATGTTTTCCCCTGGGGCTTTTGGAGCAGGACTTCTGACCTCACAGTCCTTTTCCTGCTCTATGCCCCCAAAATAGGAGTCTAGGGTTGCATTTTTCTGTTTCCTTTGCCTTGGCATGTTGCCACTTAATTGCTTGACTTTTGGGCTTGTTGCCGCACTATGGCTTTAAGGCCAGA
Source organism: Gymnobelideus leadbeateri (assembly GCA_011680675.1). NCBI lineage: Eukaryota > Metazoa > Chordata > Mammalia > Diprotodontia > Petauridae > Gymnobelideus > Gymnobelideus leadbeateri. Next base: position 100,199 of record WOXC01010571.1, read on the forward strand.
TAGAGGAATTTTCGTCCCAAACGTGTGGGGGGCAACTTCCGTTTCTGGCAAGCTGTAAACCCACCCACGAATTCCACCCTAGATCACAGTCCAGATCCAGGGAGGTTAAAGCAAGAGCGATTACCCCCCAAGACTGATCGCTGGATCTCCCCACGATTTGTAGGCTGGGAGCCTGAGCTGCCTCTGAAAACTACAAAATGGCGTGTCTCCTCAGCGGCTTCTAGCCCCCAGGGGAGGGAGCTGACGCATTCCCCAAATACAGGTCCCAAAGTCCATAGGACACTAACCTCTTACTTTGTCCTAGGCATGTCTATGTTGATAATTCTGGAGTCCCCACAGCTCCTGGTGTTCTGGGGTTCCTCCAGCTGGCTGCCAGCCCTGCCGCCCTGGGGCTAAAACCTCGGCTCACGTGGACCTGGGCTAGGCTCGGCTCCTGCTCTCTGCGCTCTGCGTGTTGCCGGCTCCCAGACCGCTGCACTGGTCCTTCCTGCAGGGCTGCTGGGCTGTCCTCAGCAGGAGGTTAGCTTCTCTGTGTCGTTCTGTGGGTGCTGGGGCTCCAGAAGTTGTTCAGAGTCCTTTTTTACATAGTTTGTGGGGAATCTGGGGGCAGAGAGGCTTGGACGAGCTGTTTCTACTCTGCCATCTTGGCTCCGCCCCCCCCTTATCATATTTATGATTCAAACTAACTATGTGAGGCAGAAGCTGCAGGAATTATTATCCCCATTTTATGGATGAAGAAAACTGAAGCTCAGAGTGGTTAAATGATTTGCCCATGGTTACATAGCTAGTGGGTGAAAAAAGGCAGAAAATCCAGGACTTTCTGCTCCCAGTTCTTTAGGTATTTTGCATGATCTGTTTAGCTTGAAATTTATGCAGGATAAAAAGAAGGATTTTCTTGGGACAATGACTCAATTTACAGCAAAGTGGAAAGAACACTGGATTTTGAGTAGGAAGGTGAGTTTGGATCATGTTTCTGCATTTACTATTTATATTACTTTGGGCAAGTCTTTTAATTTCCTTAGGCCTCAATTTTTCAACTTGAAAATTGAGAGGATCTGCTCTAGATTTTATCCTCAATATAGTGTTTCCCAAACTCCTCAAAATTCATTTGGCTATTAGTATGGAATTCCACTTAAATAACTATTCTGTGTGCCAAGTCATGTCCCTTGAAAAATAATTCCATTAAGTGTGAGGATACTGAGCTTTCTCCATTTATTCAATATACAAGATTGAGTAAGGCCACAAAACAAACCTTTAGGTATATTGATCTATACGTTACACAAGTTTCCAACTGTGACCATCAAATCCTGGTCTATTTGCATGCCTGTCTCCAAAAACTCTCATTCCTTCAGAGCTACATGAAGTTATGCAGAGACAAGAGAAGGAGCTCTGTTTTCCCTGAATGCCAGGCACTGGATCCATATCTTGTAGGTCAGAAATAAAAATATTTTGTCATAAGAGCTTTGTTTATATTTTTGTTTTCATAATGGGGAGGGAGAGAAAACAAATGCTTGTTAATTGAAAAAGGTAACATAAAATAAATAACATAAAGAAATACTAATTTATACTACAGAGGAGAAAGGTCATAGTTACCAGGTACTGAAAGGTAGGAATTCTGTGGCAAACAGAGTAAATTGTGAATTTCTTAATACTTTATCTTATAGAGCCATGGCCAGAGAAGAAATCTTCCATGGTTTAATTAGTTTGGGAAAAAAACAATATGGTGTAATTGTGCAGAATTATTGAGGGTTCATACATTTTGAATACATATTTGCAGCAAAGTTGTATGTCTTTCGGGGTTACCTTATGCAAACAACTCATTTTACATGAGGAATTTGAACCTCAGAAAAGGAAATTATCTTGACTAAGAGATTGGTAGAATCTGAATTCATGTCCTTCCATTTTGGAACCATCATTTTTTTTTTTTTACTATACCATACTGCCAATAATTTCTTATGTAAGTTGTGTGCTAACAAAAATGAATTATTTTCATTTGTTTAGCAATAATGATTGAATTGAAATGGCACCTTAAAATAATTACTAGAGGTAATTATGGTGTGGGTTGGTAAAAGTTTAACAACCAGGTTCTCTGGACATACTTTTAAGTTTAATTTGCATCAATGATACTTTCTTTAAACTTGTTAAGCAACAAAGTAATAAATCAAGTCCTGATTTGTAACAGTTGCCTATTTTTGAAATGCAAATACACTGAAAATTTAAAAAGCTGTGAGCCAGGGTAGGTAGTGAATACGGTACTGGACTTGGAATTAGGAAGACTCATCTTAATGAGTTTAAATCAAGCTTCAGACACTTACTAGCTGTGTAACCCTAGACAAGCCATTTAACCCTGTTTGCCTCAGTTCTTCATCTGGAGAAGGAAATGGCAAAAGAAATGGCAAATGACTCTAGCATCTTTGCTAAGAAAAGCTCAATTGGGGTCATGAAGAGTCAGACATGACTAAACAACAACTATGGCACTGAGTATAAAGACAAAATGAAACAGTCCTGTGTCTTACAAAACCTACCTTTTATCTGGAAAAACAACATAAACACATCTGTTTTGCATCACCCCTAAGTGAAGCATCAGTGAGTACTCTGAAATTCTCTGCTTCTGGGAATGCCAGCATTTTCTGAAATATGTGTGATCCTGTCATAGTTTTTGATATGTAGCAAAAGCCTAACTTAATATGTTTGGTCTAGAAGGCAGATGATAATCTTGTTCCCTGACATTAACATTTAGAAAGGAGTTGAGGACCATGTTTTATTGGAAAAATGACACGAAACCATGGCTGGGGTTGTTTCTTCTTTCAATTATTTGGCACATAGACACTATCTCCCTGAGGTTGCTTTTGGTAATGCAATTTTCATTCTTCATTCACATTTTCCAGTTATCATTCATTTTAGCTAATGTTTTAATTCCCTGGGGTCTACAACTTGTGAAATATGAAGTGAATGTTAAATAAAGTACAGAACTCAATTGTTCTCAAGTTGGATAATCACTCTTAGCTGGAAGAAAATGGTTTAGTCTTTTAAACAGCTTTGTGGAAAGTACATGTCTGAAGATATTTTTCCTATGTTTCATTGAAATAGATATATGAAAACCACATTTACCCAAGGTAGCAAAAGACCTCTATTATCACAGGTTTGTATCTATTTTTATTTAGCTATGATCGCCTTTGGAATAGACAAGTTTTTGTTGGTAGAGGAAGACCTTCCTTCTGGAGTGCCAGACAAGTGATCCCGAAAGATTACATCTACTCATTGTCCTATCCCCTTGTATCTCTGGCCTAATTTTTCCTGCATGTTGTTTCTGTAGTACCAGATAGACAAGTGGTACATAATCTTGAGAATATATGCATAACACCAGACATTTGATCAAACAGGTAAAGAAACCCACAGAGCACTTAGATGCAAGTTTGTGTTCCGGAGATGATTCAATGTAAAAAAAAAAAAAATTAGAGGGAAGCGCCAAGCACATTGGGTTTTACAGTATTTACAGGATATCAACAAGATCATACTTGCATGGCTGGAATTGATGAGTTGTAATCTGCATAGATAAAAAAAGTATCAACTATTTGTATCAAAGTTTAACTTAAGTCCAATCATTCAGATTTTAGTTTGGAATGTAATGTAACACAGGTAGAATATAAACAATTTAAAAAACATATATAATAAAATTTAAAAGTATAAAATTTCCACTTGACAACATGAAATACTATTTTCCTCTACCTCTTGCATTCACTACTACAATGGCAATTCCAAGTAAAAAAGACTTCTCAATAGGTTAGTAGGAATTCTGCTAAATCTCCAAAGTACTGGATGGCCATGAAGCAAAATGAGTCAAACCTTAGTCTACCAGTTTAAATAAATCCAAAGAATAATCTTCTTGGTCCTTCAAATTGAAATGTCTAGTTTATTTAAAACAGGTACCATTGCTACCACATCCCACCTAGATACCAAAATTATTCCAGAGGACCTTCTAGCACTAAAATGGCTATACAAATTCTGATTTTAGGAAAAATACTAATATAAACAATAGTAGAGGATGAGATTAATACAAATACTTTCATAACTACAAAAAGTCTTTTGAAAACCACAGTATGCCATATACCAAAATAAAGTCCAAATGGGTGCATGATTTAGGTATAAAGGCTGATACTATAAACAAATTAAGGGAGCAAGGAACAGTTTATCTGTCAGATTTATGGAGAACTGGGGAATTTATGACAAAACAAGAGATAGAGAACATTATGAAATGCAAAATGGATAATTTTGATTACATTAAATTGAAAAGGTTTTGCACAAACAAAACCAATGCAACCAAGATTAGGAGGGAAGCAGAAAACTGCAAAAGGATTTTTACTACTAGAGTTTATAATAAAGACCTCATTTCTAAAGTAAATAGAGAACTGAGTCAAATTTATAAGAATACAAGTCATTCCCCAATTAATAAATGGTCAAAGGATATAAACAGGCAGTTTTCAGAGTAAGAAATTAAAGCTCTCTACAATCATATGAAAAAATGCTCTAAATCACTATTGATTAGAGAGATACCAATCAAAACAACTCTCAGGTACCATATCACACCTATCAGATTAGCTAACATGACAAAACAGGAAAATGATAAATGTTGGAGAAGATGTGGGAAGGTTGGCACACTAGTTCATTTTTGGTAGACCTGATCTAACCCTTTTTGCTAAGCTGATCTAACCCTTCTAGAGAGCAATTTAGAACTATGCCCAAAGGGCTATAAAAATGTGCATACCCTTTGACCCAGCAATGACACTTCTAGGATTGTATCCCAAAGAGATCATCCAAATGGGAAAAGCATCCACATTTACAAAAATATTTGTAGCAGCTCTTTTTGTGGTAGCCAAGAACTGGAAATTGAGCAGATGTCCATAATTGGGGAATGGCTGAAAAAGTTGTGGTATATGAATGTAATGGAATACTATCATATTATAAGAAATGATAAACAGACATACTTCAGAAAAACCGGGAAAGATTTCTACGAACTGATGTTGAATGAAGTGAGCAGAACATTGTACACATTAACAGCCACAGTGTACAATTTTGATAGACTTGAGCCTTCTCAGCAATGCAAGTACCTACAATAATTCCAAAGGAGTCATGATGGAAAATGCCATCCATATCCAGAGAAATAACTATGCAGTCTGAATACAGAACAAAGCAAATTGTTTGGTTTTGTTTTGCTTTTTCTCATGGTTTCTCCCATTCATTATAATTCTTCTATACAACATAACTAATATGAAAATATGTTTAATACGAATGTATATGTAGAGCCTATATCAGATTGCATGCCATCTCAGGGAGGGAAAATGGGAGGGAGGTGAAGAAAATTTAAAACTTATGGAAGTGAATGTTGAAAACTAAAAATAAGTAAATTAACTTAAATAAACAAATGCTTATTAGACAAAAAAAAAACCCACCACAACTCCACAATATATACAGCATAGTTAATAATGTAAAGGGCAGTTCAAAATAGGTGTCTTGAAAAATCACCAATGATGACTAGAAGTATAAAGAATATCAAGTCTAAAGCACAAATGGCAATACTTTCAACACTGTCACCAATCCCCAGTATGGGTTGGAGTCATCAGTAGTAGAGTAGTTAAGTACCTATAAGACTTTTGCATGCAACACGTCCAAGGACCTGAGTTGATACTAGGGTTCATTTGTCTCCCTACTCTCTCAGTATTCCCTAGTCCATAAGTCAATGTTGTTTTTTATTTGTTTGTTTTTTACCTTTGGAGATATATCAGGGAGATGATATTAAATTCTTGCCCTATTAGAATCCTCTACTGAGGGTAACCCACTCTTCTTCGGAGTTAGATGAAGATTACCCTTCTCCTTCAACCAGGGACTCAGGATTATTACCAAGTTGTCTAATAGATCCCTTGTCTTTTAGGTTTTATGATACACTTATAAAAATACAGTTGTACACACTACCATAATGATTAAATAGCAAATCATCTCCCAGTAATTTTCCCACTAGATCTTCCAAAGACTTCCTAGGAAGGATTTGCCTGACATATACTGGAGGAGAGAAGAACTGGCAATTCAGGGAGATACCAACATTTTCCCCAGGTCATATAAAACTTACCAAAGAGGCAGGAACTTCCAAAGCCCAGGAGACTCTACACAAGGTGATAGAATAATGATCAGATAGAGACAGTTGACTAGGACTTTAACCAAAAGAAATTAATCACTATCAAATGAGTCTTTCTACGTATCTGGGCCAAGAAACCACTGAACCAGAGTTTCCTCCTCCCAAATCTTATAGTAGTGTTGATTTATCACTGATATAGTTTCTGGGGGGAGGAACATCCAACCTTGATAATCAGAGGTATGGTGAAAGCTTTTTTTTTTTTTAATACATTCTTGAATCTATCATGCAAGCAACATAGTAACAGAAAGGGAGAAGAAAAAATGCAACAAATTTAGTAGTATAAGGTCAAATCTCATCTGTTTCTCAATAAAATAGATATCTTGATCAGAAGAAATCATGTAAGGGTGAAGAGGATAAGGAAGAAGATGGTTTCATAAAAATCTTAATGTGGTTGCCATAAGGACAGATGAACTAGCACTGAATTACCATATCCTGAATAAATATAATCTGTAGTAAGGGAAGATCTTTTTTATAATGTGGAAGAAGTTGGTCAATATCAATCAGTCAAAAAATCAGTCAATAAGTATTTATTAAGCAATAATGTTCTAATATTGTGCTAAGTGCTAGATACAGACAGTGGTAAAAACAGAAAAAAAACATATAAACAAAAAACACCTCTACCCTCTTGAGGTGTATGTTTTAATCAGGGAGACAGAATGCAAATAATAATGTACATACAAGGATACATATATACTCGTGGGTATATATGTGTATATATATGTATATATGGGTACATACACACATATATATGAGAGTATATATATATGTATACATACACACATATATACATATATATGAGAGGGAGAAAGAGAGAAAGAGAGAGAGAGAAGAGATTAAGGTAGTCTGAAAGGGAAAACTAATGGGGATTCAAATAGGGGCCCTTCAGAAGTAGTTCTTGAAAGGAGCTAGGGAAATTAATGAAGGACATGAGGTAACAGTATGTTCCAGGAAATGGAAGAACAAATTGAAAGACATGGAGATAGGAGATGGTGTCCTGTTCAAGAAACAGCAAATAGGTCAGTATAGCCAGATCGTGGACTATGAAGAGGGAAATAAAGTACAAGAATGCAGGAAAATGAGGAAAGTGTCAGTTTTTGAAGAACTTTAAATTTGACATCAAGTAGATGACTTTCTATTTGATTCTAGAGGCAGGCCATGGACAATGTAAGATTATATCATATTGCTATTTCAAAGGTGGATATTCCAATTAGTATAAGGAACATTGTCTTTCAGTGAGGGGACCATATGGTTCTACACAGTCCCTATCATACAATCATGGCTCCTGTATCTATATTTATGATGAACTCAGATTTTTGTAATTTTCATAAAAAACACCCACCTTAATATTCAATTCCACACGGGGCATGTAATATCTCTATGCATCCTCCCCCTCCCAGTTTAAAAAGGCAATTCAGAGGCTTATTGGACTTTGGGGTTCAAGAAAACCTACATTCCCTGACTTACTATGTTGATGGCCTTTACTTATCAAGTATACACAAGACTGTTTCTTTAATATGTGTCCCAGAACTGGTGATAGCCTCAGAAGACATAATACTGGTTTTTCAGAATTGTCTTCTTCTTGGTCTCTATGATTATGTAGGACCTATGTTGTTGGAGATCAGCCAGATATACTCTTTGGTAGGCACAGACAGGTGGTACCATTAAATGGCCATTAGGCTTCTGGAGCTATAATCTTCCGGACGTAGCTACTCATTAAGCTACTTTTGCAAAGCAGTAGCTGGCCCATTTTTGTGCCCCAGGAGCTACTGATTGGATAACACAGGCTCATAACATTATCTTTCATTCAGAATTGCCCATTATGAGATGTGTGATATAAAATAATACCTCTAACAAAACAGATAACATACAGGTGGCTTCTGTTATTAAGTGAAAATAGTATAGTCAAGATCATGCTTACATATATTTTTCAGGAGTTAATGTTAATTCTTGAAGAAGTTGTGACTTGACTGAAAGCTAGTCCTAGCCCTAATTTTTTGCCTTCCCCACTATTCCAATTTTCCAGTAGTAATGAGGATTAAGTTCTTGAGAAAAACAAACAAACAAATAACTATTTAGTTTGATTCAAAGATGGTTGAGCTTCACACACGTAAGTTATATACCACAGGATTTCAATAGTCATTAATACAATAAAAAGGAATATCCTAAGGAATGAGGATATTAGTTAAGTTCTCCCAGTGGGCTGATCTATGCCTTATCAGTGAGAGCCATGAAGGATGGGGCTTGTAATTTTTTTTTTAATTTATACTAATTATACCAATCTATACTAATTTATTTCTATTAAATTTTATTTATACTAATTTATATGTTAGTATAAATGGCTGAGTAGTAACCGGTAAGAAGAAGATAAGATAGCCAACAGTTTTTCTCTTTTAGAAATGGAGGACCTCCTTGCTGATGCCTCCCATAATATAGAGCTGTTTTAAGATGTATTATTGCTCATCACCACATGTTGAATCATTATGGTTAGTAGGTTTCCAGTTCAATGTATTTACCAAAAAAAATGAATGGGCTGGATTCTGAATTTCCTTAATGCTAATCACGACCCCTTGTCTCTCATATGAGCCACCGACTGACCTATTACCTCTTCCATAATGGAGTCATCCAGCTAAATCAACATTACATCATCATCACCGTCAGGAAATGGGAATCAAGTCATATACTTTCTACCAAAGTCTGGCAAGATAAAAGATAATCCAAGTAATGCTAAGAAAGGATTATGAAACCTGTTGGATTCCTTCCTACATAAAAGAAACTGTTCCTAACTAGAATCAGCCCTGGAAATAAAGAAAAAGGCATTGGGTAGGCACTAGGAGCATCACACAGGATAGTTCAGGTTACTCTGAGGGTTTCTGTTTTACTCTATTCATCATAACAGTATTATCAGCTGCCTTATATACCTATATAGACACTTCATCTGTTCTGAAGAATATCCATTCCTGTACACTCAAATTCATTAGTCTATCACAACTCTCACACTGAGGGTCTTACAACCACCTCCGCCTAATAAAGCATACTCTATCCCTTAGTGATGTTCCTCCTAATATCCCTTATGCTCCTCCACTATAATAGTATCCTGCTTTTTATATATTTGGTGCCCCCTCCTCAATTTTTCAAATGAATTGTGACTCAAGCATATGATCTCTGGTCCTCTAGAGTTACTACAGTCAGACTAGCCCTTGCCCCTCATGCAAAGGCACTCATACCAAGGATCTGAATAACCAGGTGGCTTATTAGTTCTTAGGGATGTTCTTAGTTTAGCTGTAGCAGCAGAAGGACCAGATACTGCTTTGGATGCAGATATCTTGAGAGAATCTCACTAATTCATCTGTAGGATGACTATCAATCATCTTCTTGTTTACCATGATTTAATATCCACATTCAAGACTCCTTGTGGAAGAAAGCATCATCACCTTCAACCCATTTAATGCTGTGCCTGTTCCCACGATTCCCACAGCACCCATTTGTAAAGACAATTGTATGTTCCAAGTCAGTTTTCTGAATTGTCCAAATCTCCTGTGTCAAATTCACCAGTTCATTTTCAAAGACCTATATGGTTTAATGAGGAAGGTTCATAGCTAAAATCTGACCCCATTTAGCTGGAACTCTGTCCCAAATATAGGATCTAATTATACCTGACATGAACTGTGCTTATGGGCTAAAAGGTTGTGGAGAGGATGGGCTTAAATCCAGTTTTATGAACTCATCTCTTTTAGAACTTTCAACCTTCCTTCCCTGTCTTCTTTTGAAGAATTGGCCAAAGGGACATTCATTTTTGTGGGGCTCAGTATGCAAAAGGTTTGACCACAAAGAGAAATATCTAGCCACTATCTCTAACAGATTTATTGATTTTTTTAAGAGCAGCTCCCCTATAAGATTCTCAAACTGATTGAAATCTGCCATTGAAAGAAAATCCATATTAATGTTATTTGACCACGTAATCATTAGCCAGTTTTCTAATGACTTAAAAAGTTACTGTTTAAATATCTCCATCAACCCCCTAATTTCCTTGATGGTGAAAGCTAACCCACCCTCACACTCCTTTGTAGGGAAAGTCAATGCAGTTGGAAAGAGAATTAGAAAATGTTTGAACTAAGCATTGTAAAGAGATAAGCCTGAGATTTCTTTCCCCAGGTGATAGTTACCAATTCTATTCTCCTAAAACCGTTCATCTTAGTAGGAATTCTTTTTAATTTGTCATTTGTTCTTGAAGGGGAAGGTGATGTCTTGACTTGCAAATGGATTGGATTTAAGTGAGGCAAGGCTGGGCAAGTCACCAGCCTCACTCTCTCCTCCAGAGCCATCTGGGTTAAGACATAGAAAAGGATGACTGTATATGGCTCTGGATGCAGTGGGAGATCCTCCCCTTTTTAAGTTAAGGACTTTCCCAGGTCTCAGTTTGTCTGAGGTAGCATCCATTCAGTAATTAAGGCTAGGCAAAAAAAAAAAAATGAGGGGGGAAATGATCTCTTTTAATGATCTCTACTCAAAAAAAAATCAATCTGGGAGAAGACTCTCAAAGTTTCTGGACAGAACAGAAATAATTGCTATTTACACTCTGAGAATACTTAATCAGATGTCTTGTTTCTTACCCATAGGCCCTAAGGTTCCACTCCCATCAGCACTAACCTTTTTTACCTGAATTGTTACCAGTACTTCTAAGTGCTCTTTTTCCTTCAAGACAGGAGGCTTAAAAATAAAATTGCATGTGTATGTGTCTCCAGTTGATTAATCAGTAGGGGTATATAGGGCCTTCAAAGAGGACTAGCACCTCTGATGTTATGGCTTGCCGCGTACTTTTCAGGGTTGCTCTTTGCTTTCTACCTGGTACTACCTTTGCTTTCTACCTGGTACTCAACCCTTACCTGATACTCCAAGAAGGTGATGCATGCACAGTGGTCACACCCCAAGAAACCATCTTGGCAGCTGTGCTATATCAGAATGAAGACAAATGAGAGGCCTCAAACCCATTGGTGAGTTAGGGAAACATCTACCCCAAGCATGTGATTCCCTCCAGCAGAATGAGTGGATGAAAACAATTTGTTCCAATAGTAAAGAAAACAGCTGATTCAGGCATTGTGGAGCACTTAACACCTGGATCATCCATTCTGTCCCAGGCCATAGCCAGTCATCCTGACTTTTGTCTTGTCACTGGGCTTCAATGCTATGAAAGAGAAAGTGAGAACTATGACTTTGTGTAATTCTGCCTTACTTAAATCCAATTCATGCAGATGTTAAAACATCACCCATGATGTCATTGATACTCTTCACTAATGTTGTTTTGTTTGTCCTTTCTTTTCAAAGAAGACCATGGCATTTGTGAAATAACATGACAGTTGACTTTGATTTGAGTGAGGGGGGGCTGTGCAAGGTCACCAGCCTCACTTTCTCCTCCAGAGCCATCTGGGTCCAGTGACCTGATATTCATCAGGATGACTGGAGATGGCTATATGGGGTATGGAGACCCCAAAAATCCCCTACCCAGAAAAATTAAAAGTCAGAACTATCTTGAGGAAGGAGCAGTAAGTTCATTTCTCATGATAAGAGGGCATCCCTTCCACCAGTATGAACCAGCACAATGAGGCATATTACAAAAGACAGAACAGGAATTTATACCCTAATGCAGTCAATCCCTCTGGGTAGCCCCCCCATCCTTTCTCCCATTGGCTGGGAGGTGGGCTCTCAGTCTTGGTGCAAAATCTAACCCAATGGCAGATGACAAACTATCTCCTATTGTCTGGGAGGCGGGACAGGGAGTCAAGGTATTGTTCATGTCCTTATTTGGCAGATGCTAAAGCAAGGGAGGGAAAAAGATCACAAGCAAGGGTGGAGGTCTAAAACCTCTGAAGGGGCCTAATGCTGATAAAGCAAGGTTGGAGGTTGAAAGACCTTGAAGGGAGCCTAATGCTGATGTGGCCGTAATAAAAAGTTGGGGGGGAGGGTGAAACTGAAATTCCAGCTTGCTCCCACAAAACATATGGGCTGAGAAGTTTTTGTCTTTCTCATTCATGTCCCAGGATACAATGGGAGACCCTAGCCCTTGTAGGCTAAGCTCTTTTCAGGTACTCAAGAGAGATAAGGCCCATTCAGTGAATAAGCCTCTTTTAGAAGTGAGTCAATGGATGGCCCCATTAATTAGAAAAAAGAAAGGCAGGCTTGCTCTTCCAAAGAGAAATAGCATTGACATTCAGTCTAAGCCAGGAGAGTCTAAAATACAGACTTCCACTTTAAGTGGAACTTGGTGTAATGGTATCATAATTTGAATTTGAAGACCCCTTTTTGTATTGGCCAGTAAACAGGTACTTAGCACTTAATAATAAATCAAACTTCTGTGAAAGAAACATAAGTTATGACCCCCTGTTCTTGACATAAGAGGAAGGGTTGGCTGAAACAGGAAGTAGCTAATGTTATTTATATAAAAAAGGCCCCAGGGGCGGAGCCAAGATGGCAGAGTAGAAACAGCATTTCCAAGGTGCTCTCCCACCAGACCACTTCTAAACTATGTAAAAGGGGATTCTGAACAACTTCTTGAGCCCCAGCACACACAGAACAACACAGAGAAGCTAACCTCCCACTGAGGATAGCCCAGTAGCCCTGCAGGGAGGGCCAACACAGCGCTTTAAGAGCCGACAGCCCAGCATGTGGAGAGCAGAGCCTGGGTCCAAGTGAGCCACGGTTTTAGCCTCAGGGCAGCTGGGCCAACAGCTGGCCGGAGGGACCCAGAATCACACCACCAGCTGTGGTGATTCCAGAATTATCAACACAGACATGCCTAAGACAAAGTGAGTGGTTAGTGCCCCATGGACTTTGGGACCACTATTTGGGGAAAGTGTCAGCTTCCTCCCCTGGGGGGTAGAAGCCTCTGAGAAGACACTCTCCATTTTGCAGCTTCAGAGGCAGCATCAGCTCCTTGCCTGCGAACTACAGGGAGATCCAGCGATGAGTCTTGGAGGTTAATCACTCTTGCTTTAATCTGCTTGGATATGGATTGTTATCTGGGGAGGGGTCTGGGGTGGGCATCCAACTTGCCAGAACCGGAAGTTGTGAAGACCCCTACGTTCGAGATGGGAGCTCCCCTGTCTGATGGCAGAGTCCTACTGTGGCAACAAGCCCAAAAATCAAGTAATTAAGGGGCAACATGTCTAGGCAAAGGAAACAAAATAAACAGAAAAATGTAACATTAGACTCCTATTTTGGGGGCAAAGAGGATAGAAGTAGGGAACAGGAGGAGGACTGTGAGGTCAGAAATCCTGCACAAAAAGCCTCAAAGGAAAATATGAGTGGCTTACAGGCCATAGAGGACCTTAAGAAGCAGATAAGAGAAGTGGAGGAAAAATTGGGAAGAGAAATGAGAAGGGTACAGGAAAAGTATGAAATGAGAATCAACACCCTGACTGAGGAAAATAACACCCTAAAAAACAGAGTAATTCAAATGGCAAAGGAGGCCCAAAAGGGCAATAAGGAGAAGAATGCCTTAAAAAGCCAAATTTGCCAGATGGAAAAAGAATCTCAAAAGCTCACTGAGGAGATTCATTCCTTCAGAGTTAGACTGGAGCAAATGGAAACTAATGACTTTATGAGAAATCAAGACGCTGTTAAACAGATCCAAACAAATGAAAGAATAGAAGGCAATGTGAAATATCTCATGGGAAAAAGCACTGACCTGGGAAATAGATCCAGGAAAGATAATTTTAAAATTATTGGACTACCTGAAAGCCAGGACCAAAGATAGAACCTAGAAATCACCCTTCAAGAAATCCTCAAGGAGGCTGGAGGAACCCCAGAACACCAGGAACCCTGGCGACTCCAGAATTATCAACATAGACATGCCTAGGACAAAGTAAGAGGTTAGTGTCCTATGGACTTTGGGACCTGTATTTGGGGAATGCGTCAGCTCCCTCCCCTGGGGGCTAGAAGCTGCTGAGGAGACACGCCATTTTGTAGTTTTCAGAGGCAGATCCGGCTCCCAGCCTACAAATCGTGGGGAGATCCAGCGATCAGTCTTGGGGGTAATCGCTCTTGCTTTAACCTCCCTGGATCTGGATTGTGATCTAGGGTGGAAGTCGTGGGTGGGTTTACAGCTTGCCAGAAACGGAAGTTGCCCCCCACACGTTCGGGACGAAAATTCCTCTAGCTGGCCTTAAAGCCATAGTGTGGCAACAAGCCCAAAAGTCAAGTAATTAAGTGGCAACATGCCAAGGCAAAGGAAACAGAAAAATGCAACCCTAGACTCCTATTTTGGGGGCATAGAGCGGGAAAAGGACTGTGAGGTCAGAAGTCCTGCTCCAAAAGCCCCAGGGGAAAACATGAGCGGGTTGTAGGCCATAGAGGACCTTAAGAAGGACTTTAAAAATCAAATAAGAGAAGTGGAGGAAAAATTGGAAAGAGAAATGAGAAGGATGCAGGAAAAGTATGAAATGAGGGTCAACAGCCTGACTGAGGAAAATAACACCTTAAAAAATAGACTAACTCAAATGGCAAAGGAGGCCCAAAAGGGCAATGAGGAGAATGCCTTAAAAAGTCGAGTTTGCCAGATGGAAAAAGAATCTCAAAAGTTCACTGAGGAGATTCATTCCTTCAGAGTTAGACTGGAGGAAATGGAAGCTAGTGACTTTATGAGAAATCAAGATGCTGTTAAGCAGATCCAAACAAACGAAAGATTAGAAGGCAATGTGAACTATCTCATGGGAAAAACCACTGACCTGGAGAATCGATCCAGGAGAGACAATTTAAAAATTATTGGACTACCTGAAAGCCATGATCAAGGAAAGAACCTAGAAATCACCCTTCAAGAAATTCTCAAGGAAAACTGCCCTGATATTTTAGATCCAGAGGGCAAAATAGAGGTTGAAAGAATCCACCGATCACCTCCTGAAAA
This sequence comes from Gymnobelideus leadbeateri, assembly GCA_011680675.1. Taxonomy (NCBI): domain Eukaryota; kingdom Metazoa; phylum Chordata; class Mammalia; order Diprotodontia; family Petauridae; genus Gymnobelideus; species Gymnobelideus leadbeateri. The sequence goes on from WOXC01010571.1 coordinate 115,285, forward strand.
AGATCCCAAAAAGAAAACTCCCAGGAATATTATAGCCAGGTTCCAGAATCCCCAGATCAAGGAGAAAATACTACAAGCGGCCAGGAAGAAACAATTTCAATATTGTGGAAACACAATCAGAATAGCCCAGGACCTGGCAGCTTCTACACTGAGGGATAGAAGGGCATGGAATATGATATTCCAGAGGGCAAAAGAACTGGGAATGAACCCAAGGGTCACCTACCCAGCAAAACTGAGTATTTTGTTTCAGGGGAAAATATGGTCATTCAGTGGAACAGAGGACTTTCAAGCATTCTTGAGGAAAAAACCAGAGTTGAATAGAAAATTTGACATCCAGACGCAAGAAGCAAGAGATGCCTGAGAAGGTAATCAGGGAAAAGAAATCAAAAGGAACTTATCAAAGTTGAACTATTTACATTCCTATATGGAAAAGCAATAACTGTGACTGATGATATCTTTCTCACTATGAAAATAATGGAAGAAGGGGGTGTGGTCATATGGATACATATGTGAATGTGTGTGTAAAAAAAAAAAAAAAAAAGAAATCCTCAAGGAGAAGATGGCAGAGTAGTAACAGTGTGTCCAAGCCACTCTGCCCCCAGATTACCTCCAAACTATGTAAAAGAGGACTCTGAACTACTTCTGGAGCTCCAGCACCCACAGAATGACAAAGAGAAGCTAACCTCCCACTGAGGACAGCCCAGCAGCCCTGCAGGAAGGACCAGCGCAGTGGTCTGGGAGCTGACAGAGCGCAGTACGCAGAGCCCGGGGAGATGAGCACAGGTCCACCTGAGTCCCAGTTTTAGCCCCAGGGCAGCAGGGCCAGCAGCCGGCTGGAGAGACCCCAGAACACCAGCAGCTTTGGTGATTCCAGAATTATCAACAGAGACATGCCTAGGACAAAATGAGAGGTTAGTGCCCTATGGACTTTGGGACCAGTATTTGGGGAATAGGTTGGCTTCCTCCCCTGGGGGCTAGAAGCTGCTGAGGAGACACGCCATTTTGTAGTTTTCAGAGGAAGCTCCAGCTCCTGGCCTGAGAACTGTAGGGAGATCCAGCGATCGATCAGTCTTGGTCATTCAGTGGAATAGAGGACTTTCAAGCTTTTTTTTTTTTTTAATTAAACAAATGCTTTATTAACTTCTGGTTTACATCATTCATTTCCACCAGATTATGAGTTATGTTTTCCCCCATTTTTCCCTACCCACCACCCCAGAATAGCAGTCCCACTAGATATCCCCTCATCCAATCTGCTCTCTCCCATATCTTCTCCCATACCCCCTTCGACTTTGCCATTAGGGCAAGGTAAATCTCTGAGCCCCACTGCCTGGACATCTTATGAAACATTTAATTTTCAAACTTCAATTTTCAGATCCATTCCCTTCCTCCCTTGTCACCCACTCCCTCTGAGAAGATAAGCCATTCTGTATGTGTTGTACATGTATAGCTATGCAAAAGATTACCGTAGTATATATATTGTAAAAGACTGCTTATATTTCCCTCCCACCCATCTCACCTCCCACCTGGTCCATTCCCTATTTTGATCCTGTCCCTCTTTGATAGTGGGTACTTCCAATCTCCCCTCCCCCCAGAATGCCCTCCCCTTCATCATCCCCCCTCTCATCCCCCTTTCCCCTACTCAGGAGAGTGAGTGAGGGTAAGATATGCCATTTAGTATGTATGTGATTCTCTCCTTGAGCCAACTTCAATGAGAATATGGTTTTGCCTTTTTGCCTTCCTGTTCTTCCCCTCCCCTGCAACTACTTCCCCTTGCCTCTTCTACATGAGATAGTTTGCCCTACCCTGTCTCTCTCCATCTCCTCTTGCCACTTTCCTCTCTCACCTCTTGACTTCACCCCTTAAGAATCATCCCTTCCTTGGGGCGGCTAGGTGGCGCATCGGGCAGAGAGCCAGCCCCAGAGCCAGAAGGACCCGAGCTCGGATCTGGCCCCAGACACCCAACACACAAACAAAAACCCAGCCACATGAACCTGGGCAAGTCACCCAACCCCAACTGCCCTCCAAAAAAAAAATAATCATCCCTTCCCATCAAATTCAACCTGTGCCCTCTATCCATGTATTCCTGTGAACATATGCCATGTACCCTTCTTCAATTATTTTCATAATGAGAAAGGTTTCATCAAACACAGTTATTGTTTTTCCATGTAGGAATATAAATAGTCCAACTTTGATAAGTTCCTTTTGATTTCTTTTCCTTGATTACCTTCTCAAGCATCTCTTGCTTCTTGCATCTGAATGTCAAATTTTCTATTCAACTCTGGTTTTTTCATCAAGAATGCTTGAAAGTCCTCTATTCCACTGAATGACCATATTTTCCCCTGAAACAAGATACTCAGTTTTGCTGGGTAGGTGATACTTGGCTTTAATCCCAGCTCTTTTGCCCTCTGGAATATCATATATCATGCCCTTCGATCGCTTAGTGTAGAAGCTGCCAGGTCCTGTGCTATTCTGATTGTGTTTCCACAATATTGAAATTGTTTCTTCCTGGCTGCTTGTAGTATTTTCTCCTTGATCTGGGAGTTCTGGAACCTGGCTATAATATCCCTAGGAGTTTTGTTTTGAGGATCTTTTTCAGGAGGTGATTGGTGGATTCTTTCAACCTCTATTTCCCCCACTGGGTCTAAATCATCAGGGCAATTTTCCTTGAGAATTTCTTTAAGGATGATTTCTAGGTTCTTTCTTTGATCATGGCTTTCAGGTAGTCCAATAATTTTTAAGTTATCTCTCCTGGATCTATTTTCCAGGTCAATGGGTTTTCCTATGAGATATTTCACATTGCCTTCTATTCTTTCATTTGTTTGGATCAGTTTAATAGTGTCTTGATTTCTCATAAAGTCACTAGCTTCCCTTGCTCCAGTCTAACTCTGAAGAAATGAATCTGCTCAGTGAGCCTTTGAGATTCTTTTTACATCTGGCAAATTCGACTTTTTAAGGCATTCTTCTCCTCATTGCCTTTCTGAGCCTCTTTTGCCATTTGAGTTAGTCTATTTTTTAAGGTGTTATTTATAGTTTTCTTGCATCTTTTTCATTTCTCTTCCCAAATTTTCCCCCACTTCTCTTATCTGCTTCTTAAGGTCCTCTATGGCCTGTAGCCAGCTTGTATTTTCATTTGGGGCTTTTGGTGCAGGAGTTCTGACCTCACAGTCCTCCTCCATGCTTTGAGCCTCTTTGCCCCTAAAATAGTTGTCCAGTGTTGAACTTTCCTGTTTATTTTGTTTCATTTGCCTAGGCATGTTGCCACTTAATTACTTGATTTTTGGGCTTGTTGCCACAGTAGGACTCTGCCAACAGACAGGGGAGCTTCCGCCCAAACATGGGGTCTTCACAACTTCCTCCAGTTGGGTGGCCTCTGTAAAGCCTCCACCCACTCTGGCAAGTTGGATACCCACCTCAAACTTCCCCCCCAGACCACGAACCAGGCAGTTTAAAGCAAGAGAGATTAACCCCCAGACTGATGGCTGGATCTCCCTACAGTTCACAGACCAGGAGCTAGAGCCACTGCTGATGCCGCAAAATGGCTTCTGTGCAGCTGTTTCTTCAGCAGCTTTTCGCCCCCAGGGGAAAAAGACACTCATTCCCCAAATACTCCTCCCAAAGTCCATAGGGCACTAACCTCTCACTTTTTCCTAGGCATATCTGTGCTGATAATTCTGGAATCACCACAATTTCTCGTGTTCTGTGGACCCTCCATCCAGCTGAAGGCCTGGCTGCCCTGAGGCTAAAACTGAAGACCTTGGCTCTGCTCTGAGTGCTGTGCTGTCTGTTCCCAGTGAGCTGTGCTGCATGCTCTCAGAGCACTGTGCTGCCTGCTCTCAGAGTGCTGTGATGGCCGCTTCCTGCAGGGCTGTTGGGCTGTCCTCAGCAGGAGGTTAGCTTCTCTGTGTCCTTCTGTGGGTGCTGGGGCTCCAGAAGTTGTTCGGAGCCCCCTTTCTTTTTTTTCTTTTTTTAATTAATTTATTAGTTTAGTTTCAGTTAACAAGATACAATTCCATAGTTCCTTGATTTTCAAATTTCCTTTACTTCCCTCCCCCCCACACGACAGCATATAGTTCAGTATATGATCTGCAAATGCATTCATATTAGACATTATTCCAATTACAAAGGCGTATTGTACTAGGTGGGATGAAAGATGGTAAGGAAGAAATAAAACCAAACAATGAAAAGAACAAGATCATTTAGTTTGCTTCCATCAGGATTCAGGCTCAGTTCTTTCTAATTATATCTCTGGATGGCACATTTCTCACTTTCTTGAGTCTTTGGGGATTAACTTATATCACTGCATTGCTGAAAAGAGTCCAGTCTGTCATAGTTGGTCATCACAGATATGGTATGTCTGTGATTGTATACAGATTTCTTCTGATTCTACTCTTCTCGCTCAGCATCAGTTTGTATAAGTCTCTCCAGGTAATTATGAAATCCGTCACCTCTTCATTTCTTATAGCACAATAATATTCCATTACATTCATATACCACAACTTGTTTAGCCATTCCCCAATTGATGGGCACCCCTTTAGTTTCCAATTCTTTGCAACCACAAAGAGGGCTGCCAAAAATATTTTTGTACATATGGGTCTTCCTCCCACTTCCATGATCTCTTTGGGATATAACCCTAGAAGTGGTATGGCTGGGTCAAAGGGTATGAAATTATTTATAATCCTTTGGTAATAATTCCAGATTGCTTTCCAGAATGGTTGGATAAGTTCACAACTCCACCAACAATGTATTAGTGTTCCAATTTGTCCACATCCTCTCCAGCATTTGTCACTTTCTTGTTTTGTCATCTTAGCCAATCTGACTGGAGGGATGTGGTATCTCAGAGTTGTTTTGATTTGTATTTCTCTAATCAATAGTGATTTAGAGCATTTCTTCATATGCTTATAGATATCTTTAATTTCTTTCTCTGAAAATGTCCTGTTCATATCATTTGACCACTTATCAACTGGGGAATGACTTATATTCATATAGATTTGGCTCAATTCTCTATAAATTTTAGAGACGAGTCCTTTATCAGAGACACAAGTTGTAAAAATTCTTTCCCAATTTCCCACCTCCCTCTTGATCTTGGTTACATCGGCTTTGTTTGTACAGAAGCTTTTCAATTTAATGTAATCAAAATTATCCATTTTGCATTTTATAATGCTCTCTAATTCTTGTTTGGTCCTAAAGTCTTCCCCTCTCCACAGATCTGTCAGGTAAACTATTCCTTGCTTTCCCAAATTGCTTACAGTATCATCCTTTACACCTAGATCATGCACCCATTTGGACTTGATTTTGGTATATGATGTTAGATAATGGTCTATGCCCAGTTTCTGCCACACTGTATTCCAGTTTTCCCAGAAGTTTTTGTCAAATAGTGCATTCTTATTCCAAAACCTGGGGTCTTTGGGTTTATCGAACAATAGATTGCTATATTCATTAACTGCTGGGTCTCCTGCACCTAATCTATTCCATTGATCCAGTACTCTACACCTCTGCCAGTACCAAGCAGTTTTGATGACTGCTGCTGTATAATACAGATTAAGATCTGGCATAGCTAGTCCACCTTCCCTAGAGTTTCTTTTCATTAATTCCCTTGATATTCTAGACCGTTTGTTTTTTCCAAATAAATTTTGTTATTATTTTGTTTAACTCTAGAAAGTAGTTTTTTTGGTAAATTGATTGGCATGGCACTAAATATATAGTTTAGTTTGGGTAAAATTGTCCTTTTTATTATATTAACTCGACCCAGCCATGAGCAATTGATATTTTTCCAACTATTTAGATCTGCTTTTATTTGTGTGAGTAGTGTTTTGTAGTTGTGATCATATAGATTCTGGGTTCGTTTTGGCAAGTAGATTCCCAAATATTTTATAATGTCTACAGTGACTTTAAGTGGGATTTGTCTTTCTATCTCTTGCTGTTGAGTTTCATTAGAGATGTACAGGAATGCTGAGGATTTATGTGGGTTTATTTTATATCCTGCAACTTTGCCAAATTCATTTATTGTCTCAAGTAATTTTTTACTTGATTCTCTAGGATTCTCTAAGTATATCATCATATCATCTGCGAAGAGTGATAGCTTGGTCACTTCTTTACCTAATTTGATTCCTTTGATTTCTTTTTCTTCTCTAATTGCTACTGCTAGTGTTTCTAGTACCAGATTGAATAAGAGGGGTGATAGTGGACACCCTTGTTTCACTCCTGATCTTATTGGAAAGGCTTCTAGTTTATCCCCATTGCATATGATACTTGCTGATGGTTTTAAATAGATGTTATCAACTATTCTGAGGAAGGTTCCATTTATTCCTATACTTTCTAGTGTTTTTAATAGGAATGGGTGTTGTACTTTGTCAAAAGCCTTTTCTGCATCTATTGAGATTATAATGTGGTTTCTGCTAGTTTTATTGTTGATGCGCTCAATTATACTGATGGTTTTCCTAATATTAAACCATCCTTGCATTCCTGGAATGAATTCTACTTGATCAGAGTGTATTATTTTTGTGATAAGTTGTTGGAGTCTTTTGGCTAATATTTTATTTAGAATTTTTGCATCTAAATTCATGAGGGAAATTGGTCTATAATTTTCTTTCTCTGTTTTATCTCTTCCTGATTTAGGAATCAGTACCATGTTTGTGTCATAGAAAGAGTTTGGTAGGACTCCTTCTTCACTAATTTTCCCAAATAGTTTGTAGAGTATTGGAATCAGTTGTTCTTTAAATGATTGATAGAATTCACTAGTAAACCCATCTGGCCCTGGAGATTTTTTTTCCTAGGGAGTTCTTTGATGGCTTGTTTGATTTCTTTTTCTGAGATGGGGTTATTTAGGTAATTCACTTCCCCTTCAGTTAATCTGGGCAACTTGTGATTTTGTAAATATTCATCCATTTCACTAAGATTGTCATATTTATGTGCATGCAATTGGGAAAAATAATTCCTCATTATTTTTTTTGATTTCCTCTTCATTGGAGGTAGATTCACCCTTTTTATTTTTGATACTCATAATTTGGTTTTCTTCTTTCTTTTTTTTTATCATATTGAGTAAGGGTCTATCAATTTTGTTGATTTTTCATAAAACCAGCTTGGAGCCCCCTTTCACATTGTTTGAAATTTATATGGGGCAAAGCACATTGGAAATGCTGTTTCTACTCTGCCATCTTGGCTCTGCCCCCCCCCCCCCCCACGTTCAAGCATTCTTGAGGAAAAAAACAGAATTGAATAGAAAATTTGACATCCAGACGGAAGAAGCAAGAGATGCCTGAGAAGGTAGTCAGGGAAAAGAAATCAAAAGTAATTTATCAAAGTTGAACTATTTATATTCCTATATGGAAAAACAGTAACTGTGAGTGAGGAAATCTTTCTCACTATGAAAATAATGGAAGAAGGGTATATGGTTATATGAATACATATGTGAATGTGTGTGTATATGGTTACAGTTATATATGGATAGAGGGCATAGGTTGAATTTGTTGGGAAGGGAGGATACTCAAGGGGTGAAATTATGAGGTGAGAGAGGAAAGTGGCAAGAGGAGACAGGGAGAGACAGGGTAGGGTAAACTATCTCATGCAGAAGAAGCAAGGGGAAGTGGCTGCAGGGGAGGGGAAGAATAGGAAGGCAAAGAGGCAAAACCACATTCTCATTGAATTTGGTTCAGGGAGAGAATGACATAAATAATAAATGGGATATCTCAACCTACAGCAGAATAGGGGGAAGGAGGATGGGAGGAGGGATAATGGATGGTAGGGCATCCTTGGCGGGAGGGCAGGTTGGAAGTACCCACTATAGAAGAGGGACAGGATCAAGTAGGGAATGGACCAGGTGGGGGGTGGGATGAGTGGGAGGGAATTATAAGCAGCCTTGTACAATATATCTACTATGGCAATGTTTTGCATAGCTATACATGTACAACACATACTGAATTGCTTATCTTCCCAGAGGGAATGTGTGACAAGTGAGGAAGGGAATAAATCTGAAATTTGAGGTTTTAAAATTAAATGTTTTAAATATATATATAAATACTATTATTAATACTCTTTTGCATGTAATTGGGAGATAAGATGTGCAGGCATTGGGGTGCAGAGACTCACCTCGGCCTAATGGCAAAGTCGAAGGGGGTATGGGAGAAGATATGGGAGAGAACAGATTGGATGAGGGGATATCTTGTGGGACTGCAATTCTGGGGTGGTGGGTAGGGGAAAAATGGGGGAAAATCTGGCAGAAATGAATGTTGAAAACCAGAAGTTAATAAAACATTTGTTTAAAAAAAAAAGAAATGCCCCAGAGAAGCACAGTAAGAATTTCTTGGGATACGAATCTGGAAGCAGAGCAGCTACAGCAGACAGAATAGAGAACTGAGCCAGAATTTCCTGAGAACTTGTGGTAGTGGAGATTCTTCTGAACAGGAATCCAGGAACTCAAGAACCCAAGAGCTCCCTCCTCCCAGGGTGGACAAGGTGATTCTGATTTTTTGAACCAGCTGCAGAAGACTGAGGAAGCATCACCAGGATGCTAAGACTTTGTCTGTTTGTGGCTTTGTTGAGCCTTGAATTCCAGGGAACAGAAATTGTGAAGGATTTGAGATGGACTGGACCCTGTGAACTTCAGTGTGGCCCGGAGATCTGGACAAGGAACTGGGAGCTGTCTGCCATTGAACTATTTGACAGTCTGGTGAATCCAGGTAGAATCTGGGACCATGGAAGGGGATCCCAGGAATCTGAGAACAGGCTCCAAGACAAGATAAAAAACATATCTCCTTGGGTACTGAGTAAGAATGAAATTGTAGTTTACTAGTGACCTAGGGGTGGAGGGTATGTGTATTTTCTAATGATTATACTTAGTGATTAATGATACTTAGTAATTGATTGCTGGATAAGTGACTGATTGAGTTAATTTAGTGTGCCCCATGAGTGAAAGACTTTGACTGTTGTACTCTGAGATGATTGTTCTTTGTTCTAAATATTGTGACCACTTTGGCAAAAACTATGTGGCCAATTTAGTGATAAGTCATTGTGAATGCTGTATTTTGATTTTCTTTAATAAGTTGTAACATTGTGAATGCTGTACTTTGATTTACTGTGAATGTTTTGCTTTGATTTGTTATGGAATAAATAGAGTGTTCCCTATACTCTGTAATCAGAATCTTAAAGGCTGTTCACAGTAGTATTCACAGTAGTAAGAAAGCTGCTCGTGTATGTCATTACACTTGGGCAGGGACCTATTTTGGTCAAATCTATGAGCTTCAGAGTGAACTGGGTTTAAGTTGAGAAGGAAGGAGAGGAGAGAGAGAGAGAGAGAGAGAGAAAGGGAGAAAAGAAAAAAGAAAGGAAGGAAGAAAGAGAAGGAATTTAGCCTATAAATCTGAAGGACAAACAACAAAAGCACTCTGTAATAGATATTTATTTCCATTTCCTTATATTGGTGTTCACACATTTTGTAAACAGTAAGGGCCAACAGAATCTTGTTTTTGCTATATTTTAAATTTTCTGACAAGCTCCTTAAGTACACACTGAACTAATCTTTCTCTCTCTCTCTCTCTCTCTCTCTCTCTCTCTCTCTCTCTCTCTCTCTCTCTCTCTCTCATCCTACCTTATATACTGTCTATCTGTGTGAACTCAGGCAAGTCACTTAAACTCTGTTTGCCTCAGTTTCCTCATCTGTATAAAGGGGATAATAATAAGACCTATCTGATAGGGTTGTTGGGAGGATCAAATGAGGTAATTGTGAAGTGCTAAGCACAGTGCCTGGTACATAGTAAGCACTATACAAATGTTAACTATAATAATAGTAACAATTATCACTATTAGTAGCACTCTTCCTGAGAAGTACACGGTAATTTGCATGCATCTTTCTAAAACATAAGATTCTTAATGTGTGTGTGTGTGTGTGTGTGTGAGAGAGAGAGAGAGAGAGAGATGGAGATACATTTATTTGGAGATAAATCCAAAAACTGTGATGGTTGAGTCTAATAAAAATTCACATTATGTTATCCTTTTATATATTCCTATACCTTTTCTTTCTTTTTTTTTTTGGAGGGCAATTAGGGTTAAGTAACTTGCCCAAGGTCACATGGCTAGGTTTGTTTGTTTGTTTGGTTGGTTGGTTGGTTGGTTGGTTGTGTGTGCGTTAAGTGTCCGAGGCCGGAACGGAACTCAGGTACTTCTGACTCCATGGCCGACACTCTACTCACTGTGCCACCTCTCCGCCCCCTTTTCCTTTTCTTTATCATCATATATTGTGTTTCATTTAATATTTTCCCCAATTACATGTAAAAACAGTTTCTAGCACTAATTTTTAAAACTTTGAACTCCAAAGTCTTTCCCTTACTCCTTCCCCAACCCCCCATTGAGAAGGCAAGCAATTCTATGCAGGTTATACTTGTGTAGTCATACAAAACATATCCATAATACTCATGTTGTGAAAGAAAACATGGACCAAAAAATTTCAAGAAAAATAAAGCAAGAAAAAATTGTTTTAATTTGTACTCAGAAACCATCATTTCTTTATCTTGGGACGAATAGCATTTTGCATCCTAATTCCTTCTGGGTTGAGAATAGCTAAACCATCTTACAATACTGCTGTTACTTTGTACATAGTAGATTCACTTTACATCAGCCTACACAAGTCTTTCCAGGATTTTCTGAGTGAATCCTGCTCATCATTTTGTATGGTACAATAGCATCCCATAATTACATACCACAACTTGTTCAGTCATTCCCCAACTGATAAGTAACTCTCAATTTCTAATTCTTTGCCCCTTCAGAAAAGAGTGCTTTTTTTCTACATATAGGTTCTTTTTCCTTTATGTTTTTTTTTATCTTTTTTGGGATACAGACCTAGTACTGGTATTGCTAGATTAAAGTGTATTCATTATTTTATATCCCTTTGGACATAGTTCCAAACGGCTCTACAGAATGTTTGAATGAGTTCACAACTCCATCAACAATGCATCGATGTCTCATTTTTCCCATGTTCCCTCCAACATTTGTCATTTACCTTTTTTTTTTCTCCTATTAACCAATCTAATAGTTATCAAGTAGTACCTCAGGATTGTTTTAATTTGCATTTCTCTAATCAATAGTGAGTTAAAGTATTGTTTCATATAATTGTAGATAGCTTTGATGACTTTATCTGAAAATTTATCATATCTTTTGATAATTAATAAATTGGGGAATGGCTCTGATTTTTATAAATTTAACTCCATTCTCTATGTTTGAGAAACAAGGCCTTTATCAGAGAAAATTGCTTCAAAATATTTTCATAGTTACTAATTCTAACTACATTTCCCACCATCATATTCCCCCTTCCCTGTTTATTTCCTTTACTCTCTCCTTTCACCCTGTCCCTCCATAAAAGTGTTTTGCTTCTGACTCACCCTCCCCCAATATGCCCTCCCCTCTATCACTCTTCCCACCTTCTCTTATCTCCTTCCACTCCCACTTTCCTGTAGGGTAAGATAGATTTCTATTCCCAATTGAGTGAACATGTTACTCCTTCTTTGAACCAATTCTGATGAGAATAACTTTCACTCACTGCCCCTCACTTTCCCACTCTTCCCTTCTATTGTAAAATATTTTTCTTGCCTCTTTTATGTGAGATAATTTGCCCCATTTTACTTCTCCCTTTCTCCTTCTGTCAGTACATACTTTTTCAACCCTTAATTTTATTTTATTTTTTATAAAATCCCTTTTAGATATAATCCCATATCCAACTCACATCTGTGCCCTCTGTCTATATATACTCCTAATTATCCTAATAATGAGAAATGTTTTAGGAGTTACAAATGTCAGCTTCTCATGTAGGAATGTAAGCAGTTTAACCTTATTACGTCCCTTATTATTTCCCCTTTCTGTTTACTTTTCTATACTTCTCCTGAGTCTTGTATTTGAAAGTAAAATTTTCTGCTCATCTTTGGTCTTTCATCAAAAATGCTTGAGAATCCTCTATCTCATTGAATATCCATTTTTCTTGCTTAAGGATTATAGTCAGTTTTCCTGGGTGGGTGATTCTTGGTTGTAATCCTAGCTCCTTTGTCCTCTGGAATATTGTATTCCAAGCCCTCCAATCTTTTAATGTGGAAGCTGCTGAATCTTGTGTTATCCTGACTATAGCTCTACCATACTTGAATTGTTTCTGGTTCCTTGAAATATTTTCTTCTTGACCTAGGAACTCTGAAATTTGACTATATTATTCCTAGCCATTTTCATTATTGGATCTCATTCAGAAGGTAATCAGTGGATTCTCTCATGTATATTTTACCCTCTGGTTGTAGAATATCAGGGCAATTTTCCTTGATAATTTCTTGAAAATGATATCTATGTGATTTTTTTTTTTTTGTCATGGCTTTCGGGTAGTCCAATAATCTTTAAATTATCTCTCCTGGATCTATCCAAGTCAGTTGTTTTTCTAATTGGATATTTCACGTTGTCTTACATTTTTTATTCTTCTGGCCTTGTTTTATTATTTGTTAATATCTTTTAAAATCATAAGTTTCCTTTTGCTCCATTCTAATTTTTAAGGTATTATTTTCTTCAGTGAGATTTAGGATTTCCTTTTCCATTTGGCCAATTCGACTTTTTAAGGCATTCTTTTTCTGTTTGTTGAACTTCTTTTCTTTCCATTTGGCCTAGTCAAATTTTTTTTTCTTTTTTCTTTTTGGAGGTGGAAGGTAGGGCAATTGGGGTTAAGTGACTTGCCCAAGATCACAGGGCTATTTCTGTGTGTGTGTGTATGTGTGTGTGTGTGTGTGTGTGTGTGTGTGTGTGTGTGTGTGTGTGTGTGTGTTAAGTGTCTGAGGCAGGATTTGAACTCAGGTTCCCCTGCCTTCAGGGCCAGGGCTCTATTCACTGTGCCACCTAACCTCACCTCTAGTTAATTTCTTTTTCTTTTTTCCTTTATTAACTTCTGGTTTATTTCAGTTATTTACACCATATTTTGTGTTACAAATTTTCTCCCCATTTTTCCCTACCCACCTCCCCAAAATAGTAGTCCCCCAGGATGTCCCCTCCTCTTATTTCCCAATTACATGTACGATAGTATCAATAATAGTATGCGTATATATTAAACATTTGGTTTTAAAAATTGGATTTCCAAACTCATTCCCTTATTGGGAAGATAAGCATTTCAATATAGGTTGTAAATATGTAGCGAATGCATAACATTACCATAGTAAATAGATTGTAGAAGACTGATTATATTTCCCTCCCTCCTATCCCACCTCCCACTTGTTCTATTTTCTGCTTTGATCCTGTCCCTTTTCAAAAGTGTGTACTTTCAACTTCCCTCCCCCCTAGCCTGTCCTCACTTCCATCACCCCCCCTCCCATCCCCTTCCCCCTTACTCTCTGTAGGGTGAGATACACTGTTTATTGTGTACGTCATTCCTTCCCTGAGCCAAATTCAATGATTATAAGATTGAAGCATTTCCTTATGCCTTCCTGTTCTCCCCCTCCATTGTACCCATTTCCCTTGCCTCTTCTGTATGAGATAGTTTGCCCCATTCTGTCTCTCCCCATCTTCTCGTATTATATTCTTCTCTCACCTATTAATTTCACCTTTTAATTATCACCCCTTCCTGTTAAATTGGTCCTGTGCCCTCTATCATGTATACCTGTAAACATATATACATATATATATATATACACACACACACACACATTCACATATGTATTCATACATGTATATACCCTCCAATAACGACACACACTCTCTCTGTATATATATATATATTTTATTCCCTTCAACTATTTTCATACTGAGAAAAGGTTCATTAGTTACAGTTATCATTTTTTCATTTAGGAATGTAAATAGTTCAACTTTGATAAGTTCATTATCATTTCTTTTCCCTGTTTACCGTCTTATGCTTCTCTTGCTTCTTGTATCTGAATGTCAAATTTTCTATTCAACTCTGGTATTATCTTCAAGAATACTTGAAAGTCCTCTATTCCACTGAATGACTATATTTTCCCCTGAAACATGATACTAAGTTTTGCTGGGTAGGTGATTTTTGGTTTTAATCCCAGCTCCTTTGACCTCCAGAATATCATATTCCAGGCTCTTAGATCCCGTAAGTTAGAGGCTGCCAGATCCTGTGTTATCCTGATTGGGTTTCCACAATATTCAAATTGTTTCTTCCTGGATGCTTGTAATATTCTCTCCTTGATCTGGGAATCCTGAAACCTGGCTATCATATGCCTAGGAGTTTTCTTTTTGGGATCTTTTTCAGGAGGTGACTGGTAGACTCTTTCTTTCTTCCTTTCTCTCTCTCTCTCTCTCTCTCTCTCTCTCTCTCTCTCTCTCTCTCTCTCTCTCTCTTTTCCAAATGCTTTATTAACGTCTGGTTTACATCATTCATTTCTACCAGATTTTGAGTTACAATTTTCCCCCCATTTTCCCCTACCCACCACCCCAGAATAGCAGTCCCACAGGATATCCCCTTGTCCAATCTTCTCCCATATCTTCTCCCATATCTCGTTCGACTTTTCCATTAGGTGAAGGTGAATCTCTTTTCCCCAATGCCTATACATCTTATTTCCAAGTTACATGCGTAATAGTATTAATAATAGTATTTTTATATATTTGAAACACAAAAAGATTAGTTCTGACCCTCTTACTGTCTCTAAGGTAAGAGCTATAGGAACTGCCTTTTCTGCTTCTGCTGATTATTCAATAACTCCCAAGGCCTGCTCCTGGTTTGCTATGGTCAGAGCTGTACTGGGGTAGCTTGTGCTGGACTGTACTCCACTCTCACCTAGGTGTGACATAACTTTTTTTGCTGACCTTCTAAGTTGTCTTTAGGATCTGTGGGCTAAGAGATCTGGAAACCACCATTGCTGCCAGTGTTTTAGTCACCCCAAGGCCTGCCCTGGATTTCCTAGGGCCTGCTGTAAGATCTGAGTGATCTGTGTTGGACTGTGCTCCTCTCTCACCCTGGTGCAACAGGCCTTTCCTGCTGATCGTATAAGTTGTCTTGGGCTGGAAATTTGTTTCACTCCATCTTTTTGTGGATTCTGCTGCTCTGGAATTTGTTTAGAGTAATTTTTAAAGATATTTGGAGGAGTTGGTGGGACAGCTCAGGTGAGTCCCTGCCTTTACTCCACCATCTTAACTCTGCTTCACACTGAAATAATCTTACAGGGTCAATAAGGACCTTGTTTTTATCCCATTGAGAGAGCTCCCCATATAAGTCTTACAGTATATTTTCTGTATAATACTAGGGTCTCAAATCTGTCTAACAAATTGCCTATAAAATGAATCAAAAAATCATTGGAATAAGCCCCTAGCTACTAATGTGAAATATTTTCAGTTGGACCATTTAGTTCAGTCTTGTGATACAGGTACAGGACTAGAATGCAAAGCAATAATCATGCATTACTTAGTATAATTTTTAAAAACTCCAACAACTTAGAATAAAGTTGCAAGAAATAAAACTGCTACTTGATAATGAAAAACACTATTCTTCTTTGCCTCCACATTCACCAAAGCAATAGCAAGGATAGGTCAGAAAGTCATCCTCATAGGACAGTATTAATTTTAATCAAACCTCTGGAGAACCACTCTGTATAAACTGAACCTTTTATGACTCAAGTGGTAAGAAAGCCAAACCAATGTTTCAAGTTCTAGCTTATCAGACCAGATGAATCCCATGGCACCAACTTGCAACTGTAAAAGGGACCCAATGTAAGCTATATAAAACAGGACTACTCAACACCACACCAACTATGAAGATATCACAGCTCCACTGAAATATCCTCTTTGAGGAAAGTAAAGTAAATGGAAAATGAACAAGCAACAAAAAACAAAATAAAAACAATATATTTATATCTACATTTCTGTCCATATCCATTTCTGTGTCTATAACTATAACATCTATAACTCTATCCCCATCACCTATGTCTATTCTTGTATCCATACATATGTCATCTATAGTTATAATTTTGATTGAACCCATCTGCTGCTTTTTTTTTTTAATGCTATAGGAAACTGCTGGGGAAAACTTTTATTAATGCCAATTAACATTTACTCTGCTACTTTCTTATAGAGTCACCTGGAGGCAATGAATAATTTATTCAGGGTCACATAACACAAATTTAGGTCAATCCAATTGTGAGGCCAGCTATCTATACCACACAGCTTCTCCTAATATCCATATATTGTGGCATTAAATATTAAAAGTAATAAGTAATTAGCCTTTTTTTCAAATCTAGTCACTTCCTCTCCTAAGTACAAATTTAACCTCTTTTACACCTCTATATTCACAAATCTGAACAAGCCATTATGTCCAGAATAAGAACACCCAAAGAGATATCATACTTTAGAGAGGTTTTTTTTTTTTTTTTGCAAGGTCAAAAAATTAGAAATTGAGCAGATGCTCATCAATTGGGGAATGACTATACAAGTTGTGGTATGTGATTGTAAAAGATATTATTTTGCTCTACAAAATAACAAGCAGGATGCTTTCAGAAACACCTGAAAAGACTTAGATGAACTATGCAAAGTGAAGTGAGTAGGGCTAAGAAAACATTGTATACAGGAACAGAAATATTGTACAATGTTTTTTTACTGTGGATAACTTAGCTATTTTCAGCAATATAAAGATCAAGGACAATTCCAAAGGATTCATGATGAAAATTTCTATCCAGCTTTAGGGAGAACTTATGTAGTCTGAATGCAGAGTATACTTTTTTCTTTATTTTTCTTGCTTTTTTGTTTGTCTCTTCTTTCACAACATGAGTAATATGGAAATATATTTTGCATGATTGCACATGTATAACACATATCACATTGCTTACCTTCTCAGTGAGCAGGGAGTGAAAGCAGAGAGATAATATCTGAAAATCAGAAAAAATTTTTTATTAATTTTCTTTTTTTTATGTTATTTTTTTGAAAATCAAAAAAAATTTTAAATGAACTAAAAATTGCTTTTTACATGTAATTGGAAGAAATAAAATATACAAAGAAAAGGAATTAGGAGTGGATGGAACTGAGAAACGGTCTATTCTAAGAGGGTCAAACTCAAATAGAAATGGAGACCACTAAACCATATATATATATAAAGATCCCTATGGGCTATATATTGATTTAGATTCAAATGTAACTTTTTTCTATTTCCTTTTTATTTATTTTGTTGAATATTTCTTAATTACGATTGAATCTGGTTTAGGCTGTACTTGGAAGTGTTAGTGCCAGGATTAGCCTGAATGTTTGTCACCTCTAGTCTAGACCACCTTATAGAAAAGGAAAGAGTTCCAAAGAGACTAAAGTGACAGATATATACCCATTAAATTATGGTATATCCGTATTAAAATTTTAATTTTACTAAATAAACATTACTTTTTTAGCCAGAAATTGTTTAAAAACAACAATAACAAAGGTACAAATACATTCTAGAACCCTTTTAACTGTAAAGGTTGGAACTAAGAGGAATTCTAAATTGGCCCTCAATTATAAAGGAAAATCATTCAGCTAGAGGAACCATTTCTCAAATACTCTGGAGACACCACTCCTGTGTATTTTCCCTATTCTCAAAACTTTGGGAAGAAAATATTTTCCACTAGCTTAAATTGACCATTTGTGGGAAAATAGAGGTCTTTTTCTTCTGCTCTTTGAATGATGTCAAACCCTATCCATCATGAAATAGGAAAAGAAAAGTTGATGTCCATTAACTTTGGGGGAGAGCCTGAGATAGGCAAATGTTCCAGCAGGAAAGTCTCATGAATCATAGAATGCTAGAACTGAGAGGGACAGAAGTAATCTCCAATCCATACTTGAAAAATAAATTACCTCTACAACATCTATGACAAATAGTCATCTAGCCTTTATTCAAAGATGTGTAGTGACCAAGAACAGTACGCTACCTGACACATCCCTTTCTATTTTTGGAAAACTATAATTGTAGGAAGTTTTCATTATATTGATCTAAAATCTGCCTCTATAACTTCCAAACACTGATCTTAGTTCTGATTTATAGGGTTTAGCAGCATAAAATTAATGGTGCTTCTATATAAGAATGCTTCATGAATTTGAGGACTAGCTTTATGCTTTTCCTCTTGACTTTATCTTCTTCAGGCTGTACTTTGACAATTCCTTCAACCAATATTCGTCATGCTTTGTATAGTCCCAAATTTGAGTTTTTCCCATCTAGAATTATGTTCCAGTTTATCAAAATTCTTCCTGAAAGGACTTTTATACCTCATGCACCCACAAGTACATACTGATATTCTCTGATAGAAACAGAGTGATAGCTACTTTCAAGATATCTTAGCATTTCTTTCATATAAACTAGAGTAACTGTCACAAAATAGCAAACGTTCTTGAAGAAACCATGTTGATTCATAGTAATCAATGATCGTCACTTTCATAACATCTTAGAACTTTTGAGGAAAAAATTAATTCTAGATTCACAGCACTTCTTTGCTTCTTCTTAGTGCACTGAAAGTGGTTTAATAACCAGATAAATTAGTTTCTTTGGTACCCTGGGATAGATTTTATTTAGGCCTGGTATTGTGAAGTTGCTGAGATCAGGTTGGAATTCTATTACTATCTCCTCATTTATCTTAGGTGTCAATTTCCTATTAACACTCCTTTTATCCTTGCATTGAGATACAGCACAGTAAAGTTGAAAAAGTGCTGAATTTGGACTCAGATGAGTTGAATCTGTAGAGTGGTAACATGAATTTTTGGCTGTGAGACATTGGGAAAGTCACTTAACTTCTCCAGGCCTCAATCTATTCTTATGTAAATTGAAAAGGTTAGACTAGATGACCCTAAGTTTCCCTCTCTCTCTAAGCTTATGATTGATGATCTTATTCTGAAGACCATTCTTTTTGATACAGGAAACAAGAGTATTGGCCCTGCCCCCCACACTGGACCAGATCTGTAATTCTGTCATCACAAGGACTTCCTGGTAAGGAGATTCCTGCTACCAGTTCAGCATCTTTTAAGCAACTTAAAGACTGTGAGAGTTGTCTGGGTCTTGAGAGATTGTGACTTTTTAAGGTCATACAATCAGGCCATATCAGAGGCAGTTGAACTGATATTTCTTTGATTCTGTTACTGGATATCTATCTACTCGGTCCAGATATGTAACTCTGTACAACTGAGTTGCATAAAAGAGAAGTAAGTAATCCTGATTTTTCTTTATCACCCATTACCGTATTCATATTCTTTTGTAGCAGGAGTCATACTCTTTCCTTGTTCCTTCCTTATCACCAACAAAGCTAAAGAAGCCTTTTGTAATTCTCCTGAACATTTCTCACAGACCACAGCTGTATTGTAGGATTTAACTTTCTTGATGTAATGCCTGTCTTTTGAGTGAATCCTTTTAAATTCTAAGCTTGTGCTTGATACAGCAATAAGAGATAAAATCAAATTCAAATGTATAAACTTGGGCAAAGAGGATACAAAACCCACCCCTACTAAACTGGAGACAAGCACTTAGAAAACCCCAGAGAATCAGGGAGTGAACTAAATGGGATTATAGATACCATTTACAATGGCCCACAAAAATCAGAACGTTTACATATGAATAATTGATAGCAATGGAGTACCAATCAATTGGGGAATGGCTGAAAAAACCTGATCTTTTTGTATAAAGGAATATTATTTTTTAGTATAAAATGTTTATATGGAGTTGAGACAATTGTGGGATGATATAAACTCTGTATAAACTGATTTTGAGTAAAATATGCAGAAACTACTACTCATATGCACAGTGACTATAATGATGTGAATGAAAAGAGCAGTGAAAGGAAGTTAAACTCTGAACAATTTTTTAAAAAATTGGAATGCTGGTTAATAAAATATATCTCCTCCTTCATAGCAGAGATGTAGTGCTCTATCAGGAGAGAACAGTGACAGATAAAGTCACTATGTAGATACTTTTGCTTAATTTTTTGTTTTTCTTTTTCAAAACAGAGGGTTCCATCTTGAGACTGAATGGTATAAATATAAAAGACACTAATATAATTTATTAAAAGTTTAAAAAAAATCAAAGCTTGTTATTGAGTTTCTTTCTTTCTTTTTTTTTTCTTTTTGGAGGGCAATTTGGGTTAAGTGACTTGCCCAAAGTCACACAGCTAGTAAGTGTGTCAAGTGACTTAGGCTGGATTTGAACTCAGGTCCTCCTGACTCTAAGGCCAGTGCTCTATTCACTGCACCATCTAGCCAGCTCTGTTATTGAGTTTCTTGTGTAGCTATTTCAACTTATAGGCACCTTCTTTAGCTTCATCAATGCAGCAGATTTCCACAACTCTTAAAAAAGTGGTGCCTTGGGGCGGCTAGGTGGCGCAGTGAATAAGAGCACCGGCCTCGGAGTTGGGATGACCTGAGATGGAATCTGGCCTCAGAAAATGAGCACCCACACATAAATAATGACTAGCTGTGTAACCTTGAGCAAGTTACTTAACCCCAATTGCTTAAAAAAAAAAAGTGGTGCCTTTTGTTTTCCTGTCACATTCATTTCTCAACATTCCTCTTCCACTTAACAATACATTCTTCTTAAAAAACAAAGGAAAGAAATCACAGTTGAGCAAAAACAACTAACACATTGACTATATCTGACAATATATGGAATTTACCACATTCATAGCTCACCATTTCTGAAACAGGAGAGGGAGGTTCACTTTCTCATTCTTTTTTTGGCACCAAACCGGATCATTGCAATTATTTTTTAAAATGTATTGTTGTGTTTACATTGGTTTAGTCATTGTGGATGATTTCCTGCTTATATTTGTTTCATACTACTTTAGGTCATATGATTTTTAACTTTTCTCTAAATTCTTCACATTCAAATATTCTCTAGAGTGTAATGGAGTTCCATTATATTCACGTGCCACAATTTGTTTAGCCGTTACTCAATTGGAACTTTCTATTTCTTTGCTATCATACAAAGTGTACAATGGATATTTTGTTTTTTTTTTCTTTTTCTGTATATCTTTTTGCCCTTTGGGGTACATACACATTAGTGAGATCTCAAGGTCAAAATCTATAGACATTCTAGCCCACATTTTATCATGATTCCAAATTCCTTTCCAAAGCAGATGGACAATAATAGTTCCACCAACAATGTATCAATTTATCTACTCATCTGTCTTCCACAACCTTTCCAATATTGACTAAATTCCCTTTTTTATAATCTTTCCTAAATTGCTGTATGTGAAGTGCAGTCTCAGATTCTTAACTTCCACTGTTCTTTTTAACTATTTGGAACAAATTTCACATGGCTGCTAATATTACATATGTAATCCTTGAGACCTATTTCTTCTTATCCTTTCATTGCTCTTGCTCTTATGAATTTGTTATTTCTTTATATATTTTGTATATCAACTCATTATCAAACATAACAGATCCAAAAATATCTCCTCAATTTTCAGATTCCCCACTTGTCCAAGTCGCATTGATGTTTTCTTGGAAATGTTTTCCAATTTTATGGAAACAAATTTAATGTATTATATTTTTGTAATCTCTTCTATCATTTCTCTGGGTGTGAATTTTTTCCCTAGTCTTTATTGTGGAGATATTTCCACACATTTTCCTTCAGTTTTTATTTTTATGATACTTTTTAAAAAGTTAAATATCCATTTTGAACTTATGGTATACATAGTAATATCTTGGTCTAAAACAATTTAGCAACAAAGACAGAAATAGCAACTTTTAAAAAACAAAAGTTCTCCTTTCTGATCAGACATTCTTCTAAGATCTAAAGGTCATTTTCCTGGCCTGGATCCTAGTTCAATTATTTTTTTTAAATAAATAACATTATGTTTAATTAATGTTCTCTTATGCATTTTGATTTTTTTTTTTTTCTGAAAAGAAGGCTCCCCTATTCAGCCTGGGAGAACAGCAAGAATTCATCACCTTTCCTTAACCATAGCCCTGACCAGTCCTATTCCATCCATGTCTATATACATATAACCTTTTCACCAAAGCTTCTGACAAGTGGCTTCAGTACATTATCAGTTTAACTTTAAATACCCTGTAGAGTGAATAAATCAACTTTTCATTTTCTGCAGTTTAGCAGGTAGGGGAAAAGGTGTTTTGTGATGTTTAAATACATTCCTTGGTTTCTAATGCAAACCCCAGTTCCCTGACATCTAAAATGGTCATTTTGTGACCTTTCATTCTTTTAACTATCTTAAATAGAATAAAAGAGAAATCAAAAGGAGAAAATAATTGCCTAATTAAACTATCATGAGAAGTAAGATAACAGAAAGGAAAAACCTCATAATATAAAACATCAGGCCTATGCTTTAGAATGATCTGGAATATCAGATGAATAACACTAGAAGGGATATTACAGAGATGGTCTTACTCTTCCATTTTGCATATTTAAGAACTGAGACTAAGAGAGGGAAAGGAATTTGTTCAAACAGATCTGCCACTAGAGCTCAGATATCTTCATTTATAATACAATAGCATTTATAATATAATACAATAATCATTTATACTTATTGTATTATATTATAATTGTATTATATTTATAATATAATTTATAATATTTATATTTATAATATATTATAATATTAATATATTTATAAAGGGTTTATATAATTATAAATTATAATATAAATATAAATATTTATAATATAATATAATATAATAATTATTTAGTTCACATTGACAGAAATGGTTACTGACAGATAATGAGGACTTCCTCAGGTTTACAATCCTTTTTTTAAAACTCCTACCACTTCCAAGCCATGACCCTTATAACAGTGATACTGAGGTGACTTGAAACTCAACAGTAAATGGAACTTCTAGTGACCTGGCAGAGAATATGGGGGCAAGCGGTAATAGGGTAGAGGAAGAGAATGGGGAATGCACATTCTGGTATAGATACAAAAATATGGGTATTTGATGCCCACACATATGAAATGTTCTTTTATTCCAAAACCATGGGATTGGTAGCTTGTGTATCTTGCCTAATTCATGCTATACCAATCTTAAGCTTTTGGCACCTCCACAATCTCACCTCTGTGCCACATCTTAGGGATATCGAAGGAGCTTCTTTCTTCCTTTGCATCACCCCTCCCCCATCATCCTCATTATATCTCCTAGATGCACACTTTTCTTATATCAGTTTATGTTCATTTGATCACATGGGGAAAAAAATCAGACTAAATAATTCACTTTGCGGTCTTAGTACCTCAGTGTGTTACAAGTACGTATTAACCCTAACTACAGATGCAATAGGAAAGTCTAGAGAAGGGAAGATTGGTTCATTGGTGAGGGAAATTAGTATTGAACTTGACTTGGCAGATGGAAAAGATATGAAGAGATGAAGGGGAAAGAGAACCCTTTATAAATGAGAATAGACATGAACAAAGATTTAAAGGTGGGGACAAATGAAACTATCAATGTATGAAGTTCAGGAAAGAGTTGAGATTTACTTGAAGAAATGGTATAGGAGGAATAGGATTTGGTTAATAGATTTGCATTTGACAACAAAGGACACTGAAAGACAAGAATATAAAATTATCCTTGATATTCTAAAAACCTTCTTGCTCAAGAAATTTTAGCAGCCCCCTATGACCTTCAGGATAAAATATAAATCCATCTGTGTAACATATAAATGCTTTAATAATCTAACTTTACCTATATTTCCAGAATGATTTAAATTATTCTACTTTATGTGTTCTTGATTCTAGCCAAATGACCTGTTCATTGTTATATGCCTAAAATATCCCAGGTATCTTCTCCTTGTCTTTGTATAAGCTTTCTGTTATACCCAGAATGCTTTCCATTCTCACCTATACCTTTTGAAATCCAATCTTCCTTTGGAGACTCAACTAAAGTACTAAAGCCTTCTACAACTTTCCCTGTAGTGTGGGGTCCACCAATCCCCCAAATATGTCATAAATATTTTATATTCATTTCTCGTACATGTTTTTTACCCTCAGCAGAATTGAAACTACTTGAGAACAAAGATTATTTCTTGTTTTGTCTTTATATTCTCAATGCCTAATACATACTACATACTTAATGATGCTTGAATTGAATGGAATATGGTATGAAATAGTTATCAAAGGTTCCAGAGCAGAAGTATGATATAATGAGAACTGTGTAAAGATTAATCTAGAAGTAGAAAGTAAAATGGAAGGAAAGATATCTGTCAGGGATATCAGCTAGGCAATGGAGAGCAGTACGTTAAGTGAAAACTGTTAAGGGTTTGGGCCAGGGTCATATGCAGGTTTCTGTTTTAATGAGGTCCCAGGTGGATGATAAATAAAAATGGAAAAAAAAAAACAAAACAAAACCAAAAACAACATTGGACCTAGGGAATTCCATTTGACAAATGAGCATTTACCAAAGTAACAATGTCCGTAAGTGACTAAATGTGGTTACAGGTCTGGTCTGGAAGAGGGTGGCTACAATGAGAATACAAGGGTCCTTTGGAAAGGTTACTGTTTTCTTCATCTTTATGTAAGATTTGACTTCTCCCTTCCCTTACCCCTTCTGCAACCTGTGGTTTTCTCTCCTTTATTTTTTTTGGGGGGAGAGGGATATCTCTCAGAATAGACAACAATGTTGAACAAGAATCGGTGGAAGGGCCCAATATAAATAAGTACCCTTTTCCATTGGTTCGAAAGTTCTAGAGAAAAAAAGAATTCCTTATTGACACTTAGTCTATCACATTTTTTTCTTTAATCCTTTACTTATTACCTGTGCTAAGATTTGCTGAGAATATGGTAAAGTGGAATAATTTCAGTCATTCATGCAATCAACAAGATGCATTAAGTATGTCAGGCCATGTGCCAGTCATCATGGAAAATGCAAGATGAACAAGATGCAGCTCTTGTCTTCAGGGAGTTACAGTTTAGTAGAAGAGATAAGATAAGTTTATCAATTACTACAAATCAAGGCAGAATGTACTTTGCCCAAAATTGAAGTACAAACAAAAATAATAAATGACACAGAGCACCATAGAGTTTGCAAAGCATTTTACATATATTATCTTGTTTGCTCTTTGCAAATATCATGAGAGTACAGAACAGGGAGAGATTGCCTCTGGCAAGGGCAGTCAAGAGAGATTCGTGGAAGACATGGCCATCGAGGTGGGTAAGAACATTGAATATGGAGTTAGAAGGCCTGGGTTCAAGCTCTGATTCTGATACTTATGAGCTAGTTGTGTGGTCCTGAACAAGTCAATTCTTTGAGTCTTGCTTTTCCCATCTGTAAAATGGAGATAACATTTATTATTATTACTACCTGCCTTTCAGGGCTGTTGAGAGAATCATATAAAATTATGCATGTTCAGTGCTTTAGCCCCACACAGTAGCACATAAATATGAGTCATCACAATTATAATTGTCATTAGCTTTATTATTGTTGCTAGGATTTAAGCAGGTAGAGATGGGAGAAGGGCATGCTAGAAACAATCCATGACGTGAGCAATAAAATGTGAAGGAAAAGTCTGGCAGAAGCACAAGGCATAAGAAGGGACAGAGATTAAGATTAGTGATTGGGGACAGATTGTGGTGGGCCTTGAATGCCAGGTTGCTTCAGAGGATCATGGGTAATGTTTTGGGCAGTTTCAGACTAACCATGCCTTTTGTGTACCCATTTCTCTTCTGTCTGTTATGAACCCAGAACCTGCAGAGGAGGGAAGCCCCAGACACACACACACACACACACACACACACACACACACACACACACACGCACACACACGCACACACACACACACACACACGCATATTTTGTCCACCATTTGCTTCTTTTTGGCCTTCTGGTCAGAAGAGCTCAGATTTAATCCTGTGTTGCAGAAAATAATTAGGTCTTTAAAGCCTATAAATTACATTTGTCAGCAGCAGAGAAAACAAATGGAGTTTCTTGTTCTCTGGTGGCAATGATGAATGGTAACACTGGGCTTCAGCTAGAAGAAGCTTGTGTGGACCTAGGAGCTTGTTTATTGACTCTTAATGAAAAACTATTAATCCAAACCATCTGAGGATTAGTAGGAAGCTCAGAAGTGAAAAACTGGAGGCTATTGGGAGTCCTATGCTTGGTGTGCGTGCCTGTGGCGGGGGAGTTGTGAATTACTGGGTGGCCGTCTGTCCTCTGAGGGTGAAGAGAAATGCTAAGAGAGCCCCAGGATATAGAGGAATATGCAGAAAAGGGACAGACTACAACACCCATTAGGCAAGATTTACATGATAATTACAAGTTTGAAAGAAACCAGTGCAAGATATTTTCTAGTTAATCTTCATGATATGATGTAAAGCAGCCACCTTTCCCCTCCCTCCCTTCCTCCTGACATCACTTTACTGCTCAGCTTTCAATCTAAAATGGTCAGTGTGGACCTCAGACACTTAACGCACACACAAATAAAAACCTAGCCATGTGACCTTGGGCAAGTTACTCAACTCCAATTGCCCTCCAAAAAGCAAAAAAATAAACTAAAATAAAATAAAATGGTCAGTGTGGAATGACTAAAGGTACAAAAGTATGACAGCTGAAAGGCAAGACATATCTGGCAGTGAATTTCTAACTGTGATACTGAAATTGTGTCTGCGTGCCTGGAGTGCTCCAGAGATAAACCTGGGGATGGTCAGACACATATCTGGGGAAGGTCAGAGGAGGCTTACAGTGCTCCAGAGACATACCTGGAGGAGGTGAGAGACATCTGGGGAGGTCAGAAATTAAGGTATGCTGAGATTCCTCTTTTTCAAAGGAGACCTCTGCAAGTAATCATTCCTGTTCCTACCCTTTCCCATTTCTGCTGGCCTTACCTTTTGAAAAGGCAAGAGATACAGGCAGGGAAGAGCCTAACCAAGAATTAAGTCCCTCCTTTTTGAATTGAATTAAATTGACTAATGACACAGGACTGTCTGTTTTAGGCAAATGAGCCCTCTAAAACTTCTTCATCAAAACTGTTTTGCATACTGGTGGGAGAAACTGCTTTTCCAACAAGGCAACAAAGCAGTGTTAAACAAATGTAACAGTCAGAAAAGGAAAACAAATCACAACCAAAGAACTGAGTGTTCCAGCATCCTAATCCACCTTCCTAGAGAGATACAACATCAAGCAGTTAGATACAGGGCTAGATCAAAATGCAAGGTGTACCTGGGACTCACAGAGAAGGGAAAAATCTGCTCAAGCAACCTGCTCAATCCATTTCTGGAAGCGACCTTGCTGACCTCACCTTCTTCTAATACATTAGCATTCCTGTATAATCAAAGGAAACAAACATTTGAATTTATGAGTGAGAAATGTTAGAATAAAACAGAGTAGTTATCTCCAACATAGAGATAGATAGATAGATAGATAGATAGTTAAAGATAGAGATAAATGTAAGATATAGATATTTTCTATGGCAAAGTAGTACAAATCATAAACTTTCTGACTCAGGACAGGGTAGAGGTAACAAAAATGCATTCTAAAAAACTCCCTTCACTGTCTCTGGATAACCTGTTTCCAGGTGAATACTGGAAGAGGAAAGACTTTAAAAAAATTAGTATATACTATCAAATTCCCTTTGTTCTGTGAAGTTTGGATTTAGTCAAAGGACAATACTTTAGAATCTAGAGGGCTACGTGTGGCCTGGAGGCTGCAGGTTCCCCATCCCTGTTTAAGTAGTTCACTGGTGGTGTCCACCCCACGGTTGTAAAGAGCTCCTTGTGCACTCTTTAAATTTTTTCATTGTTTGTCTTTAAAACTCAAGTTCTTTGTTGCAATTATGGCCCCAAAAGTCCTTTGGGCTCCAAGCCCTGACCAAGTCAGCTATGGGGCTTAGTGAGAAAATAAAGGTGTTAGATAAACTTTATGCCAGTAGATCTATAGTCACTGTTGTTTGTGAGTTTTGTGTTAATCATTTGTTATATCTATAAATAGGAGAATAGTTTTCATAAAAATATTAATGAATTCACTCCAGAATGTAGTAAAGTAACTCCTCAAGTAGTTGATAAAGGAACTGGATAAAAAATAGGAAAAGCAGCTAAATATGTGGATAAATGAAATGATGGTTCACCCTGCCCTCTTGTTGATACTCTCCCCAGGATGCTGCTTCCCCTACTGCCTATCCTGATAGGCCACCCAGTCCTACCAATGACATATAGAGCAAAGGGGCAGCATAGCCAGGCCAGGCCAGGCCTAGATGACATGGATTAGAGTTCAGAATTTTGGACCTGGGCAGGAACTCACCCTGAGGCATGTGATTTTCTTTAGGGAACAGTTCAACCAAGGAACCTAAATGAAGATGAGAGATGGCTGGTTGCCCCTTTCTCTTTTTTTTACCTCAGGGCTCTTCTGCCTGTCCCTCCCTGTCTGTTCCTGAATTCTTTCTCTTCTCCCCAGAATCTTTTGGGTTATTTCATGGTTACTGTGTTAGGAGAAGGGCATATAATCAGAATTAATGTTTTGTTATAAAAAATTGTATGCAGACAAGTGTATTTTCAGCAATCTCTAGCGAATGGCTATAGTTTTTGTTGGTCATGGGAACCTAAATCCCTACTTTCCATAGATTCAAAATATGAACATTTTCATTTTTGACTTTTGAGACATTTTCTAGGAATGTCACCCTGACAGAATTTGAGGATTGACCATATTAGGGAAAGATCAATGAATGGATGGCCAGAGTAAAAGAGTTTGCCCTTTGTTAGTTGGTATTGAAATGCGTGTGACCCAAGGAAGTCTAACTGCCTCCCCTCACCTCCATCACTCAGTAATCTCTCTTCCTTTGAGATTCATGCTATTCATGCTACTCCCCCAAAATAGCTGTTCCCTATAGATTCCCAGGCCACTACCTTTCCTTCTTTAATGAGTTCAGTACCAGGCTCACAATCATTGTCTCCCCACTAACTCCTGCCCTCATGCTAGGGAACTTAAACAAACATATTGACTCTTGCTTATACGAACTGATGCTGAGTGAGAAGAGCAGAACCAGGAGAAATCTGTACACAATTACAGACACAACGTATGTGTGAGGACCAACTTTGATAGACTGGGCTCCTCTCAGCAATGCAAGGTTATAAGACAACCCCAAAAGACTCATGATGGAAAGAGGTATCTACATTCAGAGAAAGAACTAGAAAGAACAGAGTCTGAATGCAGATTGAAGCAAACTACCTGCTCTCTTTCTTCTTGTTTGGTTTTGTTTCCTCTCTTCCATTGTTCATTCCATCCATTACAATCCTTCTTTATAACCTGACTAATGTCTAATGTGAAAGTGTTTGCAGAACCTATACTTGATTGCATGCCACCATGGAGGAGGGGAGGGGGGAGAGGAGGAGAAAATTTGAAACTCAAGGCATTATGGAACTGATTCTTGTAAACTAAAAGTAAACAAACAAATTAATAAAGATAAAAAAATAAAAAGATAAAACATGAAAAAAAAAAAACATATTGACTTTCCCTAAAGAATCAGTTCCTTGACCTACTCACTCCCCATGAGTTACTTCTCTCTACCTCAGCCACACTCAAAGGTGGGATCTTGCCATGAACAAATTTATCAAGTCTATCTTCAAGAATTCTGAAGTCCCCTTATCAAACCACAACCCACTGACTTTTCACCTCTCCCTCTGCCTTCTCTTACACAATTTTTTTCTCTTTAACCATACTATGACCTCAAATCCCTTGACCCCTCAAATCTTTTTCAGGCCATCTTCTCTACACTGATCACTTTTTGCTCTTTTCCCTATCAAGACCTGTTGGTAAGCCAATTCAACTCCGCACTGTCCTCCTCTCTTGAATCTCTAGTCCCCTTATAATATTACCAATTGTACCCAGTCAAGCCTCAGCCTGAGATCATTTCTGCTATCCATGTTTTTTTATGCCTAAAGATATACTGTTCAGTGAAGAATGAGACACAGCCATTCTGACTGGGCCCACTACAAATCAACTTAACTATCCCACTCTTCACAACAATTTTTCTATACCTTTTCATCCATCCTCAAACCTCCCATGACTTCCCCTCTTCCCCACTCTCTAAGACGAGAAACTTGTCCCATGTTTTACAGAAAAAAAATGTTTTACATTTGCCTTAAGTTCCCTCATCTCCCTTCTTCCTCATCATCTATTTCAACCCATTCTTCTGCCACTTAAGTGATTTTCCTAAAATGCAGGTCCAGTCATATCACCCTTCTACTCAAGAATCCCCTATTGGGGCTCCCTGTTGGGAAGATCAAATTCAAAAAGTTGTTTGCAGTGCAAAGCCCATCATAACTTATCCCTCCTACATTTCCCTCTTCTCACTCCATCCTCCCTGACACATACTCTTTAATCTAGTCAAACTGGGCTCCTGGATGTTCTATGAGCTAGAAAGTCCATTCCTCAGCTCTGGGAATCCTTGCTGGCTGTTCCCACATACCTAGAATGTTCTCTTTACTTTATTCTACTTGCTGACCTTCATGGATTTCTTTAAGTCCCAAGAAAAATCTCATCTTTTACTGAAAGATGATAGTGTCAGCAATGTATGTAAATATCGTTGTAGCCCTATTAAGCTTTGTTTTCCTAGACACAGAAGCAGTGAAGAGCTTGAAGTGGAGCTGTTCTCGTAAGCTGAGACACAGAACCAGAGTGAAGGGTTGCCTACGTGTGAATCCAGGCAAGACCTGGGAGCTGTGGAAGTCCATGGAAGAGGAGCCAATGGCTTTGGAAGCTAGCCTCGAATCAAGGTGAAAGAGGACTCTACTTGGATACTCTGTATTGATTGAGGAGATTGTGACTTACTGAAAGATATGGCTTTTTTTTTTAAGACTATGTGGCCACCTTATTAATGAGTATAGTAATGTTATATTGTTGTGAATGTTGTGCCTTAGTTTCTTGAAAGTTTTGCTTTAGTTTATTGCCAAATAAATAGAAAGTTCAGTGTACTATGCAATTAGTTCCTTAAAGTTATTCATGATAGCAGTCCTCAGGAAAGCTGCTTGTGATTGACTTTACAAGCTGTTAGGAGAAAGGGAAGATGAAAAGGTAACTATAATTTAGGAGAAAAGCAAATGGGAAATAGAATCCTGATGGTTTTGAACCTAGGGACTAGATAAAGGAACAGAGGCTGTTTTACTCAATGGAATTGGATAGTGATGGCTCATGATGTAGAGTGAGGGTAGACCAGAGGACAGATGCATGGAGGAAGTACATTCCCTTTATGTTGGCACTCTGGGGCAGAGCCCAACTGCCGCACTTTAGCTTTGGTTATGATCCCACATACAACAGTCTATAAAAGTGCTTATCCAGCCTACAAGGGTATTCAGGTCTCCAGCAAGAATGAATCAATGGTTGATGGAAAGGGAAATGTAGGGTTGTTGTATTAGAGGAGCAAAATTCTGAACTTTTCTCAGTATTACTATCAAAGTTTCCAGGTTTCTCCCACAATGCCACATTCTCTTTCAGTTCAAAGTAGAGTGGGTTGTTTGCCAATTTTATGTTATTTTGTGATCTTTGGTTCACTTATTGCTTTGGGTAGTCATATTATATATTTGGATAAAAGAAAGTTAATTGATGTGATTTGGGCCTTATGTCAGGATGTGGGAAGGGTACAATTTTGAAAATTCAATAAACTCAGAGATAGAAGGTCAACATTGATCGGCAGATGACCTTTTCCCTTTAGTTCTGCAGCCTGGCACAGCTCTTTTTGGATACTCCATTTCCTTTTGTAGCATGTACAATATATAATATATTTTCTAAATAGCTTTAAAATATACTTTCTAAAATTTCTTTCTAAAACACTCATTCAGTCAATATCTACCCCAGCACTCTATCCCACTACCCTATAGTAGGAAGAAAGTATCTGAACCTTAGATCCAAATGTGCAATGGCCTTTATTCATCTAGTTCTATAGTGAAAAGGATACTGAAATAAGAATGTAGAGACTGAAACATGGCTCCACTTTAGTAAATTATTTCACTTTAATGTCTTCTGTTTCTCTCTTCATCTTGAAAATAAGAATAATATCACTTGCACTTCCTCACTGGGTTGCTGTATCACAGGAGAAAAGATTTTAAAGCCTAGAATAACAATAAATTTAAATTACTGATACCATCATAATCATCATCAATGAAGAGAGGGAATTTTTTTTTCTTTTTTTTGCCTTTTTGGAGGGGGGAAGACAGAGCAATTGGGTTAAGTGACTTGCCCAATGTCACATGGCTAGTAAATGTTAAGTATCTGAGGCTGGATTTGAACTCAGGTCCTCCTGACTCCAGAGCCAGTGCTCTATTCACTGTGCCACCTAGCTGCCCTGGAAAGGAAAATAAATTGAATCTATAAAGCATAGACCAATGAGTTTGATTTTGATACCAGGATACTTCTAGACAATGCTATTATAAGGATGATTAGTAAACATTTACACAAGGAAACAGTAATTACCAACAAAACAAAACAAAACAAAACAAACCCAACCATCAAGTACAGGTTATTTTAGCCTCATTTTATTCCTTTTTGTGTTTGTTTGATTGTTTGTTGACTGAGTTACTGCACTTGTAAACTAGAGGAATTTAAAAGGGTTTTTAGAAAAGCATTTGATAAAATTGGAGAAGTGTGCACAAAATGATAGTGCAATGAAATGAATTAAAAAATAGTTGAATGATTGGCTTGCAAGAGTAGTTATTAATGGTTCTATGTTACGTAGAGAAAAGGTAACCAGTGGAATACACCAAGAATCTACATTTGACTGTGTTATTTAATATTGTCCTTATTTTTTAGCATTTTTTTTTTTAGTCAATCAGGGTTTAGTGACTTGCCTAGGGTCAAACAGGTAATGCCTGAGGTCAGATTTGAACTCAGGTCCTCCTTCTTGTGCCACCTAGCTGTTCCTGTTCAATACTATTTAAATGTCTTGGATCAAATTTGCACTAACCAAACTGGGAGTGATAGCTAACATATTGCATGACAGAATTAGTAGCCAAAAAGATCTGGACAAATATTGGGCTGAATCTAGAAGACAGAATTTAAAAGGATAAATACGAAGTCTTATACTTAAGTTCAAGAAGTCAACTTAAACAGAAACCTGAAAGTGGTAGACTATAGTCTCAATGTGAATGAAGAGTATAAGGCATGGCTAGATGTGCTGAACATTGATTAGCTTGAGAGCATTAGGAAAAGATCAGACCAGGTGATAAAGATTCCTGACTTCAAAGGTCTTTGATAATCATTTAAAGGAAATGAGCATGTGTAAGCTGGGGAAGAAAACATTCTGAGGACATGTGATGGCTATATTCAGGAGACAGAGAGAGAGAGAGAGAGAGAGAGAGAGAGAGAGAGAGAGAGAGAGAGAGAGAGGAAAGGGAAGAGAAGGGAAGGCCAGCAGAGGGGAGGGGAGAGGAGAGAGTCATTTATTAAGTACTTACTGGTTTCCCCACACTGTGCTAAGTGCTGGAGATAACAGTTATGATCAAGAAAGACAAGTTTCTCTCAAGGAACTGACATTCTGATAGAGGAAGATAACACATGAAGGAGTACTGGAACAGGGGTAGGGAGAGAAGGGCATCCTTATGGGGACATAGACTATGTCTGAGAGGTAACAGAGGTCCAGGCCGCAGCAAGATTAAGTAAAAGCTCACAGGGGGATAGCATGGGGGACCCAGGGCTGAAGTCTCAGCTTCTGGTATGTTGGATGTAGTCAAAGAGTAGGACCATGATGAGGATAGAATGGGGAAATTAGATAGACATTTGGTCCCTGGTAGGATAAGATAAAAGCTACTTATCAGAGCTAGGGGATCCTAGCATGAAATCAGAGTTTGGTAGTGGGGGGAGGGGAAGGAGGTGGGAATGGGGTAGAGCTGTATTTATAAGGCTGCTTTATGGAACAGGGATTAGACTTTGCTCTGTTGGTCCTGAGAGGCAGAACTAGGAGGTCAGGACTAGGAATGGTGGAAATTGAAGAGGCAAATGCAAGGTTGATGGTAAGAAAAATCTTTCTAAGTTTTAGTTATCCCCAAGTGAAATGAAGTTACTCAAGAGTTAATAGGTTTCTCCTCACTGGAAGTGTTCAAGGAAAAGTTGAAGGGCTACTCAAAAGGAACATTGTAGTAAGGATTTCTTTGAAATTCAAGGCCTCTTCTAGCTCTGAAGTGCTATGAATCTTTGAAACAGCAAATGAAGGTGACTATATGTGTGATGTACATTTTATTTAATAGGGTATTTATTCATCCATTCCTAGAAATAGTTTGGGTATTATCAGTCTGAATGAGTAACTCAGTCCTTGTATTAAATTACTATTAAACTACTAAACTGCTACTAAACTGAGTCTTACATTTTTAAAGAGAAATTCATAGAAACACACACACTACCATGCACAAGATTCAATGCATTCATGTTCTTCAACTGGTTTTTATCATGTACCTCTATCATCACATTGAAGATTTATTTTAATGTTACATAAATGTACCACTGTACTAACAATTATGTACGTGATAAAAATTGTACACAATATAAAATTTTAAAAAATGAAATAAAGATGAAAACATTTGATCCTAGAGTCAATAAGAAACATTAGAGTTAATTGAGAGAGAAAAAGTTGTGACTGGAGGGATGGTGGTGCCTGCCATAGTTAACTGAGAAATTTGAAAGGGACAATGGTTGAGGAAGCAGATACTGTAGTGAAATTTGTGGGTTTTGTTTGCTCATTCATAGTTGCTTATCCTGAATATCCCTCTGTCCCACCAAAAATGAAAAAGGGGGTCTTAGCAGTTCAAGAATTGTTTGTGGCAACCACAATATAGTCTGAGGAGCAGGAGTTAAGGATGCTGTAGTGAGGATGCCAGGATTTTCCCAGTGGCACTTGTAGAGCTGCTGCTGGTGGCTGTTAGGTGGTAAATTCCCTGAGGGACCAAAGTATGGTTCATACTAAGATCCTCACTCAATATCCAATCTCCTTGTTCTATCTCCAAAGTATCTCTCACGTATGTTCATACACTCAATTGATCCTAGTTCAGGCTCTATCACCTATTGCCTAGAGAATTTTGGAAAAAAAAACTTCCCAATTGGTGTTCTTTTCTCTAAATCTCCTGACTCTAATCCCCAATTTCCTAAAGCCCAGATATCATAATTAGTCCTTTACTCAAAGAGATTCAGGGGCCCCCCATTTCCTGTAGGATGCAATGTTTTATCCTTTTAAAATGCCTATTTTATGTAAATTTTTATAACGTACATTCTTATTACTACAGTAATAAATATATACATCTGAGGTATGCATGCTCAATTTTTTGTACTCCTTCAGAGACCACTGGTGTTGATGATATTTGAAAAAATGTGGTAATGATATCATCATATATGACAGTATTATTGACACACGCCCCTCCATTACTAATTCAATCATTTCCCCCAAATATAACTTCTGTTACTGAACACAGAACTTCTAAGCAGCCTGCAATCAAAGAGCCAAGTGAGGGAATTGAGAAGATAAAATGACAAATTTTGCTTTTTAGTTTTATATTTCACTAAATTCAGCTGCCTTTTAAGTCTTTCTATGATAAAAGGTACTAGCCTACCCAAGCTTCTAAAGACCCAACCTTCTCAATAGACTGTGGTTAACATAAGAACAATAGCTGGAGACAGCCAAAAGCCCACCTGGAGATGTAGATCATCTTCCTAGATCTTTTCCATTCTAATATTCTATGAATGTTGGATTAAAAAACACCTGGAAGACTCAGACAGGTAAAGTGGTAGTAGTAAGAGAAAGAGACAGTTTCTTAAGCCCAATTTACTGATGGAGAAAGTAGGGACCAAAAGATCCATCTGAAATAGCTCAGTTCAGCAGTTGTCCATAAATTGAGGAAAAAGAGAAAGTATCTGTCTCTAAAGTACCCTCCATGGATCTGCCTACAGCATCCATCTAGAACAAAACAGTTTGGGGCAACAACTAGGTGAGCTTTTGCCCCAAACTGAGTTCAATGGTGTCCTTCTAATTTTGAACCATATCAGAAGAAAGTTCTTCATGCAGGACAATATCATATTAAGGGGATATCTTATGTGAAAAACCCAAAACCATCTCTGTTGTTGTTGTAATTCATCATCACTAATCTAGATGATGCAGTGGGATAGCGTGCCAGGCAAAAAGTCAGGAAGGCTCATTTTCCTGAGTTCAAACCTGGCTGCATTTACATACTAGCTCTGTGACCCTGGGCAAGTCATTTAACTGGGTTTGCCTCAGCTCCTCATCTGTTAAAGTTAGTTGGAGAAGGAAATGGCAAACCATTCCAGTTTCTTTGCTAAGAAAACCTCAACTGGAGTCATGAAGGGTCAGAAATGACTGAAAACATAACTGAACAACAAATTTAACTAGAAAGAGACACCCTGTTTTATAGGTTAGGACACTAAGCTTCAGAGAAGGGCATTAACTTGCCCAGAGTCACACAGGCTTTGAGTCAGCAAGTGAGTGGCAATGCTAGATCTTATACATATTAAGGAAAATTGTTGCCTTCAAAGTTATCAATGTGGGAGCCTGAACATTTATTCCAGTGCTATCATTAGAGCTTGTTAAGTCACAAGATAAAATTGGTCTCCATTTCAGTTATTTCTCATTTAAAAAGAAAACAAAACAACAACAAAACATCCATAAAGAGTATCATTCAACTCACTCCCATTCACCCCTTGCTTATTTGCCACTCACTAATGCAAATAATTTTTCCATCCCCCTCCAAAAAAAAAAAGAATCAAAACTCTGAATACCCCAAATTTTCCAGTGCTATGGAGATTCAGTAGGTTTAGCTGGAAGCTCTGAAGGCCATTCTAGAAGAACTTCCAACAATTTTTGAGCACGGATAGTCTTATTAGGATAAGTGTCAGTTCTCAAGGTGACTGCATTTATTTGCAGGGGACACCAGTCATTTGGGTACATAAGTTCTGCTCTGTTTAGTAAAAAATCAGTTTCATTTCCCTATCGTCACAGCTCATATACTTTTGCTGTGAAGACATCATCGCTTTTCTGAGAGGAAAAAGCCCATTCATCTTTCTCATCAATTCTATGTTCCATTTCTTCCATTTTAAATATTCTATGACTTAATCCTCTTATTTTACAAAGGAGAACACTGAAGTTCAGGTGGGGAAAAGGACTTGTCCAAGATCACAAAGATACTTAGTGGATATGCTAGGACAAGGTCCCAAGTCTTTGCTATTTCAACAATACCGCTATAATTACTCTTTGTTACACTCTATTGAATTGTCTCTGTGTCAGCCTTAATGGTGTGGGTCCTCAGACCCCTCAAGAGGTCTGCTTATGACTTTCACATGACATTCACATCAGAATAATTTACTTTTGAAAATTTGAATGGAAAAACTTCTCTGTGATGAAAGTCTTCCCTGGTACCATAAGTTCATCACAATCTCTGCAATGAACTCTAATGGTGCCATCTCCATCAGACAGATGGGTCATTCTTGATGGAGTCCTGGAATACCATGGTATAAGTACTCTGCCACCTCACCTCACGTGACCCCTAAATGAAATGAAAGGATCCAGGACTTAAAGAGCTAAAAGCCTTAACTACCAGCTTGCCTTAGCAGTTATACTGTTTTTCTGACAGTTAAGTCCCCAATTATTTGCTAACAGTCATCAGCATTAATTCACTCTCATTTCTCCCCTGTCAATTTGCTACAGAATATGGGATGAGGATAAGATTGGGTTCTGAATCAGATAGTGTTGCTTAAAGTTCTAGTTTACATTACTCACTACAGCAGGGTTGGCAAGATGTGTTGTGTTCAGTTGTGTCTGGACTATCCAGTTACTTAGAATGGCAGTGCATAGGGTCAAGATTTCTATTAAGTCATTAAATTTTTGAAGAATTTTATCTTGGCTTCTAGTTCCACTAGAACTCTGAAAGTCAAAGATTCAGTCTTCAAGCTCCATGGACTACTTTGGCAGAAAAAATGATTCGAACAACCAATTTAATCATGTATGCATGCATGTATGTGTACACATGAATACATATACAACATCTATATGCATATAAACATGTACATATATGTATATATATACGTACATATATACATTTACACATACAGAGAGAGAGAAACTTTTAATGCTACAAAGAATCTACTAATTCAGTCATATCTCCCCAATTAAACAGCAAGGTCTTTGAAAAAAGATTCAATTTTGTGATTTTCAGTGCTGCTAGACACATTACCTTGCAAATAGTATGTGTCTAATAAATGTTTGTGGATTGACTGCAAAAACCAAAATTGCATTCCAAATGAATTGAAGGATTATTGATGTCTTTGATGAGAACTAAATAGGATGGTCTACTTTTAATTTGGTACCATGAGAATATCATTCATCCATTCCAGACACTATATAATAGACATTACTACAAGAAGCTAGATCAAAGGATACCTCGAGGAGGGTAAATGCTCAAAAGATAGAAGCCACTACTCCAAAATTCAATAACTATGCCAATATTGATGAAGAAATGTGATATACTTTAAATATTTCCAATGTTAAAAGCTAAAATAGCTATGATGACTATCATAGTCTTCTCTCAAATCAAATCAGAAGGAAAAAGATGTTCTCAGTGGAATTTTTCTTTGGAGGAGGACAGTAAAAAAGTATAAAAATGAATGAGAAATGAAACATGGGGGAGGGAAGAGAATATTAGGAACAGAGATTAAGCAAGCACTTAATAAGCATTTATTAAACATTTGCTGAGCACTAGGCTATTGGGATATACTGAAAGAGTAAAAATATTTCTTATCCTCAAGAAATTTATATTCTAAAGAGGGAAACAACACGAACATAAGTAGAGAAATATATATATATATACATATATATATATATATATATATATATATATATATATATATATATATATATATATATACACACACACACAGTTACAAGATAACCTTAGAGGAGAATAATTAGAATATAGTGATTAACAAAGTTGCAGCTCACAGTCTTGAAGGAAGCCAGAGATTATAGGAGGAAGAGGTATGGAAGAAGGACATTCCAGCAATGGGTAATAGTGAGTACTGAAGCACGGAAACAGGAGATAGAGTGTCACATTTGAATAGCCCATAGAGTTAGATACATAGGTAGGCAGGCATGCAAGAGGACAGAGAGACACGATTCCTTAATCTTAAAATGATGTTGACCATACTTGATCAAATAAAGTTTAAGGAGAAAAAAATACTTTTTGGGGGGTGGCAGTATAGAGAATGGTTAATGAGTTTTTCACTGAGTTACTCACTCCTGGAGATAGAAACAAAAGTACTAAAAAACATCTAGCAGTTCTTTCTTAAAACTCAGATTGTTTTGTCTCTTCCTTTTCAGAACATATGTGAGTGAGGCAACTCATGACAGGATGAAATAATTTAGTCTTAATTTACAAATGGCATTTGTTGATTATAATTCTTGTTTTATGGTCAGTAAAGTTTTAACATTTCTACTTTCCTGAACTAGGTGACAAAATTAATTCCTTAGCATATTGTTGATTTTTTTTAAGTCATGCATAGCTGAGAAATACAAGCCTTTCTATTTCCAATCAATTATTGCCAGTTATATCATATGTACCTCTTCTAAAATTTTATCCAGATTTTTTTTTGTTTGTTTTTTATCTCTTTGTTAGATTTGCCTAGATATGAAAGGGATGCATTGAAGTGTCAACTGAGTAGACGTGACACATGGAGCTTGGGCTGGTTACCTTTTAAGGGGGTACTGAGGCTACCCTTGGGATTTGGTTGGCTTGAGGGCCTGGTCATTAGGACTTGAATTATTGGTTTAGTTTCCTGGTCCACTGAAACATAAAGTCCAACATGTGGAGAATTGGTACTCCATAGATTTTAGGTAAATTTGTATTGCCCTACAAGAACCCCTTCCTGATGATGTGGCCAATTGTGTTTATGTACGTAGAAGTAGAGGAGATTAGCAATTTATTTGGATTTAAATAGGAATGACATCCTTTTAAATCTTATCCTAAGTGAACCTGTTTTTGTTGCATTTTATCGTTTATGAATGCCTTATTTCATTTTAACCCTAAAGCCTGAATCATTGGATTTAGCTAAGCCTGGCCCAGAATAAAAAGCTTTTATTATATTGTTGTCCATTTTTCCCTATATAATTAAGCTTTCCTCTAAGTACTTAGATGTTATACCGTTTGTGGCATATGTGTGTACATACATACATATATATATATACACACACATATATATATATGGGTTTGTGTGTATTATAGTTCTATATATATGTGTTTATATGTATACCTGTATATTTATTGATGTATATTATTTCATTATCTATGGTGCCTTCAGATATACATCAATACTTTTTCCTTTGTAACTTCAAAGAACATCATGGTTCCCTGGAACTTCATTTGGGATGATCTGCATAAATACAATAAAATGAGTTTCTGGTAGTAGAATTTCAGACCACAGAGAAAAGATGAAGAGATTCTTAGAGGAAAGGTCCTAGAAAAGTTTTGAGACCCATAACACAGGAGATTCCACTTAAGAGTGACTTGGGGATATTGGTGGAAGAAAATCTCCCAAGATAATCTTCATCTGGTTAGAAACTCCTATTACTTCCACAACCTAATTTAGAGAGAATTCACATTTCCATCTCTGAATAGGAAAATACAAGGAGAATAGGGTCTAGTTTAATCAGAAATATGCCCAGAGAAGCTTCCCAGACTGTATACATGAACATTCTAACAAAGTAACACACCACACTGAATGACAATACAGAAAGATGCTCCATTTAACAGCCCTGTGTACACTTTCAAAATGGGGAATTAACCCAACAAGTCAGTCAATACTCCACTAATACACTTAGGAAGCTTTGCCAACCTTGTCATCACCCAAAGAATAATCAAACAAATAACTCAAACCAGCATTTAGACATAAGGTTCATACAAAGCAGTGATTTCTACCAGGCATCAAACACAAATCTTATGCACATGTCAAAATCAGGCAAGATACCTTGAAAGGTATAATAATCTGCATAACTTTGTTCAGTGACCCTCTGATTATTAATATTAACTTTGGCTTAAACCAGGGAAAGGGAGGTTACCCACCACAAAGGGAGTTCAACTCAGATTCCAAGCTGAATTAGGTTTCTTTATAGATTATGAGAAGATTTCATACTTTAGATCTTCCTCTTTGGAATCCCTGAGAGCCTTCCTTCTTGGAGCCATTTCTTTTAACCTGCTCATTGTTTGTTTGCTTGTTAGAATCTCCATTAGATTGTCATACTGTAGTTCCTTGATTGAAATATTGTGAGACTGTAGACTCTTTAGGGCAGGGACTGTATTTGCCTTTTTGTGTGCCCTCAGTCACTTAGCATAGTCTTCCACACAGTAACTGTTTAATAACTTGTTCACTTGTTTTCTTTTTTGCATGTTTTCATTGCCATAACTCATGGAGTTGTGGGTAGTGTCTATGCGCCAAGGTGGACAGAACAAAGAAATGCCTAAGTAATTAAGGGTTACAGTCAATTGGGTTACAGGTACTTAAAATTTAGAGAGACTTTCTATTCCTGGAAGTCCTCCTAGCAGACTGGTACACAAAGCCAAAAGAGATGGTAAATCTCTAGAAGTCTTTCCCTTCATGTCCATCTGCTGCCCAAGGCAGAAACAGCTCTGACAGGTAGAAGTTACTCAAAGGACGTTTTTGGCTCACTTCAAGAAATAGTTTTCTGTCACTTGAGGCCTTTAAACAAAGGTTGGATAACCACCTTCAGGAATTCTTGTTTGGGGTTGGAGGTGGT
Organism: Gymnobelideus leadbeateri; assembly: GCA_011680675.1. Lineage (NCBI taxonomy): Eukaryota > Metazoa > Chordata > Mammalia > Diprotodontia > Petauridae > Gymnobelideus > Gymnobelideus leadbeateri. The sequence goes on from WOXC01010571.1 coordinate 156,908, forward strand.
CTTTTATGGTCTAGAATATCCCTTTTAATTCTAATGGTCAGTCATATTATCAAGTGTGAGCTATGGAATCTCCTCAGTTTTACCGTTGCTATAAAGGGAATCAAAAGCCTGACACTGGAAAAGGAACTTGTTGTTATTGTCCTTTGTTGTTGCTGTTGTTTTAATTTTTCATGACCCCATTTGGGGTTTTCTTGGCAAAGATACTGGAGTGGTTTGCCATTTCCTTCTCCAGTTCATTTTACAGATGAGGAAACTGAGGCAAACAAGATGAAGTGACTTTCTCAGCTAGTAAGTGTCTGAGGCCAGATATGAACTAAAAAAGATGAGTCTTCCTCATTCCAGGCTGGGCATTTTATCCATTTTATCACCTAGCTGCCCAGGAAAAACTCTAGATGACTCTGAAACCAGGAGATAGGCACAGTACCCTCCTCTATACCCTCATTCTAATGAGTCATTGTAGTCTACAACCTCTAGGGATCAGATTTTTATATATGTGTTCAAAATGATCATTGCATCTAATATGACTTATCTGGGGACAAGCCTAGGTAGCTTCCTTCTTCTGTTTTCCTTTATATGCTAGTGCAAATTTCACTCAGTGGACTTCCTAAATAGCTCTAGCACCTGCATTGCCATTATGGGGGTGCCAGGTGGGGAATCAAATAGCAGGGCTGGCTATGCGGGGCATCCTGTGAATTTATCTGTCAAGAGCACTTTCTGTTCTTATGCTTCTGTTTACCCTTTATTCCAGTTCCTGGCAGAGAGTTGCTCACCTCTGCTCTTGGAGGAGAAGGTTTCTCTAACCCTCCTTTTGAAAGACTGTGATCAACATGGATAATTAAAGCCTACAGTGTACTGTGTACTCACAAAGTCTTTTTGCATTTTATGAACATTCTTAATAACCGTACAACAGGGATGAATTCTAATGGACTTATTTTAAAATATATGATGGCAGGGGGTACCCACAATTTGCTACAGTTGGCTAAATTCAACTAAGTCTCATTAGAATCAAGAGATATTGGCAGGGGGTGGCTAGGTGGCACAGTGAGTAGAGCGTCAGCCCTGGAGTCAGAAGGACCTGAGTTCGGATCCGGCCTCAGACACTTAATGCACACACACAAAAAAACCTAGCCATGTGACCTTCGGCAAGTTACTTAACCCCAATTGCCCTCCAAAAGGCAAAAAAAAAAAAGAGATATTGGCAAAGACTTTCTGTAGCTGGTAAGAAAATGGAGCTCAAATTGCCCTACCAAGAGATGCTCAATAGGGGCTTCTCAGCACTGGCTCTGCTTTTCACCATTAGTCCCCACACTGGCTAGCTGAGATGTCCACCTTGGAGGAGTCTATGGAATGCTTACATGCTGCCATGGGGAGGGGGGAGGAAGGGGAGAAAATTTGAAACTGAAGGGATTGTGGAACTGAATGCTGTAAACTAAGAGTAAATGAATACATTTTTAAAAAGAAAAAAAAGAACAATTCTGGTCATATTGCCATTTGCTTGTTTGGATACATTTCCTTGTTAAAATGAAGAACACTGTTGGGGAGTGGGGAGAGTCTGAGTGATTGCTTTTGCTGTTCTTTAGTAGTTTTCAGTAATGTCTGACTCTTCATGACTTTTTGGGGGTTTTCTTGTCATAAATACTGGAGAGGTTTGTTATTTCCTTCCCCAGCTCATTTTACAGATGAGGAAACTGATGTAAACAGGGTTAAGTGACCTGCCCAGAGTCACATAGCTAGTAAGTGTCTGAGGTCAGATTTGAACTTACAAAGATGGGTCCCACATGCTTTGCCACCTAGCTGCTCTAGTCAGAATGACAGTAATTTTTTTTTTTTTTTGCTTTTTGGAGGGCAATTGGGGTTAAGTAACTTGCCCAAGGTCACACAGCTAGGTTTTTGTTTGTGTGTGTTAAGTGTCTGAGGCCATATCCAAACTCAGGTCCTTCTGACTCCAGGGCTGACACTCTACTCACTGCGCCACCTAGCCACCCCGACAGTAATAGTTTTTAAAAAGAGCATTATTTATTTTGTCATACATTTCATCTCCTATCCTTTTATATTTCATGAGGAAATTAGAGGAAATGAGGCTGGTCCTTGTTGGTGAGGACTAAAGTTTAGACACTCTGGGAAGCATGTCAGTCACGAATTCAGAGAAATGAAGGTAGATTGAAGGCTTAGCCAAAAATCTGCTGTCACTTGTCTCAATTGTTCTTCATGCTCCTTTGTGCTATGTCTTGTGTGTGTATGTGTTTGAGTATGTTTATATGTGTGTTTATTCTTCCAATGGAGAAGCTTCGTGAAGCAGGAATTAAGCTGTATACTTGTTTTATATTCCCTCCCAAAACCTAGCAAAAGGTTGAATGCAGGTAAGGGTTTAATAAATATTTGCTGAGATTGATGGAAATAAAGCTATATCTTGTATAGTAGTGTGAATAATATATATAGTATATATATATATATATATATATATATATATATATATATATATATATAGTAGTGTGAATAATAAATCCCAGGAAGTGCCGGCACTTATTCAGATTTGTACTTCATATGTCCATTTAGCTGGAAGTAATTACCACATTTTACATAATTATAACTTCAAATGATATAAATTTGAATATATGATGCCAGTATCTGAGATACATTATTTGCACTAATTGGGATCTAACTATTCATCAAGCACCCGCTATTTGTCCAGGGCAAGATATAGTTCCTGCCCTTATAAAATCTTTACCAATTATTCAAGTTTGATGACCCTTCTATTCTTCTGGCAGATATGGAAAATATTAATACCCCAGATGGGGCATTTCTAGGGAGATAGCAGCCAAAGTTTGCCTCTACCAAAAATTGAGTGGTCTATTGCATTTGTCTGATGGATAATCACAGATAAAACTTTCATCTTTATTCCCTTTGTATCAATAAGAGAAGAGGAAGCATTGAATTGAACTCATCACACTTTTCTTATTTCTTTTCTCTACAAGTCAAGAAAAAAGACTCAATGAAAATGCTCTGGAAGAGAACACTGTTTGAGGTTCCTGAGGAGAAGAAATATGATTTTTCTATGTCTTTTTTTTTTCTTTTTGGACAGGGGAAGGCAGGGCAATTGAGTTTAAGTGACTTGCCCAAGGTCACATGGCTAGTAAGTGTTAAGTGTCTGAGGCTGGATTTCAACTCAGGTTCTCCTGACCCCAGGACCATTGCTCTATTCACTGCACCACCTAGCCTCCCCTTTTCTATGTCTTTAAACTCCTCTTACTCTATGTCATTAAATAAGATGATGAAGCAGGTGGGGTTTTTATTTGGGGAAAGAGCTAGATTCAGGGTAGAGCAGGAGTATTGAAGAGAAAACTAGAAAGAATAATGCAGAATAAAATAAGAAATGACAGACTAAAGATGAAGGGGAGGAATTATCCAAGCAGTATAGCATGATATCCCTAATGAATACAAGTGATCGGGGCTCTAGCTCTATTTCCTTTTCACAAGGCTGTCCAGGACCTGTAGAGTGATTAAGATTCTCTAACATTTCAAGAAGGCAGTATATTTTTTTCCTTTTGAAGAGAAGTAGAAATGTCCCATAGTCAATCATGAAGCATCTGGGATTTCTTCAGCATGAGGTAACTCCTATCATGGTAGGTACCTCCATCAGTGTAGATTGCAACCATGTATAATTTCCACCAAGTTACTTAAGAAACAGGTTAAGTGATTTACACTGGGCCACAGAATCAGTAATTACCAGGGGAGAAGTTGAATCCAGGTCTTTCCTACACCAAGCTCTTGCGTTTTCATGAAGTTATGGAAGTAAACTCCCAACAAATGTAGTAGAAAGTGTATTTATTCCATAATAATTCCCATCAAAATTCATGTTTTAACTTTTTTCTTAATTTAAGCACATTTTTTCGAAGCATAGTCCTCCCAAAGACCCTGTCAGTGAAGGTATTATTGTCATCATTTGATAGGTGAAAAATCTGAGATTCTTTAAGGTAACTTGTTGGGGGTCACAGTAAGCCTAGCGGCACATCATATTCAAACACTATGACTAAGAATATAAAACTCTTTTCTTTTCCTATTTTGACCTTATCTTCATATAGGGTGTGAGATGTTGCTCTATGCCTAGTTTCTGCCATACTATTTTCCAGTTTTCCAAGCAGTGTTTTCTAATTGTGAGTTATTATCCTAGAAGCTAAAGTCTTTGGGTCTCTCTGTTAATTATTTCCTATTTATCAAGTATATAGCTAGCTTTTCCTATTTACTTATTGTCTTACCCATGAGCTTGTGAGCTCCTTGAGGGCAGGGACTATATTTCATTCTTCTTTGCCTCCTCAGCAGTTAGCACAATGCCTGACACATAGTAGAAACTTAATAAGTCCTTATTGACTGACTACTTATTGATACCTCCTTTCTTCCTCTGTATGTTCATCTTGAATCCTTTTGTGGACTTACTCAAGTCTAGATATGTACTTCACACTTTTTGAATTTTGCAGGACTGATTACCAATTTACTCCTGGGTGATTATGTCTTTCTACCACTTTGGGAACAAGCAAGCCTACTTGGAGATGAGCTTGGGGAGGTAAGCCCCAACAAAGAACTTGCTTGAAGTAACTGGAATTATGCAGAAGGAAACTTGTCTTTGCCTAGGAGAGGTACCATGGAGATAAGATAGAATTTCTCCAAATGTAAAAATTATTGTTTTAGAATCAGTATATTTCTAAGTTTTCATCACTATGAATATCTTCTCCTAGAGAGAAATTCATCTTTTGACCTAGTATTAGTTTATGTGTAGAGTGCTTACCACAATGCCTGGCATATAGTAGGAACTTAATAAATATTTGTTCCTTTCCACTCCTTGCACCCCGAAAAAAAATCTGGGATTGAACATAGGTTGATCTCAGATGTGACACTTTACTACCCAACTGGTGTTCCTTATTAAAAGGGAAAAAGGCTTCCAACCCCTACCAAAAAAAGGGGACATGGAATAATTTTTAAAGCATTATATTTTTTTTCTCAGTGAGTTTCTTTTCCTTGCCTTTGAGGTCATCTATAAGCTAGCCCCTAACAAAATGTCTAACCCTCTACCCCCATTACTCCTCCAAACTAACCCTTTCCTCTTGATAAGAACTCACAAACCTCTACAGGAGTCACACATATTTTTGACTTTGTGCTTTTACTCATTCCTTCATCCATAAAATGCCCTTCCCCCTTATCTATTCCTCTATAACTCATATTTCTCTGATCATATGGGATGGATGCTACTCTTCTCAGAATTTACATTGAGATTTGGCTCACTAATACTTTTTGTTTTGTTTTTCCATTTCTTTAGAATATCCATATTTCCTATTTTTAGGTCCACTTCCATCCCATTCAGGGGGTGAGCGAAGACAGGGCATTTTGTTTTTCTTTTCTCTTTTGCCCTGCTTTCTGAGGACAACACATGAACCTTCTTTATTTGACAGGGTTCCCTACTACACGCAGGTAGAAGGTCCTTTTATAAGGTGACTACAGTGATTGAATTCAGTTAAACAATATTAAGAACTTACTCTCCGGACAAATAAGTGCTGGAGAAGCAGACAAAAATGAAACAATCCCTGCTCTCAAAAAGTTTTTTTTTTTTTAAAACAAATACTTTATTAACTTCTGTTTTACATCATTCATTTCCGCCAGATTTTGAGTTACAATCATTTTCCCCCCATTATTCCCCTACCCAACCTCCCAGAATAGCAGTCCCACAAGATATCGCTTCCTCCAATCTGCTCTCTCCCATACCTTCTCCCATACCCCCATCGACTTTTCCATTAGAGGAAGATGAATCTTTGTGTCCCAATGCCTGCACATCTTATCTCCCAATTATAGGCAAAAGAGTATTAATAATAGTATTTATATATATATTTGAAACATTTAATGTTACAATCTTGAATTTCAGATCCATTTCCTTCCTCCCTTGTCACCCATTCCTTCTTGGTATATAAGTAATTCAGTATATGTTGTACATGTCTAGCTATGCAAAACATTATCATAGTAGATATATTGTGCAAGGCTGTTTATAATTCCCTCCCACTCATCCCACCCCCCACCTGGTCCATTCCCTACATGATCCTGTCCCTCTTCTATAGTGGGTACTTCCAACCTCCCCTCACCCCAAGGATGCCCTCCCATCCATCATCCCTCCTCTCATCCCCCTTCCCCTATCCTGCTGCAGGTTGAGATATCCCATTTAGTATGTATGTCATTTTCTCCCTGAACCAAATTCAATGTGAATGTGGTTTTGCCTTTTTAGCCTTCCTTATTCTCCCCCTCCTTTGCACCCACTTCCCTACATGAGATAGTTTACCCTACCATGTCTCTCCCCATCTCCTCTTGCCACTTTCCTCTCTCACCTCATAATTTCATCCCTTGAGTATTCTCCCTTCCCAACAAATTCAACCTATGCCCTCTATCCATATATAACTGTAACCATATACACACACATTCACATATGTATTCATATGACCACACCCTTCTTCCATTATTTTCATAGTGAGAAAGATATCATCAGTCACAGTTATTGCTTTTCCATATAGGAATGTAAATAGTTCAACTTTGATAAGTTCCTTTCGATTTCTTTTCCCTGATTACCTTCTCAGGCATCTCTTACTTCTTGCGTCTGGATGTCAAATTTTCTATTCAACTCTGGTTTTTTTCCTCAAGAATGCTTGAAAGTCCTCTATTCCACTGAATGACCATATTTTCCCCTGAAACAAAATACTCAGTTTTGCTGGGTAGGTGACCCTGGGTTCATTCCCATCTCTTTTGCCCTCTGGAATATCATATTCCATGCCCTTCTATCCCTCAGTGTAGAAGCTGCCAGGTCCTGGGCTATTCTGATTGTGTTTCCACAATATTGAAATTGTTTCTTCCTTGGCTGCTTGTAGTATTTTCTCCTTGATCTGGGGATTCTGGAACCTGGCTATAATATTCCTGGGTGTTTTCTTTTTGGGATCTTTTTCAGGAGGTGATCAGTGGATTCTTTCAACCTCTATTTTGCCCTCTGGATCTAAAACATCAGGGCAGTTTTCTTGAGAATTTCTTGAAGGGTGATTTCTAGGTTCTTTCTTTGATCATGGCTTTCAGGTAGTCCAATAATTTTTAAATTGTCCCTCCTGGATCTATTTTCCAGGTCAGTGGTTTTTCCCATGAGATATTTCACATTGCCTTCTAATCTTTCCTTTGTTTGGATCTGCTTAACAGCATCTTGATTTCTCATAAAGTCATTAGCTTTCATTTGCTCCAGTCTAACTCTGAAGGAATGAATCTCCTCAGTGAACTTTTTAGATTCTTTTTCCATCTGGCAAATTCGACTTTTTAAGGCATTCTTCTCCTCATTGCCCTTTTGGGCCTCCTTTGCCATTTGAGTTAGTCTATTTTTTAAGGTATTGTTTTCCTCAGTCAGGTTGTTGACCCTCATTTCATACTTTTCCTGCATCCTTCTCATTTCTCTTTCCAATTTTTCCTCCACTTCTCTTATTTGATTTTTAAAGTCCTTCTTAAGGTCCTCTATGGCCTGCAACCCGCTCATGTTTTCCCCTGGGGCTTTTGGAGCAGGACTTCTGACCTCACAGTCCTTTTCCCGCTCTATGCCCCCAAAATAGAGTCTAGGGTTGCATTTTTCTGTTTCCTTTGCCTTGGCATGTTGCCACTTAATTGCTTGACTTTTGGGCTTGTTGCCACACTATGGCTTTAAGGCCAGCTAGAGGAATTTTCGTCCCGAACGTGTGGGGGCAACTTCCGTTTCTGGCAAGCTGTAAACCCACCCACAACTTCCACCCTAGATCACAATCCAGATCCAGGAGGTTAAAGCAAGAGCGATTACCCCCCAAGACTGATCGCTGGATCTCCCCACGATTTGTAGGCTGGGAGCTGGAAATGCCTCTGAAAACTACACAGTGGCGTGTCTCCTCAGCAGCTTCTAGCCCCCAGGGGAGGGAGCTGACGCATTCCCCAAATACAGGTCCCAAAGTCCATAGGACACTAACCTCTTACTTTGTCCTAGGCAAGTCTATGTTGATAATTCTGGCGTCTCCACAGTTCCTGGTGTTCTGGGGTTCCTCCAGCCGGCTGCTGGCCCTGCCGCCCTGGGGCTAAAACCTCGGCTCACGTGGACCTGGGCTCGGCTCGGCTCCTGCGCTCTGCGCGCTGCCGGCTCCCAGACCACTGCGCTGGTCCTTCCTGCAGGGTGCTGGGCTGTCCCCAGCGGGAGGTTAGCTTCTCTGTGTCGTTCTGTGGGTGCTGGGGCTCCAGAAGATTTTCAGAGTCCTTTTTTACATAGTTTGTGGAGAATCTGGGGGCAGAGAGGCTTGGACGAGCTGTTTCTACTCCGCCATCTTGGCTCCGCCCCTCTTTTTTTTTTTTTTTTTTAAGAATATAGTATGTAGGGGGCGGCTAGGTGGCACAGTGAGTAGAGTGTCGGCCCTGGAGTCAGAAGGACCTGAGTTCGGATCCGGCCTCAGACACTTAACGCACACAAACAAAAACCTAGCCCTGTGATCTTGGGCAAGTTACTTAACCCCAATTGCCCTCCATAAAGCAAAAAAACAAAAAACAGAACCCAAAGAATATAGTATGTACTTAAAAAAGTAAAAACACAGTTATTTGAGCTAGATCAGAGCCAGAAGGATAATGGATGGTTTGTAACCACAAAGGGTCTTAAAATGAATCTTGTCCTATTTATCAGCTAAAGTGAACTTATTCTTATGCCTAGCATTCCTTTTCTTAGCTTCCTTCCTCCTGGCTGTTTTGAGGACCTGGGTCTTAATCCTTGAAGACAGATTGATTATGGCCCTTTAGCTGTTGTAGCTAGTCTACCAAGGTTAGCTTCATTTCAGAATTCTTGAATCGGTTACCTCCAAAACCTTTAGGTATGTCTGTGGGAACCCAGGGCCTGGGCTTGATGCTAAAGTCATAGGGATTTTTCTAGTTCGATACCCAAAACGTGAGTCACAACTCACTATATTCCTAACAAAAGGTCATCTAGTGTCACTTTGCAGACTTTGAATAGAGATCTCCTTTTTCATTCCACTTTTGGAAGTTCTAATTTGTCAAGGAAACTTTCCTTATTTTGAGCAAAAATATGTCTCCTTTTGTCCTCAAATGTTCTTAGTTTTAACCTTATGGGTAAAGGAGAGCAAGTCTAGTACCTCTTTAATGTGCTAACTCTTCAAATATTTGAAGAAAACTTTTTTCTCCTAAACCTGTCTCTTTCCTCTTGCTAAATATTCCCAGGTCTAGCCTCTTCACTTTAATAATACCCTAATCTGGAGACCCTTTTGCTTGTCAAAATCCCATTTAGACTGTGGCATCCAGAAGTAGATTCAATCCTTCAGGTATGATCTGACCAGGGAAGAGTATTACTAGATCATTTCCTTCATTCTAGACACTCTTTCTAAGGCTAAGTTCAAATTAGTTTTTGTTGGGGTGGCTAGATGGTGCAGTGAATAGAGCACTGGCCCTGGAGTCAGGAGGGCCTTAGTTCATATCTGAACACCGACACTTCACATAAAAACTAGCCTGTGACCTTGGGCAAGTAACCCAATTGCCCTCCAAAAAGCAAAAAAAAACAAACAAAACAAAAAACAAACCCACATTAGTTTTTGTTGTTGCTCACTCATTCTGAATTTTCAATCCACTAAAATCCTTATGCCTTTTTCTCATTAACAGATTTCAAGGCATGTTTCTCCCAGTCTATACTTGTTACCAAATTTTTTTAATTGAGAAATTTGCATTGGGAGTCACTGAATTTCATTTTCGTTACCTTTAACTTACCAGACTGTCTATACAATTCTGAATCTCAATTTGTCATTCAATATATTAACTGTCCCTCTCAGTTTCATCTTATCCACATAGATAAAAATGACATCAATTCCTTTAACCAAGTCATTAATAAAATTTTTGAGTAGAATAGGGCTAAGAATATGTCTCAAAGTGGATGTCTTTTAGATGTTTGAAACTCAACATTTCCAAAACTGAACTCTATCTTTCCTGCTAAACAACCCTCCCCTCCTATCTCCCCTGTTACTCTAAGAGGCAACACAATCCTCCCAGGGCCTCAGGTTTGAACTTGGGTGTCACCATGGATTCCTCACTATCTCCCCCCACTTCCATATCCAATCCCTATCTAAGGTGTTGGCAACATATCTCAAATATGCCCTCTTTCTGTCCTCCAATAATGCCACCACACTGGTATAGTCCCTCCTCTCATACCTGGACTATTAAAAGAAAGCCTGCTGTTGGGTCTGCATGCCTTAAGTCTCTCCCTGCTCCAATCTACCTCCATTCACCTTGCACTAAAGTGCAAGTCTGAATATATCATGCCCCCCCCCAACTCCACCTTTTACTTACAGAATCAAATTAAAAATGCTCCGTTTTGCATGTAGATCCAGTCTTATATTGTACTCCCTGACATGCTTTCTTTGGTCCAATGACATTGGCCTCCTTTTCCATGAAGAAGAAAATTCATATCTTGTCTCTGGGCATTTTCTCTGTTTTTTCCCATGCCTAGAATGTTCTCCCTCCTCATCTCTGCCTGCTGTTTTCCCTGGCTTCCTTCAAGATCTAACTAAAATCTCATATAGGAAGGCTTTCATAATCTCTCCTAATTCTAGTGCTTCCTCTCTCTTATTTATTTCCTATTTATTCTGTATGTAGCTTGTCTGTATCTAATTGTTGGATTTTTCTTTGTCTCTTCCATTTGATTACAAATTTCTTTGAGTACCAGACTGTTTTTTGCCTCCTTATTTTTTTAAATCTCCAATGATTAGCATTTTGCCCGGAACAAAGGAGACACTTAAGAAATGTTTATTGACTGACTGCCTGAGGTTAGAGTCAAGAAACTCTCCACTGGAAATCTCCTTCCTGATTGAAGTTAATTAACATTTTTTTTTTTTGCTTCTTACCAATAATTTAAGAGCTTCTATCTATTCCACAAAAATATCACAAAAATCCAGGGTCAAATGACTTGCTGAAATTGTCTGTGTTTTGTCCCCCCTTTTCCTTCATTCCTACCAATTCATTTTTCCCCTTTAGTTCATGTATCTCCATTACCCTGATTCCCTGTCTGTGAATCAAAAAAGACTTTCCCCATCTCCATAGGAGCAATTGTCCCTACCTCCTTTCCCAATTGAGAAATATTCTTCCCTCTTTGCACATGAAATGATTGTTTCCTTGGGTCTCAGACTTGTGTCTGTTTTTCTCTCACCCTCCATAAGAGCATCTGCTCAAATGTTCTTACTCTCATCTCCATGCTCTGAGTCCTAGAAATTTTACTTTTCTTCTTGCCATTGATCCTTGCCTTTATTCCATCTTCTTTACTCTACTTTATTTTTTTGTTGTTGTTCTCCTCATGCAAAACCCATCAAATAGTTGTGAGTGACTTTCTTCTTGTTGGAGTAAAGCCAAGCATGAGTAGCTTTCCAGAGGACTGCTGCTATGAATAGCTTCAAGGTTCTTATTACATAGTATAGTGAGCTCTCTATTTATTCTATAGTAAATTAAGGCAAAACATTCACAGAAATCAAAGTGCAGCATTCCCAATGTTATGACATAACCAACTTATCACTAAAATGGCTACACAGTTTTCACCAAAGTGGTCACATAGTTTTAAGCAAAATGTATCATTCAGTAAGAACTCTCCTTAAGGGAGACAACGTATAATCATTCAGTAAGTCCTTAACTCAATCATCCTTAAGGAGGTTTGCCTCCTTTAATGGACACAAAGTACAAAGGTCAAAGTTCTCCACCTCTAGGTCACATTGTCTTAGTCTCTCAGTCAAAAAGTCTTCTTTCTTCTTAATTGGAGATTAGTTTCCAATCATCCTTAATTCAATCATCCTGAAGAGGCACAGGAGTACAAAATCCTCCCATCCCTATGCCACAGTAAATCATGATCTTCTCAGTTTGCATTAAAAACCCAAGGAGACGTCTTTTCATCTTGACTTGAGGCTGGCTCTCAGATTCCATGCTTCTTCTTCCATGGTCCCAGCTCCTGCCTGAATCTATCCAACTGTCACTTGGATTTAAAGGCAGGCATCTCTCAGCTCCTTGTCCAGTTCCTGCTCCATACTGAAGCTTGTAGCGTCCAGTCCACCTCAAGTCCTTCACAGTTCCTGTTTCTTGGAAGACAAAGCTTAACAGAGCCACAGTAATGAACATGAAGTTAAGACAACTTATCTTCCTTTCAACCTCAAACACTTAATAGCTATGTGATCCTTGGCAAGTCACTTAACCCTGTTTGCCTCAGTTTCCTTATTTGCAAAATGATCTAGAGAAAGAAATGGCAAACCACTCCAGTATCTTTACCAAGAAAATCCCAAAATGGAGTCATGAAGAGTAAGAAATGACTGAAAATAAGTGAACAACAACAACTTGATGTCAAGTATCACTCCCCATCTTTGTACCTAAAACATGAACCTTCACTCCAGAGTGCTTATTCGCTTTTAGAAATACAAGCATACTCAGAGAATGAAGTTCCCCCCAAAGAGCTATGATTTTGGCATCTAGACTTTCCAGCACAACATGAAAGAGATGAGAAGAGAATTCTTTAGACATTTTTGAAGGAGACTAGAAGAAGCCAGCTGTTGATATTCAGTAGTCAGGAAGAGAAATGATTTTTCATAATCACGGTTGAGAAGACAAGACTATCTAAAGTCTGTCTGAATAGGAAAAAAATCTATAGTCTTCAAAGATGACAGAAAGAGTTCCTGGCAGATGTGTCTTTCTAATAGCCAGGATAAGAACATAGAAGACATTAAAGGAACTATTCAAATATCTTCTTTTGAGCATCAGTCCAGGAATCTCCTAAAAGCTCTTTTGGAAGAAAAGGGGAGTGGGGTAGTAGAAGATTGAAAGTATGAATGTATGAAGTGCTAGACAAATGTCAAATGTCAAAGAACCTTTCCCCAATGATCATTTTATTGACTCAGCAAACACAGGGCAGCCTCTGGTTCTACACCTGTGGGAATGGCACTTTCATTGCTATGGATAATGGACTAGAGAAATAAACCCTATATTGGGAGAGTTAAAATCTGTATATGACAACATGCATTCTTCAGTGGTTTTACCATTTCATATGGTGAATAAAAACTCAGGTGATTTCCCAAACTCAAGGTTAAGAAGACTCAACTGTAGTTCCAGCTCTACCTATGGAACATGATATATGACAGTAGATAAATCACTTGACCTCCCTGATTCCTGGTTTCCTTTCCTGTACAATGTAGATAATAATGTCACTTTTGAGTCCTTCATGAAAACATTATATGCATACACATGGACACACAAACATACAGAAACACACATACACATACCCCAAAATAAAAACAAATAAAAAATACAAAAGATGATATAAGATTTATCTTAATGACTATAATTTCTAGGTAAACTCCCTAGTTTCAAAGTCATTCACTTATTAATTTCTTTGTTTTCTTTTTTTTTTAGTTATATAATTCTTCTCCTACCTTTTCCTTCTGTTTTCTTTTCTCACTTAAGTAGTTACTTTGAAATCTCTCTCCTTTTTTTTTTTTTTTTTTGGCTTTTTGGAGGGCAGTTGGGGTTAAGTAACTTGCCCAAGGTCACATGGCTAGTTTTTTTTGTTTTTAAGTGTCTGAGGCTGGATCTGAACTCAGTTCCTCCTGACTCCAGGGCTCTACTCACTGCACCAACTAGCCACCCCTATCTCTCTCCTTTTCTATTCTCCAACCCAGGGATGAGGAACCTGTGGTCTCGAGGCTACCTGTCGCCCTCTAGGTCCTTATCCTTTTGACTGAATCCAAACTTCACAGAATAAATCCTCTTAAAAGATTTTGTTCTGTAAAACTTGGACTCAGTCAAAAGGCTGCATGCAAGGACCTAGAAGGCTACATGTGGCCTTGAGGCCACAGGTTCCCCACCCCTGCTCCATCCTCTTTTGCCAATTTATCTTCTTTTTATGTATTTTTTTCAAAGAAGGATTTATTTACCTTTTTCCTCTTCATCAATTCACTTCCCTTTTTGTTGATTCTGAATATTTGTTCTTTGACTCATGGTCTATTTATGCATTCTTTCTTTAATCTCCTTTTATTCCTCATGGCATTAAAAGATCCAGGGGACTTGAACTCAGGGGGCTAACCCCTATTTTCATATAGCCCAGAAGATTTCAGCTTTTGTATGCACAACAGATCACTTACCTGGTAAATCTCAACTGGAATAGATTCGGTACCAGGTGATTTCTCAGACAAAAGGAATCTAATGGCACTCAAAACTTCTTCAGTTGGAAGTTTAGCTAGAGAGGGATGTATAAGGTATATGGTCAATGGCTTCAGCTGTTGATGATGGTCTGCTGAGAATGTTCTTTTTTTTTTTTTAAAGTTTACAAAATGTTTTATCAACAATGCCTTATATAAACCTCAAAACAAATCTGCTAAGTACTACAGACATCATTCCCAATTAACAGATGAGGAAACTGAGACCTAGAAAGGTTAAGTGGTTTACTCTTGTTCACCCAGCTAGTAAGTGCTAGAGTCAGAATTCAAACACAAGAATCCTGACTCCAAGCTGAATTTAGTCTTTATACCCTGATGAATAGTGAAAGGGCAGGGATGGGGGGGAGGGTCAGAATCTTCTAAAGAGAGGTTACTCAGTGAGAAGAAAATATGTTAGGCCTGAGGCATTATATATGCATGTGTATGCACACATATGTATATGTATCTGTATATTTTAATAAAGGAGGAAAGGTGGGCAACTACAATGGTAGAGACAACATAAAGAACTGCTCCCCAAAAGATTGTTTTCCCTTTGCCCTTTATTACATATGGTATTCATTTAACCACAAATCATTGAGGGTCAATACTCATTTTAGCATAAAATGCTAGATTTAGAGCCAAAAGGTAGC
>WOXC01010572.1:0-137508 GCA_011680675.1 Gymnobelideus leadbeateri
GAATTCCAGATTCTTTCCTTTCCTCCCTAGTCACTCACCCTTACTGGGAAGATAAGCAGTTCAGCATAGGTTTTACATGAGTAGCTACACAAAACATTTCCATAGTGGATATATTGTGAAAGACTGACTATATTTCACTCCATCCTAGAGTATGGTTGACCCGTTACCTTTTGCCTTCCTGTTCTTCCCCTCCATTTTAACAGTTTTCCTTTGACTCTTTTATATGATATAATTTACCCCATTCTGTCTCTCCCCATTTCCTCTCATTATATTGATCTCACACCTCTCAATTTCACCTTTTAAGTATCATCCTTCTCTATCCTTCAATCAGTCCTGTGCCCTCTGTCTGTGTATACCTGTACACATATATACACACACTCACATATGTATTCATATGCCCATAGACCCTTATATAAAGCTCTGAAGCAGCCACATGTAGGTGACTGCAGGGCTGCCATGCCTCAGCTGCTTCTAGCTCTTTTTTTTTTTTAAATCATTCATTCCCACTTTAAAAATGAAATGAATGTCTAACTGTCTTTTCTGCAACTGCTTCCTCCACCCCATACCACCATGGATTTTTTTAAGTTAAAGGTATAGCTCAAAATAAGAAAAAGAGGAATAAATCCACCCCTAAGTGGTTTCAATATTACAAGATGTGTTAAGACTATGAAGGCCAGTGACATCATTCTCCCTCAAGTCTAAAAAGGTAAAGGTATAGCTGGACTATACTCCTAGTCTCCCCCAGTTCCAACAGAGTTCTGCACTGACCTTTTACTTTATTTTTGGCATTTATGTGTTGATATTTCTGGAAACTGCCACAGCTGCTTGTGATTCACTCTCCTGAGGTCCACATCGCAGCCACCCTGGGGCTAGAACCACAGGCTCAAGCGGGGCTGAGCTCACCTCCCAGTGTGCTGAGATGAACCCTTCCTGTCTGTCTTCCAGGCTGCCTTCAGCGGGAGAGTTGTTTCTCTCTGTCACTTTGTGGGCTCTACAACTCTAAAATTTGTTTAGAGTTATATTTTATAGGTATTTAAGGTGGTTATGGGGGGAGCTCACAAGTTTTCCTGCTTCCTTGCCACCATCTTGGCTCCACCAGGACAGGTTTCTATTTAGAAATAGTGTAGGACCCCAGGATTCAAAAGTGACTTCAAAATGATCATCTCCACTGGCTTTTGGAACTTGGACTGCAGATGGTACAATGCTACTTCTAGTTCTTAGAGGGTCCTAGTAAGAAGGAGCTTAACTAGGGGCATGTGGCCTGACTCTCAAGCAAAAGCATGTGTTTATTCATTGGAGTTCAGCCTGCTCAGATATTATATTGTCTGGTGCTAAGCAGATGAGAAGATAGCAACAACAGTGATACTTGCACATTTGGGGTCTGATGTCAACAAATTCCAGTGAACAGTGTAGGCATAACAGCAGAATGTCAGGAGAAGTCCTTCATCCTAGTTCTTATTATTGCTAGTCAGGCATAGCTTGCTACTGTTTAGCTTCCAGGAGAGATCCTGGGGAAAATGGGAAAAGTGTTCTTTAAGACATTGGGGGAAATTCATCTAGAACAGGAGCGAATTTGGGAAAGTTACCAACTTTCAGCTTTGGAAAGTCCTATTTAAAAGTGAAAGGCTACTTCAGGAGGTGGTGGGCTTCTCCAGGCAAAGTTTGGATATCAGAGAGGGGACCTTAGCTAGGGAGAGGCTAGTCATGATAGCCTCTGTAATGCTATAAGATTAGGGTCCCAGTAAGACATAAAATGTAAATGAGTTTTATTGGAATTGAGGGAGTCATTAGTTGACCTAAAGCAACTCAGAGTGCCCTCTTCCACCCCCATGACTTGCTAATTTTGAACAGCCTACATAAGACTTAAAGGAGAGTTTCAGTTCATTCTCTTCCTCATCATGAAGGAAATTTCACTCTAGGGTTTAGTTATTTTTATTCCTTAGTCCCAGA
Organism: Gymnobelideus leadbeateri; assembly: GCA_011680675.1. Taxonomy (NCBI): domain Eukaryota; kingdom Metazoa; phylum Chordata; class Mammalia; order Diprotodontia; family Petauridae; genus Gymnobelideus; species Gymnobelideus leadbeateri. The sequence continues at coordinate 1,951 of WOXC01010572.1, forward strand.
ACATCCAGGGTTTTTAGATGCTGCACCATACTTTTGCCTTTCTAGATTTGAGGGAGAATGATGTCACTGGCCTTCATAGTCTTAACACATCTTGTAATATTGAAACCATTTAGGGGTGGATTTATTCCTCTTTTTCTTATTTTGAGCTATACCTTTAACTTAAAAATATCCATGGTGGTATGGGATGGAGGAAGCAGTTGCAGAAAAGACAGTTGGACATTCATTTCATTTTTAAAGTGGGAATGAATGATTTTTTTTAAAAAATTATGAACATTTATCATCTCTCCTTTCCTCTGCCCCACAATGACCAAAAGTAAGCAAATAAATAAAGAATGAAATAAAAAAGAATAAACTAAAAATACAAATAAATAAATAATAAGAAATAAAAAAATAAAGAATGAAACCTGCAGAACAATTACTCATAATCCAAAGCAAATTCTCACATTGGCCATATGTATTAAGCAATATTTATTTTTAAGGTTTTTTTTTTATAAATCATTCCATGAAGTAAATGAGTAGTAGGAAAGACACATTTTAAAAAATAGATTTGTCACACAAAAAATTATTGAAAGTATATATCTCATTCTGTATTTTAAGTGAATCACCCCTCTGCTAGAAGATGGGTGGCATAGTTCATGTGCATTTTTCTGGACTAGTGAGTGGTTGATTATTGCATTGACCAAAGTTCTAAAGCTTTTCATAGCTGTTTTTCTTTAAAATTATATTGTCATTGTATATTTTTCTCCTATTTCTGCTCACTTCACTCTGCATTGGTTCATAGAAGTCTTCCCAGTTTCTTCTGAAACTGTCCATTTTATTATTTTTATGGCAAAAGATTATTCCATTATGGTACTATACCATAATTTGGTATTATCCTGTTGATAGGTAGACATTCCCTTAATTTCCAGTTTAGAACTACTACAAAAAGAGCTGTTTTAAATATTTTTGTACATAAATCCTTTTACTCCTTTATCTCTTTGGGGTATAGACCTAGCAATGAGCTAGTTGAGTCAAAGAATATATACATAGCTTAGTAACTTTTGGAGAATAGTTTGAAATTGCTTTAAAATATATGAATTATTTAGTGTCACTAAATAAATTCCTGAGTTTGGGGAGAATATGAGAGCAATAAGACCACAAGGAAACCTAGCCTATAATCAATAAAGGAAGTAACTTACCTTTCAATCAATCTGTAAGCAGTTTGACCTCCTACTGGGTTACAGACACTACAATAGACATTGGGGTTACAAATTCAAAAGTGAGCTAATCTCTGACCCTGAGAGTCTTGTATTATACTGCATAAACATAAGTGTCCTCTCCTCAAGAGTGTTACACTCCAGTTAAGGTCTCTGCCCCTAGACTCATTGCAGAAATCCTCAATAACATCATAGATGTAATTTCTAAAATGTCTGTCCCAGAACTACTAGACTAGAAGAAATCAACTAGTTTCAGGGTCTTCCTGTAAAGACTAATGCCTCTGACTCTCTTTTAAGTGCAATCATGGAAGGAATCACAGTCCCTGAGAGAGGATATTAGGCAATATGACAAGCAGCCCATTGTGGCATTGTCAGGTCTATGGAGTTAAGCCAAAATTCAAGAGAAAACCTGACTCACTGTTCCTGTATTCAGTATTGACAGCCAGATCTGGGAACAGATGCAGCTTTTGAGGAACATCAGAGCAGGCTGTTGGCATCCAGAAATCCTAGTAATAGTAATCATATGGCCTTCACAGATGGGGAAGACTAAATGTCTTTAAATGAAGACAATCAAATATTCTTTGAGATCACGATGGAATACCTGGAAACCACTTAGATAAGAGTGGGTCAGTGTAGGGAAGCCCACATGCAAGAAAGTTCTTTGGAATGGTTCTGGAGGTACAAGAGGGTGACATGTGATAAGGACTCTCCTCTGCAGAGCTTAGAGAGCTCTATATGTCACATCTCCTAGATTACCTCTCCAGATTTATTTCCATTATTTTCTTCCACACATTCTATGTTCCAAACAAACTGGCCAATTTGCTGTTCCTTGACCTCAATTATACATTTCCTGCCTCTGTCCCTCCTCTTATAATGGGGGTATGGTAACATCAGCATTTAGTAAAAATCTGAATGGAATGACAATCATAGAGAAAAGTCATGTGTTTGCCCTTACTAACGTCTGCCTTGCCATGTTCAGTCCTTCTCATGGACCATCAGAGAAGCTTACCAGGAGTTTCCTCAGGGAAACATTCCCCAGGCACCCAGGTGACACATTTTCTCTAATGAGTTCCTTATGTTTGTCCTAAGCTGTTCTTTCCAAATCAGCCAGTTTCTATGGAAATTCTCAAATCAGCTCAATGAGTCACAATACTCCCAGACTTCATTCAGTACAAGATCCTAATCCAAACAATTTAGTTTCTTCCCTTCCTTATTCTGATGAGGGCATCCTTACTTGTATGCCTGAATGGCAATAAGATTTTGCTGTTAAAAGATTGTTGGGAACCTTAAATAGAACCTAATTTCAATAAAGTGAGGAGGTCACAAGCCTGGTTGTAAGGAGTGAGAAAGTAAATGAGTGGTGAGTGCCTATAGACAGCAAGAATACATTATTCTTTCTTTGTGTTTGACAGTGAAAGCTGAGATGTAAGATGGTAGTTTGTGAGGACAGAGTAAATTGAAGAGGTTTTTTAATGGCATAGACATGAGCATATTTATAGGTATTGGAAGGAGCTAGAACATAGAGAGAGATTTAAGATGAGACTCAGAGAGAATTATCAATGGGGTGAACTCCTGGACAGAAAAAAAAAACTTAATGCCTGGTTCAAAAAGAAAGGTCAATGAGAATGAGACCTTGAGCAGAAGGAAGCCTTTGCCACCTTTAAACAGTACCTGACCTGAGCTTCTAGTGTGGTTCACCCCCAACTCACTGGTGTTTTTCTTTAACTTCCTGGAGATCTAAGCTCTATCATAAGCTGAGAGAGGGCCCATGTATCATAGCTGTTCTTAGTTATAAAGCAAAAAAGTCACAATCATAATCCTATGATTGACTGGCCTAACTTGGAGCTCAGGATGTGAGGGATTCTCTCACACTCTTCCCCAAAATGTAGCATTCCAATAAGATGTTAACATGACCAGGTAAACAGTCCTGGAGTTCTTGTTCAATTGTTTTAGCCGTGTCCAATTCTTCATGGCCCCATTTGGGGTTTTCTAAGCAAAGATTCTGTAGTGGTGTGCTGTTTTCTTCTCTGGCTCATTGTATAGATGAGGGAACTGAAGAAAACAAGGTCACATAGCTAATAAGGGTCAAATCCTGGAGTAGGTCATTGGATATTAGCTCTAGTTATTAGAAGGCTCACGTTAAAAAAAAAGAAAAAGAATCCCATTTGTCCCCTTCCCAGAATTTTGAAAAACCAGTGGAAAGGGGAGTAAATATTAAAGAAAACAGAGAGAGGAATTTATAATGTTCTGATTTAAATATGGCTCCCCAAATTATAATCAAGCTTTCCCCATAATAGGATACTAAGTCATTTATATGAATGTTCAATATGTATTCAAGCTATAGAGTCTGTCTTACAGTTAAGATAATCCATGTTGTCTTTTGGGGCCCATATCTCCTAATAGTATGGACTAGGTTTACTTTGAGGTCCTATGACAGATCTCTTTGGATTGTGTCACCATACAGAGTTGTCTCCTTGGATTGTCAGAAAGTAAACATTCATTCTAATAAGTCATTGAATATAAAACAGGTTTTACTTAACACAGTAGAAAATACAAAGGACTCATACCATATCCTATAAAATAGATACATAATTTTCCCTTCTGGTGGGCCCTAAAACCCCCATGAACCTAGATGTTAGTTGCCACCCCATGTTAAAGAATCTTTGGATGTGATTGAAAGCAGAAATCAGATGTTGCAGGAATATTTTTTTTTCTTTTCTTACATTTTATTTTTTAACAAATTTATTTATTTTTAGTTTTCAACATTCACTTTCATAAGTTTTAAATTTTCTCTGCCTCCCTTCCCCCCTCAGGTGGTATGCAGTCCAATATAGCTCTACGTATAAATTTTTATTAAATATATTTTCACATCAGTCATGTTTTATAGGAGAATTAGAACAAATGAGAGGAACCATGAAAAAGAAAAAACAAAACAAAAAATAGCAAATAGTATATTTCAATCTCCTTTCACAGTTTATAGTTCTTTTTCTGCATCTGGACAGCATTTTCTATTATGAGGTTTTTGGAGTTGTTTTAAGTCCTTGCATTGCTGAGAATCAAAGTCAGTCATTGCACAATGTGGCTGTTACTGTGTACAATGTTCTCCTGGTTCTGCTTACTTCACTCAGCGTCAGTTCATATAATCTTTCCAGGTTTTTCTGAATTCCATCTACTCACCATTTCCTATAGCACTATAGTATTTCATTACATTCATATACCACAACTTGTTCAGCCATTTCCCAGTTGGTGGACATCCCTTCAATTTCCAGTTCTTGTCCACCACAAAAAAGCTGCTATAAATATTTTTGTACATGTGGGTCCTTTTCCCATTTTTATGACCTCTTTGAGATGCAGCCCTACAAATGGTATTGCTGGGTCATGCAGGAATCTTTAAGAATGAATTTTAAAGCATCTGGAAATAATTGGGATTATAATCTGCCTGTCATCCTCTTTACTTTTAGATGCTCAGAGACACACATCTTGGCTCTACCCATTTGAAGTCATGACAGATTCACAAAAATGAACTCCATTCCTAAGGACAAGCCAAAATGAGGTGGAGACTTTGGGTCAGTTGATGTTGAGGAGAGCCAAATGATATGTCAAAGAATAATTGGGTTCTATTGGATAAGGAGTTACTCTTGTAGATAAAACTAAATTTGAGGCAATAACAAATGAGTTGAGTTATATTATCAAGAAGATTATGAAATTGTCTATGCATATCACTGACTCTAATTTACAAATGGTTGAGGGTGACATAGGAGCAGCTGATTGAAAGACAAATTATTTATATTCTCTAGAGTATAATCATTTTAAGAGGGTCATCCTTATCCCTAGCCTGTGAACAAGAAAATGTGGCCATCCAAAACATTGGCAGGGGAATGATTTATCAGGCTTTGGACAGCCACATATACATGGAAATTAGTAACCTGATCTGACCCTGATACAGAAAAGAGGAAAATAAAAGACAACCTAAGGAGAATTTGGTCATTTCTCTTAAAGCAATGCAGATGACATGCTTTTGTTGTTACTGTCATCCTAGTAGCCACAAAAATCACTAGAGTGTACCGAGATGTGCCCCTGGGTATCTGTCCATTTGGACCAATATATGGTCATGTACTCCAGAAACACTAACAGATTGAGATACTTAGAGAATTATACTCAGAAAACCAACAATATATAAGAAGTACCCTGACTTATGGGATATGCATTTAGCAGTTTAAGTTGGAGGAGCCATTAACCTTGCTTTTTCCACAGGGTGTTAATTATTTTAAAATGCTATAATGCATTCTGAATTTGAATCTGCTCTTGTCTATGTATGCAGAAGTTATCATATATGTATAAGAACTAATTCTGAGTATTTGGTAATAAATGGTTACAATTATGGATTTTGTTTCTCAGATATTTTTATAATGTGTCAGTCATCATAGAATGTGACTTTTAATATGGACTTAAAAACTTCATAGATTCTTTCTCATTGGTCTCCTTCCTTGCAAGTCTGTTTTTCTTTTCTCTCTGGGTCTGGGTGTCTCTGTGGTGAAGGCACTTCTTTCCTAGTCTGATAACTTTCAGGAGCTGTGAAGAGTCAGGACACTAGGTACTATTATTACACCCACATTATAGATTCACAAATTGAGAAAGAGAGGTTAAATAAATTTGTGGGGTATGATACCTAATAAGTATTTGAGGCAGGTTTTGAACTCAGCTCTTCCTGCCTCCACACTACCCACTATGAAATCTTCCTCGAATTAGGCAATTCAGTTAGAACTGAGGCTCAGCATAACAGAAAGATGTTATCTAAAGATGGTATCCTTAAATGAGGATTACGGGTGCTGGGAGTCACTTTTTGACCAATAGTTATATAAGACAAAACCATTTCAAATTCGGATAAATCACTTTGTAATAATACTAACGTTTCAAGTGTTGATAGTTTCAGCTTTGATTGAAGACATTTATTAGTTCAGACATTTGGTGTGAAGACTAAGAATTGTGTAAATGCCAGTTTGTTTTATTGATTGCTATGTTAGGATTCTTTCTGTGTAGCCATCATTAGCAATATCAGATTTGACAATTTACTTTTTAACTGTTTGAAATGTGGAGACATAATTTGCTTCTCATCTACTCAGATTCAACTAGTGCTGTAGTGCTCACAAATGTGGGCATCATGTGACTGTACTGAAGGAGTGGCTTTTAAATGTGAATAGGGCAAGACCCCCTGATTCAAAGCATTATGTCCCTTAATAACGGGCACTTTGACTGGTCCTCAAAATCTCCCATTTCCAGTCTTCAAGAATAGTGGGGTGGTGCTGTATGCTACTAAGAAAGGATACGACTATGGACATGGTCTAACTGGAATGGAATTAGTAGGCAGAACTTAACAATAGTCTCCAGAGGACTCTAATAAATTCTTCACTTCTTCCTGATGGAAAAAAGGAGTAGAAAGTCTTCTTGACATTCTTTTCTTTTATTGGAGGGTGGTGTAACAGGGAATTTCATAACTATTTACCTTCTCTATGAACAGTGATGGATTGAAAGCATGCTCCCATTACCTGTTGGTTAGAAAAGCAGCAGTTCTCTCTCTCTCACTCTTTAGTGTACATATCTTTCTATCTCTCTCTTTGCTAGAAAGTAGGAAATGTATATAGCCTCATGTCAAAGTAGACACACCTGGGCCTAAGAAAAGTAATGTTTTCATCCTTCTGATTTTATAATATTGTTAATTAGATTTTCAATTTATCAAAGTCATTTTAATGGTTTTGTATGTTAGTTACTGACATGTGATTGGTAGTTCTCATTAAATCTCACTCAACTTTGTGTCTTTATGAATTGTGTCTTATGCTTTGTTCAGCATATTAACTATACTAGTCTCACTTGCCCCCAAAATATCACTAGATAAGGGTATACTGGCCTTCAACAGATTTGGGGTATTTTAGTTTCATTAATAGTAGTTACCAATGGCAAGAGTTAATTATTTTTCCTTATGCCTTTCTTCTATCCTTAAAATGTCAGTTAATATTAAAAGCCTGTTTATTCTTAAGATTATTTTGCTTTTTAAAAAACATGAAATTCTCTTCTCCCTGAATGCAAAAAAGTGCTTTATTTGGTCTTTACTAAGTATGGAGAGGTTGACTACCTGTACCTTCGCTCCCTTCTTTTTCCTTACCTCTCCCCCACCCGCAGTTCTCTCTTCTATAGAGGTTATACTGTAGTTAATGAAGGAATAGAACAGGACCTATTTGTGCCTTGGATACGGCCGACTGTACAAAATTATGGCTGAACACGTGGAATAAAGAATGAAGGGATGAAGGGGGTTTCAGTGGAGCCAAAGATGTGTGCTGATTATATGCAAATTTTAATCTTTTTCAAAAAATAGCTAGCACTTGAATCCAACTTTGTCATTGTCTCTGCCCTTTGAAATTGATTTGGGGGTGGAGGGAGGGGAATTTGCATATAATGATGACCTCTCCTTCATCCATAAAATGAGGTGGTTGGATTAGATGATTTTAAGGTCCTTTATTGCTCAAATCTGTGATTCAGCAATCCTAAAATAGGAGTTATTAACCTTTTTTCCCCCATTGTAGACCCCTTTGGCACTTTGATGAAGCCTATGGAGCCTGTACTGGTAATGTTTGTTGCTTATATTCATAATCAAAGTAAATGCTAAATTTCAGTTAAAGGTTAGTGAAAATAAAGATGTATTTTTTCCTTTCCAAGTTCATGTTCCCCCAAGAAACATATAAATCCCAGGTTAAGAATCCCTATCCCAGAGTAAAGGGACAAGAGGACTGTCCAGGAAATTGAACTATAAGAATAAAATTTATAGTCACTTTCAATTTTTGAAAAAGTAGACAGAAATCAACAATGAATAACATGTGTTAGTGACCTATGAGGAATCCCCATGCAGGGAAATGTTAACTACTTCGTTGCAAGGTGGGGAATGATGGGCTGTGTATAAGACTACTAGGAAAAAAAAAGATTTAGGGATCATAAAGATTAACAAATAACCACCAGTTGCTTTACCCGTAATTTCATTGGTGTGAGCAGTGTGCTTGTGGGGAAACTTCCTTCAACAGTGAGTTGGGTCAGAAAATATACTTAAAATATGTAAGAGCTTTTTCTTAGTAACAGACTAGATTTGTCTCCTGGGGCAATCAAGCCAAATGGACAGAGACTTCCTCATGAAGCCATCTTCTAGGTGAAGACCAGCGAAGAAGAACACAGCAGCAAAGGTGCTAAATGGCAAAGGGAACAGCAGAAGACTCCAGGCTGGCACAGAAAGCAGCTTACCCATTGGCACCACTAGAGAACCTTTGGGCTCTTCAGTATCAGAAGTCTGAGTTAACCAGAGTACATTGGTGTCCTGGCCACACGTGCTCCCTGAAGCTTCCCTGCCAGGCTTGTTCCATGATTCTATGTGTTTTCCTGCCTGTATCACTTCCTCCACTGGTAGTACAATAAACTGGGGGAGAGTGTACTCCTCTGTACATTGGGGGAAATCTTCCTTTTCACTTATTTCCCTATTCTGTGTAATTAAATGTCTTTTGCTTTGAACTAATACATATTCTGGTTGGCTGGTAAGAAACATCAGCAGGAGATTAGGAGCTGTGGTTATTACCTTATGGATGGTTAACCCCACTCACAGCATGAGATAAACATTCAAGAGGCCTACCTGTTGGGAAGGAGAGGGTCAAGGCAGGGACTGCGCACTTTTTTATTTTAAAGGAAAATATTTTAAAGTCTTTTGCTTCCCTTTCCATCCTGACAGCCCCAACACTTAAAATAGAGCATATAAAAAGTCAAGAAACATCTATGGCATGCAATATTTTTCATGCAAAAAGTTTCTCCTTGGATTGCTAATGTAATAGAGCCTTAACAGTGATGGCAAGCTTGGGAGTTTACTATTGCATGCTTGTTATTTTCAGTTATTTCTGAAACCTTGCTTGGCTAAATCACATTTTATGTGGGGCTATATTGAACTATTCACCAGAGAGTCCAATAAACCCCTTCATCCTTATTTGGAGAGAATGACTTTTTGCTGATCATCCAGAAATGAATAAAAAGCTTTTACTATATAGCACTACCCTGATTATTCAGCAGCTACTCAAGCTCTGAGTTTTCATGGAAAACCCGGCCAATATTTCACTGGAAGTGAATAAGCTTTAAAAAGTTATAGGGACATGTACTCTAAAGATTACTTTAGAAATAGAAGACTAAAAAAGGGAATGAACATTTGCTGGTTGAGGGGATAAGTATATTTTGCTTTCTATAACTTTCAAGCAGGATAAAAAATGTTTTCTCTAGGAGATTTAGAAATTATTTTCTGTTTGAGGAAGAAGCATTTGAAATTCTATACTCTTGAGTTCAGCCCTTCCACATAGCATATCTGCAACAATTAGAGATATGATAAAGAAGAACCTATAGGAACTTCAGAAAAATAAATGGACCGTCCAGACCAGAAGTCTCTCCAGCAAAGCAGCCAGATATTGTTGCTCTCCATGAGTATGGCATGACTAGATCTATAGTTGTCTGACAGAGTGGGCATGGGGAGGGACATGAAGACAGGAGACCACCTAGAAGTTTACTACAATATTTCAGGCAAGAAATGATGAAGGCCTGAACTAGGGTAGAGGTTTTATGAATGCAAGGAAGGGTATTTCTTTAGGAAGTATTGTGAAGTTAGATATGATAAAGCTTTAACAATGGATTCATTATATAGGATGAGTTAAAGTGAGAAATTGAACATGGCAACAAGGTTGCTAGCCTGAGTAACTGGGAGGATGGTGATTCCCCTTGGCAGTAATAAGGAAGTTTGGCAGAGGGCAAGGTCTTGGAGAAAATATAAGTTCTGGTTTTGGACATGTAGAGTTTTGGATGCCTATGGGACTTCCAGGTCAAACTATTGAAAAAGCAGTTGATGTGTGATCAGGAGAGAGAACATGACTGGGTACATAAATCTGGTAATCAGATGCATGGAGATTATAACTGAACCCATGGGAGCTGATGAGATCAGCAAGTGAGATATGGATATAGAACCATTAAAGGAGACTGAGGAGGAGTGGTGAGACAAGAGAACTAAGGGAGAGCAATATCATGGAAGTCTAGATAGGCAAAAGTATCCAGGTCAAGAGTCAATCAATCATAGTTATATTGCTAGGTATTGGGGATATAAGTACGAAGGATGAAATGATCTCTACTAACTGAGCTTATATTCTAATGGGGAAGATGTTTGTATGACAGAAATATACAGTTAATAAATATGTATATGTACACATAAATGTGTGTATATATATATATATATAAACAAAACACTCGAGTGCAAAGTACGAAGGAAAGGAGTATACTAGCAATATGGGGATTAGGAGAGGTTTTAGGCAGAAAATGGTGTCTGAGCTATATTTTAAAGGAAGAGAAGGATGCTATGAAGTGGAGGTAAGGATGGAATACATTCCAGGCATAGCTGAAAGCCAATGCAAAGGCAGCTGGGTGGTGCCATAGTGCATAGAGAACTGGGTTGGAGTCAGGAAGGCTCATCTTCATGCATTCAAATCCAACCTCACTCACTTGATGTCAGGCAACTCCCTTAACCCTATTTGCCTTGGTTCCTCATCTGTAAAATGAGATGGAGAAGGAAATGGCAAACAGTTCCAGCATCTTTGCCAAGAAAACTCCAAATGTCACAAAAGTGAGACACAACTGAAAATGACTGAACTACAATGATGAATGCAGAGTCATAGATGGAGACGGGAGATGGAATGTTGTAAGCAAGGAACAGAGAGAAGGGTGTTTTGTCAGGATTGTGGGATGGAGAGTCAAATGATGCTAGAAAGGTGAGTTGGGTTTACATTGTGTAGGGCTTTGATAGCTAAGCAGAGGAGTTTATTTATTTTTATTCTAGAGTAGAAAGCCATTGGTTTTGGTTGGGTAGGGGAATCAAAGGGTTAGATTTGTGCTTAAAGAAAATTACTTTAGCAACAGTGCATACAGTAGATTGCAGTGGTGAAAGATTTGAGTCAGGGAGACCAGTTAGAAGGCTATTACTAGGCAAGAGATGATAAGGGCCTAAACTGAGTTAAGAAAATGAGGCTGATGTGAGAGAGATTGTGAAGGTAGCAATGAAAAGACAACGGATTGGATATTTGAAGTAAGGAAAATTGAAGAGCTGAGGATATTGTCAAGATTTAAACCTGAGTCACTGGAAGGATAGTGGGATCTCCAACAGAAATAGGAAAGTTTGATGAAGATCACCAACACAGTTACATGCCTCAAAGGGGTCAAGAAGGATGAAAACCGAGTAAAGGACATTGAATTTCACAAGGAAGAGATCCGTGGTAACTTTCACTTGAATCATGAAGTTGGAAGCCTTAATGTAGAGATTGAAGAAGAGAATAAAAGGAGTGTAGACAGTCTTTACAGGCAGTTTAGCCATGACAGGGTAATGAGAAACAGGATAACAACTAGCAGGGACAATATGGCACTGGAGGCAAATTTGTTCAGTTATGAAGGGAAGCTTACCTTCAGGCCTATCTGAATGGGATCACTATTGAAGGTTGTAAGATATTGTAACAGTGTTCTAAGCCCTAGACCTACAAAGTAGTAATGGAAGGTCTCCAGCAGGCTATCCTCCACCAAGGTGATTTTCCTAAAATATATCACTCCCCTGCTCAATATACTAGTGGCTCCCTATTACCTCTAGCATTGAATAGGTCATTGTATGGTATTTAAAGTCCTTTACAACCTCTCTCTGACTCAACTTTGAAGGCTTATGACACATTAATCTTATTCTCACTCTGTGGTCCAACCAAACTGGCCTTCTTGCTGATCCTCAGATAAGGCCCTCCATTTTCCATCTCCAGGCGTTTGCCACATTGTCATTCATACCTGGAATGCACTCTCTTTTCACCCATACCTATTTGATTTTCTGATTTTCCTCAAAGCTAAGTTCAAGTGCCACCTTCTATGTGAAATCTTTCCTGCATCTAATACTTCCCCACCCCCAAAATTATCGTGAATTCATGTTTATGTACTTATGTATTTGGTATACACTTGTATATGTTTCTTTTTTATTTGTAAATTAATGCTTTATTGAAAGACAAAATAAATGAGGCATGTGTAAAAAAATTTTATGGAATAGGTGCCATTTCCCCAACATCACAAAAGCAGTTGTTTCTCAACTAAGAAGCAGAGTTTAACAAATAATATAATACTCTCTCACAGAAGATAACTCAACTAGTATGCTGCAACAAGTTTGATCCTAAGTGCTATTATCCTGGAAAGGACTTAGAATGTCAAAGTATTCTGGTCATTATAATTCTGCCAAGTTTTAGAGAAAACAAATAGGAAAAATGATTTTAAATTGAATTCTTACAATCCTAAATAACCTCCTCCTTGTTCCTTTCTTAATACTGCAAAACAGCTATTGCTTTTTTCCAATCATTATCATTCTATTGTCAAAACGACTTTGCCCCCTAAAAGTTGCTCTTCCTTAACCTTCTCCAGTAAACCCTAAAGGCGGGAATAGTCATTTCTGTTGGTGTTGCAGAAAGCTGATTCTGGAGTGTACAGTATGGTCTTATTAATGCTGTGACTAGCAACTTAATGGATGAAGCCTCTCCTTTGGGTTGTGGATCATGATGAATCCTTCACATAATGAATGGGCTTTCACATGACTCTCTTCACTAGCCTCTGGCTCCAGGTTCCCCTCCTCTTCTGTCAGAGCTGCTGGCAGTACTCCGTGGCTGCCTCCACTGCCGTCCCGCCGCTCTCCCGCCACTGTCGCTCCAGCTCCTGGAGCCTCTCACCGAGGCGCTGCAGCCCCGCGGCACAACCCCCGCCGCCTGGGCTGAGGCTCTCCTGATGGGCCTCCTCGTCTGCCATCTTCACACCCCGCTCCCTGTATATGTTTCTTTAGGTAGAATGTAAGTTCTTTGAGGTTGGAGACATTTTATTTTTGTCTTTGTATCACTCACACCTAGTACAATGCCTAACACCTTGTGGGACTTCATAAATATTTGTTGACTGACTCAACCAACAGCTGAATTATTGAAAAATGAAAACATTGGTTCAAGTTTCTAGGTACACACCACTGTAGCAAAGGGCAGAGACAAAAATGGGAAAGTCTCTGGCCTTGAGAAGCTTTCGTTCTTCTGGGGAAGACAGTATATAAACAAGGAAGCAAAGGCAAGATAACTGGAATAGAGAATCAAAAGGGGAAAGTGATAAGGTTTACGGTACTAGATGCCTTCCAGCTGAGGTTAGCTGTATGTAACCAACTGAAAGATTATAAACAAGAAAAAGTTCTATAGGACTGAAGAGGGTGAGGGAGGGGGGAAGGAGGGCAAAAAGCAAAGGGAAAAATCATTTATATAGTGTCAGGCACTGTGCTAAGCACTTTTATAGATATTAACTCATTTAATGCTCGCAGCAACCCTGCAAGTTCGGTGAGTACTTTTGAAATATTATCCCATTTTCAGAACAGCTCTCTGAGGTAGGTGCTATTGTTATTCCCATTTTACAGTTGAGGAAACTGAGGTGATCAGAGGTCAAGTGACTTACCCAGGGTCATATAGCTAGTAAGTGTCTGAGGTTTATTTTGAACTCAGTTCTTCCTGATTCTAGGCCAAGCACTCTATCCACTTTATGACCAGCTGTCTCCTGCCAACAATCTCCTACTTTTCAAGAAAGGGAAGAGAATGAATTCAGCAAACTCTAGGTCTGTGAGATTGACTTCAGTTCCTGGGAAAATTCTAGAATGTCTTATTAAAGGGATGGCCAATGAATATTTAGAATATATTAGAATGGGCTTTCTCAAAAACAGGCCATGCCAGCATAAACTTAGTTCCTTTTTTGAGAAGATTATTAAACTTGTAGATGGAAGGAGTATGATGCATAATGCTAGACTTTAGCAAGATATTTGATAAAGCATTTTATGCTATTCCTATAGAAAATCCTAAACTAGCTGATAGCTGGGATTTGGAATGACTGACCTCAAAGAGTAAGCACTGATGGTTCAATGTAGTCTTGGAAGGATGTCTCAAAGGAAGTGCCCAGGGAGGAGTGGTTGACCTTGAGCTGTTTAACATTTTTACCAATAACCAGCTAATAATGTAAGCAGAGAGGGCATGCTTGTCAAATTTGCAGAAGACACAAAACTAGGAGAGACAGCTAACATCCTTGACAATGTCAGGATTCAATATAATCTTGACAGACTTGAACATTGGACTGAACCAAATAAGATGAAATTTAATGAAACGAATATAAAAGCTAACACTTGGGTTGAAGAAGTCTGCTTTACAGAGGTCCTGGTTAGTCCTGGTTAAATAGTAGTTTGTCTCGAAGGGATCTGAAGGCTTTAGTGTAATGCAAGTTTAATTTTAGAGGGTGGTATGCTGTGGCAGTCACAAAAACTAATTCTATCTTTGGCTGCACTACCAAAGACAAAGCTTCCAGAAATAAGGTGCTGGTAGGCCCCCTGTATTCTACCAGGTTAGACCACACAGAGATTTGTGTGTCTTATTCTGGACACTACACTTTAGGAAGGACTTTAATAAGGTGGAGATCATCCAGAGGAGGCAACGGGATGATGAAATCTGCTGAGTTCATGCCATATGAGAATCTGCTGATAGAAATTGAGATGTTTAGCCTGGAAGAGAAAAAGTCTCAGTAGGGAGACGAAAGCTGTATTCAAGTATTTGATAGGCTGGCATATGGAAAAGAATTATGCTTGTTCTTTTTGACCCCAGAAGGTAGAACCAGAAGCAGTGGGTAGAAGGTACAAAGAGGCAACTTTAGGCTTGACACAAGGAAATTAGCTTCTTCAGGAGGATGTGGGTTCCCCCTCACTGAAAGTCTTCAAACAAAGGTTGGCTGACCATTTGTCATGTGTGTTATAGTGGGGATTCTTTTCTTTTGTTTGGGATGGGGATACAGACTGGGATAAGTGACTACTCAGGCCCCTTTCAACTCTGAGACTCATTTCTCAACAGGAAAAATGATGAGTTTGTTGTCTAACTGTCGGGAATAATCTCTAACGTGTAGTTGAAGGGGGAAGATAGAAAGATGTGTTTGAGAGGAGAAAGCAGGTGGGAAATATGGTGAGACTCATTACATATCTTTGTTAGCTTGTCAAACTTTTGCTTACCACAGTGTTTCACCGTGTCAAATAAATTATGATTTTGTGGACTATCTTGTCAATTTCAGCAGAATTTTATTTTATATCTCATTAGCATCTTCTGAGAGGCTATAAACTTGGATCCCTTTCTTGAGCTCATAACAATTCATGTCACTTATATTTCAATAAATTAATTTCAGTATAATAGTGGTAAGTAAACACTTTGTACAATGTCTTTCACTTACTCTTTCAAAATAAAGTAACTGTTTACCAATGGCCGAATCATTTTCGTTTCCATATGTATCCCAGAAATAACATTTCTTTTAAACAGTGAAAAGTATCCCCTTCTGCATCCTTGAAAGAACGATTAGGAGTGTGTCAGCAGTATTCATAGAATCATAGATTTAGACCTGGGAGAGATCACAAAATCTATCTATTCCAATCCCTTTGTTTTACAGGTGAAGAAACAGAAGCCAAGAAAAATCAAGCAATTTGCCCAAGCTGACACTGCAGATTCACCCTCTTTAACCTTTGTGCTTCTGAAGGGTAAGAATCACCATTCTCCCATGTTTTACATGAAATTGAATAGGTCATGCCTTCGTTGGCATACAACAGGCTGACCTCATACATTTGGAGTGGAGATATAGGCCGGAAACCTTTTTCATGCATAGCTTTTCCTGTCTATGTAATAGAACAAATCACATGTCATTCAGCCTATCAGCATATATGTATTTAAAGCAGTGGGGTGCCATTAAGAGAGCGTAAAGTCTCCTTCCATCTGAAATGCCTGTTCCATAGCCACTGTCTACATCAGGCAAACTTTGGATGACTAGCAGGCTGTGTCTTTGGCTTAGAAAAGCTGTTGAGAAGAATATACAGCAGCCTCAATTTGTGAAGTCCAACCAATTCACTTACTGGCAATAAGGAATTGGGACATACTGTTTTGGCAGGGCCCCATCAGTGTCTAGAACTACTTTGTAAACAGACAGGTTGGCCACTATCTCTAGGACTAAGAATGGAGTAGCTTTCTATTGATACTTTTTTCTTGTGGGTGCTGTGAATAACAAGGTTTCTTAGCAGAACCCTGTCACCTTATTGAAAATTTGAATGATAACCTTGTTTACCATACCACTGTTTATTTCTTCACTCTTTCTCCTGGGCTAAAGCTTTAGCTAGGTATTAAGCTTCATTTAGCTTCTCTTGTATACTAGAGATGTTCCAATTGTGGGTGTATACAATCTCTCTGTCATGAGAAACTCCAAAATACAAATTGATAAGCAAGTGTGGCTTATGCCCAAATATCAACAAACAGAGTGGAGATCTAAGGACATCATTCCTGGTAGAGATAAATGCATCTACTAAGAAAGCCACATGTTGATTCCCCTCAGATTTTTGTTTCCAGTGAAAGGAGTCTGCAAGCCCCTGGGAGAACATATAAACAGAGGCTCTAGCAGTCTTAGGCCAATGAAAGAGTTTATTCAAGGCTATGAAATCATTATACTCTCATGCATATAGGGCCAAATGTAACTTCTCTGGGTCTCAATTTCTTTTCTTTATCTACAAAATGGACTAGATGATATCTCAGCCATCCAACTCTAAAGCTATGACCATATATTCCTAAACATTTAAGCTTTTACCACATACAGGTATACATTATCTAATGTTATTAATTGGTTCCATAAAAACAGAATATTAGGGCAGACAGATGACAATGTTATGTTGGGTCCTAGGAATATAATTGGGTGATGGGCTGAATGTTATCACATTGGGATTTTGTTATGCTGTATTAATAATTATTGCCAAATGATGGTAGCAGCAATATTATACGATGTGGTAATAGATAGGTATATACATTAACATTTACTATTCAATAAATAATCTTCGAATATCCTGAAGAAATTTTTGTCCTCCTCTCCTTTCCCAATTCAGGCTCTTAATCATGATTTGAAGTGTAGCATAAATAGGTCAATTTTGCCTCTAGGCATCTGTCCTTTCCTGTTTGCATGCATCCTGTTCCTTCACTTTCCTTTTGGATTGGATTTCAAAGAACCCAAACAACACCTCACACTAACTGGATCTCATTACAAGGTTTGCTGATAATATACAAACCGATTTCATGTACATTTTCATTTGTACAAAATAAGGATGCAAGATATGTATGCTCTCCACTTCAGTACCTTCCCTGAGTCCCCAAAAGCTTGATATGATGAACTGAAGTTATAGTCATGTGTAGCAGACTGCCAGAAAAGCAGCTTGAGCCAGGGAGCTGGCTGATTTGGGGTGGCCTGCCAGTGTATGGGGGCTGTGCACTTTTACATAAAGCTGGAGCTTTTAGTAGAGGCATCATTCTTTACAAGTAGACAAGGGTAAGCCCAGGAGTCATTGAGCAGAACTCCTTTCGATACAGGGACTTAATTTGTGGCCATTTATTGAACATTCTAGCTATAGTTAATTATACATCCCCCTCTCCTAGGCGAAGGAACTTGACATGTATCACCTTCCATAGCCCCCCCTCCCAAAAGTCTGAAGAAGCCTAGAAATTATGATGCTTGGTAAATATAGATATTTTATTCACCAAATCCAGATGTAATCTATGAAATTCCTTTGTCTAGAAAACACCATCTTCTCAAATGTTTCCACAAATGAGGCAATCACTTTCTAGTATAAAAAGAGCCTACATCATTTTCAATTCTTACATTAATAGACAGATTGGGAAGAGAGCTGCACTTGTTTTACAAGATTAAATTTTGCCCTTGGTTTGATGCATAAGTGAGTTTGGTGAATCACTTTTATAAATCCTAATGAAAAGTAAAGAAATAATTCAACTGAAAGCATTAGCAGATGATACATTAAGCATGAAGAGTTCAAATTTAGTTTGTTGAAAACAGCTCATGCTGAAAAATATTGTTTACTTTTGTTTAAAAAATGAGGGGAGCATAAACACCATAATAGCTTATGGATTAATTGATCATGTAAATGTCTCTTGATCATTATCAAACATTGATAAGATCAGTCAGTCTTTGACTTCCAGTAGTTCCATTTACCCCAGTCCCCACTTAGAGCACTCCTATTGCTATTCCAGAAGATAGAAAAGGGCTTCTTTTTGCCCCTGCTCTCTCCCTGAATCTTTACTCCCAGGGCTAATATAATTTTGGGCATGCTTCAGTACATAGGAGCCCATCCCTCTGACCTGAGACCTCAGGTGGCTTATCTTGCCATGCTTAATCTGTGTCTCTGCCTGTGGAGCTCAGGGCTGGGCCTTGTAAGGCTCTCTTGGGCCCTTTCCTCCTAAATACCTCCACAACCTCTCCCCCTCTTTTGCATAGCTCTAACTCTGAGAACAGAATTAAATAAAATGACATGCAGTTATTACCATATTGCTGTGGTTGGTTGATTTATATGCACTTTAAAGGCCTTTATTCTACATGAGACATCAGGGTACAATGCAGAAAGTATTGACTTTCTAATTCTAGGATATGGCTTCAAAATCTCATTTTGCCACTGTGTGACCTTAGGCACTCTGGGTCTCAGAATCCTCATCTATTAAAGTGATAGGATTAAGACAAGCTCATCTTTTTTGTGTTTGTGAGATTTCTCTGGGACATTTAGGCTATTTCATATATATATATATATATATATTTTTTTTTTCCAAATACATGTAAAAATAATTTTTAACATTCATTTGAAAAAAGTGAGTTCCTTTGGAGGTGATCAGGTTTCGGTAACTCACCCAGACATATACTAGTGTAGCTAGTAGATGTCTGAGGCCGCATTTGAACTCAGATCTGCCTGACTCCATGGCCAATGCTCTATCCACTGTGCCACCTAGCTGCCCCTAGTTCTTTTTTTCTTAATAGTATTTTATTTTTTCCCAATTACATATAGATGGCTTTTACCATTTATTTTTTTTTGAGTTCTAGATTTTCTCCCTCCCTCCTACACAGACAGGTTAAGGAAGCAAGTAAGAGATCACTAGTGAAATTGGGTTTACTATAGAGACTGAGAAGTACATGTAGAGGAGAATGTATAGATTGAGTTGGGGGTTGAAATTAATGAAGCAAGTGTCATTTACATGTGGGTAGACCTCCTGGGCTAAGTATCAACCTATCCAAATGAGCGCTTAAATGGGTTGAAATTTAATTTGCACTTATTTGCCATTTTTATTAAGTACCAGCTATTATTAACTACCTACATTACTGGGTTTCTGGGAGAAACTTATTTTATCAACCTCTAAGTGCTATATAAAAAAATTGAGTTCCAAATTCTCTCCCTCCCTACCTTCCCCCCTCATTGAGAAGGTAAGCAATTTGATATAGGTTATACATGTACAGTAATGCAAAACATAATTTCCAAATTAGTCATCTTGTGACAGAAAATACAGTACCCCCCAAAAAACAAGAAAAATAAAGTTTTAAAAAGTATTCTTTGATCTGCATTCAGACTCTATCAATTCTCTGAAAGTGGATAGCATTTTTCATCATAAGTCCTTTGAAATTGTCTTAGATCACTATATTGCTGTGAATAGCTAAGTCATTCACAGTGGACCATTATACAATATTGCTGTTACTGTGTTCTCCTGGTTCTGTTCGCTTCATTTTGTACCAGTTGGTGTAAGTCTTTTACAGGTTTTTCTGAAAGCATCCTGCTTGTTATTTCTTACAGCACAATAGTATCCTATCATGACCATGCCCCACAACTTATTCAGTCATTCCTCAATTGATGAGCATTCCCTCAATTTCCAATTCTTTGCCACCACAAAAAAGAACTACTATAAATACTTTTGTACATACAGGTCATTTCCTTTTTCAAAAATCTTTTTGGGATATAGACCTAGAAGTGGTATTGCTGGGTCAAAGGCACAATTTTATAGCCCTTTGGCCATAGTTCCAAATTGCTCTGCAGACTGCCTGAATGAGGCCACAACTCCACCAACAGTGCATTAGTGTCCCAATTTTCCCACATCCCCTTCCCCTTTAAGACCCTTCCCAGCTGTAAACTATCCTACCATCTTTCTTCCCTTATATTCTCTACAGTATATTAAGTATGGTATATGTAATCATTTCCATTAAAAAGTAGCAGCACCAGACCCTCTATAAGAATTATAACCCTCTACAACAACGTTGTTTTATACAAAAACAAGACTCAGAATGACTAGGTTTGATTTCCCATTTCTCTGTGATTCTACTTCGCCAATAATGTCTCAGGCAGTGGACAGTCAGGGCACTCCTGCCATGCCAACATGTCCCCTATTGCATGCCAGGTTCATGTCATTTGAATAAGACCCTCAATTAATGTTAAGCAACAAGAATGTGCCTGTGAAATTTCTCTGTCATTAGTGTATTTAACCCAATGTTCTCCCACTTTACATATTTAATGCGTTTTCACACTTAGCCATTCATTCACATCTTTAAGGAAGCTGCAGTCCAGTCATTTCTAGTAATAGCATTCTATTCGCCTGACTGTCTCTATCACTCTAATTTGGTTTGAATTTCATAGGCAGCAGGAAAATATGACTATAACTCCATATTCATCACTAGAACAAGAAAAACAAATAACTTCTCTTTTCCCTTGGCTAGACTAGACTTCTCAAAAGCCTCCCTTCCTTTGTGTTATACCTGCAAATCGAACCAGAGAGGACAGTGAACTTTCTGGAGGAAGTTTAATTTCCTTTTATTTTTCAAATGTATGTCAGGGACACAAAGACTGAAATGGGCACTTTCATCTTCCTCCACTCCCAGTGCATGGATCTTGCCTAAGATCAGTTAGCACATGTACTGCTTTTGCCTTGGACTTGAAAAAACAGAAAATGAAGTCTCTGTGCTTTTGGATCTGAGTAGGAAACTATGCATTATGATCATTGATTTTTTTTTTAAAGCAATTGGGGTTAAGTAACTTGCTCAAGGTTACACGGCTAGTCATTATTTATGCGTGGGTGCTCATTTTCTGAGGCTGGATCTGATCTCGGGTCATCCAAACTCCGAGGCCGGCGCTCTTACTCACTGCGCCACCTAGCCGCCCCTTTAGGGCAATTGGGGTTAAGTAACTTGCCCAAGGTGACACGGCTAGGTTTTTGTTTGTGCGGATTAAGTGTCGGAGGCCGGCTCCGAACTCAGGTCCTTCTGATTCCAGGGCCGGCGCTCTATTCACTGCGCCACCTAGCCGCCCCATGATCATTGATTTTTAAGAGTGAATGTTTATTGTTCTATCATCATTTTCTAGTTTCTCATCTTTGAGAACTCATTCATTCATTCCATAAAATATCACACGGTGGTTCTCTACGAACTTAAAAAAAATATCCTACATGATCCCTACCATAAAGGAGCTCATTGTATAATATGACAGTGAAGAGTTACATATATATAATCAAAATATAAGGTAAAATGTGCTGCACTCATAAGAGGTACATACATCATCCACTTTCTTGTTCCCCTTATATCTCAGTTACTCTTCTGGACTTTCCAGATGACCTGCCCTATCCTGGATACTCCATTTAGTCTCTAAGTCCTAGCCATTTCTAACATTGGTCTTCTTTCCACCAAGTCCTAATGCAGCCAAGCTGAACTAAAGCCATGTTAGAGTGAAATGGGGACAAATTAGAATCAAGGAGACCAGTTGGGCAGCTGCTTAAATGGTCCAGGCAAGAGGTGGTGAAGGGTAGAATCATGAAGAGCTGAACTATGGAGCTAACCATGCATATAGAAAGGAAGGTATGGATGCAAGGTGTTTCTGCTAAGGGACAGTTAACAGGACTCTGGACAGGTGGGGTTGAGGGACAAAAGGTGATCAGAGTGACACCTTGGTTTCTATCTTGGGTAGATTGGAAAGATGATAGTACCATAGAAGGAGATAGGAAAACCAGAAAGTAAAATGGCTTTGTTGGGAGGAACATAAGGCATCCCGTTTTGAACACTGTTGAATTTAAGGTGGCATTTGGAAATGTAGTTCCAGAGCTTAGGAGAGCCTGACTTAGAGATTAAGTCTGGGAGTTATTGACATAGGGGTGATAATTTAAGTCTTGGGACTGAGTGTGATTGCCCAGGTAGAGGGTCTGTAAAGAGAAACATGAGGAGACGGGTAAGTCTGAACTTTTAGGAAAACATCTACTCAAGGTGCATGAGTAGGAAGATCAGACAGAGAAGTAGCAGTAAGAAGGGTAGAAGGATACAGGTGTCAATTCAAGGCATCCACAGGAGAAGAAAATGGTTAGTAGTGTGGTGTGTAGCAGTCAATAAGAATTGACTCAATTTAGTAGTCATTGAATTTGGTCATTAGTTAGTTATTGGCAACCATTCCCCAGCCCTCCACTCAGTAACCTCCAGTGACTGTGAGATAAAATAGACATCCTGTTTTGGCCCTTAAAAGCCCTTCAATCCCTGGGTCCTTTCTACCTTTCCAATCTTCTTTCACCTTCCTCTCTCCTAACTCCTCATCCCAAACTCGCCAGTCCATTGCCACTGGCTTCTTTGCTATTTCTCTGTCAAGACACCCCATCTTCCAAGTCTTGATGTTTTCACTACCTGTCTCCCATGCCTGGAATTCTCACCCTCCTCCCTCCTCATCTTGCCTTCTCCATTTTTCTTCCAAAATTTGACATTCTGTAAGAATACATTCCTTTGGGGCGGCTAGGTGGCGCAGTGAGTAAGAGCACCGGCCCCAGAGTTGGGATGACCAGGGATTGGTTCCGGTCTCAGTACTTAGCACCCACACATAAATAACTAGCCATGTAATCTTGAGCAAGTTACTTAACCCTAATTGCTTTAAAAAAAAAGAATATATTCCTTTACTCTGTTGATTATCTCCCAATCATCAACTGTATATCTTGTTTGAATTTTGTGTCTCCCATCAGACTGAGCTCTTTTTGAGCAGATACTCAGCTTTGCTTTTCATTGTATCTCCAGTGCTTAGCACAGTGCCAGCACATAATAGGTACTTAATAAATACTTGTCTAGTGACCAATACTTAGAAATGTGGGTCATATAAAAAAATAATTTTATTCATTCTGACATTGGTTTCCTTATAAGTTCAAATGTAGGTATAAACAGGAAATCTCCATATGCCCCCTCTATATCCACCTCAAATACTTATTAAAAATTACTCTAAACAAACTTTAGGGCTACAGAATCCACAAAGTGTCAGAGAGAAACAAACCTCCCACTGAAGACAGCCCAGCAGGCCAACAGGAAGGGTCCATCACAGCATGCTGGGAGCCTAGCCAAGACCCTCATGAGTCCGGGGGTTTTAGCCTCAGGGCAGTCCAACCAGCCCCAGGTGGAGGGACTTTGGGAGAGTGGATCACCAACACCTGTGACGATTTCCACATTTATCAACCAATAAATGCCAAAGACAAAGTGAGAGGTCAGTGTGGACTTTGTGGAAGTCTGGGAGTGCTGTCTGGCCTCTGCCCCAAGAGGGAGAAGTAACTGAAGTATAGTGGTCACCACCACTGCTGCATGGCTCCTTCAAAGCTCCTGACCTGCAAATTATAGGGGGACCAAGAAATCAGTCTGAAGGGTAGTCACTCTGGCTTTAACCTACTTGGATCTGGATTGCTGTCTAGGGTGGAGGTCCTGGGGTGTGTGACCAGTGTGCCAGAGCCAGTGGAGACTTCTGAGAGGGCACCCAACTAATAGTTCTGACAGCTATAAAAACCCCAGCCATTTGGGACAAAGCTCTCCTCTATGGAAGCAGAGTTCTACCCTGGCAAAAAGCACAAAAGTCAAATAATTGAGTGTCAGCATGGGCAAGAAAAGGAAGCAAAGCAAGCACAGAAATCCAACTTTGGATTACTTTTTTTCGGGACAAAACAAATCAAAGCATTGAATGGGAGGAAGACAACGAAGTCAGAACTCCTTTACCAAAAGCTTTCAAGAAAAATACGAATTGGTTACAGGCCATAGAGGAGCTGAAGAAGGATTTTGAAAACCAAATAGGTGGAGGAAAATTGGGAAGAGAAATGAGAATGATCTAAGAAAATCATTAAAAGAGAGTCAACAACATGACTGAAGAAAATAACACCTTAAAATTAGACTAACTCAGATGGCAAAAGAGGCTCAAAAAGCCAATGAGGAGACTACCTTAAAAAGCCAAATGTGCCAGATGGAAAAAGCATCTCAAAAGCTCACTGAAGAGAATCATTCTTTCAGAATTAGGTTGGAGCAAATGGAAGTTAGTGACTTTATGAGAAATCAAGATACTGTTAAACAGATCCAAACAAATGAAAAAAACAGAAGGCAAAGTGAAATATCTCATTGGAAAAACCACTGACCTGGAAAATAGATCCAGGAGAGATAATTTAAAAATTATTGGACTACCTGAAAGAAATGATCAAAAAAAGAACCTAGAAATAATCCTTTAAGAAATTTTCAAGGGGCAGCTAGGTGGCGCAGTGAATAGAGCGCCGGCCCTGGAATCAGAAGGACCTGAGTTCGGAGCCGGCCTCCGACACTTAATTCGCACAAACAAAAACCTAGCCGTGTAACCTTGGGCAAGTTACTTAACCCCAATTGCCCTAAAGGGGCGGCTAGGTGGCGCAGTGAGTAAGAGCGCCGGCCTCGGAGTTGGGATGACCCGAGATCAGATCCAGCCTCAGAAAATGAGCACCTACGCATAAATCAAATGACTAGCCGTGTAACCTTGAGCAAGTTACTTAACCCCAATTGCTTTAAAAAATAAAGAAAGAAAGAAAGAAAGAAAGAAATTTTCAAGGAGAATTTGCCTGATATTTGATAACCAGAGGGCAAAATAGAGGTTGAAAGAATCCACTGATCACCTCTTACAAAAGATCCCCAGAGAAACAGCACTTCCACGATGCTCCAGCCCAGACCACTTCAAAATCATGTAAAAGGGGGACTCTGAACACCTTCTGGAGTTCCACAACACACAGAGAAGCTAACCTTCTGCTGAGGACAGTCCAGCAGCCCTGCAGGGAATGGCCAGCACAGAGCTCTGGGAGCCGAGCCCAGGACCACATGAGTCAGAGGATTTAGCCCCAGGGTGGTCGGACCAGCAGCTGGCTGGAGGGACTCCAGAACACCAGCAGGTGTGGTTCCAGAATGACCAGCACATAGATGCCTGGGACAAAGTAAGAGGTTAGTGCCCTATGGACTTTGGGACCAGTATTTGGGAACACATCAGCTTCTTCCCCTGGGGGTGGGGAGCCACAGAACAGCTGCCATTTTTCAGCTTCAGTTGCAGCTTCAGCTCCTGGCCTGCAGACTGCAGGGGGATCTGGAGATCAGTCTGGGGGGGAATTGCTCTTGCTTTAACCTTCTTGGATGTGGATTGCAGTCTGGGGTGGAGGTCTTGGGGTGTGGGACCAGCTTGCCAGAGTGTGTGGAGGCTTCAGAGAGGCCGCCCAACTAATACCTCAGGCAACAGAGAAAACCCCAGATTTTGGGACAGAAGCTCCCCTGGCTGATGGCAGAGTCCTACTGTGGCAACAAGCCCAAAAGTCAAGTAATTAAGTGGCAACAAGCCTAGGCAAAGGAAACAAAATAAACAGAAAAATTGAACATTAGACTCCTATTTTGGGGGCAAAGAGGATCAAAGTATGGAACAGGAGGAGGACTGTGAGGTCAGAAATCCTGCACCAAAAGCCCCAAATGAAAATAGGAGCAGGTTACAGGCCATAGAGGACCTTAAGAAGGATTTTAAAAACCAAATAAGAGAAGTGGAGGAAAAATTGGGAAGAGAAATGAGAATGATGCAAGAAAAGTAAGAAATGAGAGTCAACAGCCTAGCTGAGGAAAGTAACAGCTTAAAAAATAGGCTAACTCAAATGGCAAAAGAGGCTCAAAAAGGGCAATGAGGAGAAGAATACCTTAAAAAGACGAATTTGCCAGATGGAAAAAGAATCTCAAAAGTACTCTGAGGAGATTCATTACTTCAGAATTAGACTGGAGCAAATGGAAGCTAGTGACTTTATGAGACATCAAGATGCTGTTAAACAGATGCAAGCAATTGAAAGAATAGAAGGCAATGTGAAATATCTCATGGGAAAAACCACTGACCTGGAAAACAGATCCAGGAGAGATAATTTAAAAATTATTCGACTACCTGAAAGCCATGATCAAAGAAAGAACCTAGAAATCACCCTTCAAGAAATTCTCAAGGAAAATTGCCCTGATGTTTTAGATCCAGAGGGCAAAATAGAGGTTGAAAGAATCCACTGATCACCTCCTAAAAAAGATCCCCAAAAGAAAACTCCCAGGAATATTATAGCCAATTTCCAGAATCCCCAGATCAAGGAGAAAATACTACAAGCAGCCAGGAAGAAACAATTTCAATATTGTGGAAACACAATCAGAATAGCCCAGGACCTGGCAGCTTCTATACTGAGGGATTGAAGGGCATGGAATATCATATTCTGCAGGGCAAAGAACTTGGGATTAAAACCAAGAATTACCTACCCAGCAAAACTGAGTATCTTGTTTCAGGGGGGAATATGGTCATTCAGTGAAAGAGAGGACTTCAAGCATTCTTTTTTTGCTTTTCAGAGGCCAATTGGAGTTAAGTAACTTGCCCAAGGTCACACGGCTAGGTTTTTGTTTGTTTGTGCATTAAGTGTCTGAGACTGGATCCAAACTCAGGTCCTTCTGACTCCAGGGCCGAAGCTCTACTCACTGCGCCACCAAGCCACCCCAACTTTCAAGCATTCTTGTGGAAAAAAAACCAGAGTTGAATTGAAAATTTGACATTCAGATACAAGAAGCAAGATCTCTTGTACTACTTGGGAAGGTAAACAGGGAAAAGAAATCAAAAGGAACTTATCAAAGTTGAACTATTTACATTCCTACATGGAAAAACAATAACTGACTGATGAAACCTTTCTCAGTATGAAAATAATTGAGGAAGGGTATATCGGCATATGAATACATATGTGAATTGTGTATATATGTCTACAGGTATGCATGGATAGAGGGCACAGGTGGAATTTGTTGGGAAGGGATGATACTTAAGGGGTGAGGTTAAGACGTGAGAGAGGAGTGTGGCAAGAGGAGATGGGGAAAGACGGGGGGAGGGTAAACTGTCTCATGTAGAAGAAGCAAGGGGAAGAGATTGCAGTGGAGGGGATCAAAAGGAAGGCAAAAAGGCAAAACCATATTTTCATTGAGTTTGGCTCAGGGAGAGAATGACATACATACTAAATGGGATATCTCACCCTGCAGGAGAGTGGGGGGAGGGGTATGAGAGGGGGGATGATGGAGGGGAGGGCATGCTGGGAGGAGGAGAGGTTGGAGGCACCTACTTTTGATGAGGGACAGGATCAAAATAGGGAATGGACCAGGTGGGGGTTGGGATGGGTGGAGGGAAATACAGTCAGTCTTTTACATTATCAACTAAGGTAATGTTTCGCGTAGCTATACATGTACAACATATACTGAATTGCTTATCTTCCCAGTGGGAGTGAGTGACAAGGGATGAAAGGAATGGATCTGGGATTTGAAGTTTTAAAATTAAATGTTTCAAATACATAAAAATACTATTACTAATAC
This sequence comes from Gymnobelideus leadbeateri, assembly GCA_011680675.1. Taxonomy (NCBI): domain Eukaryota; kingdom Metazoa; phylum Chordata; class Mammalia; order Diprotodontia; family Petauridae; genus Gymnobelideus; species Gymnobelideus leadbeateri. The sequence goes on from WOXC01010572.1 coordinate 29,745, forward strand.
TATTTTTGCATGTAACTGGGAGATAAGATGTGCAGGCATGGGGACACAGAGATTCACCTTGCTCTAATGGAAAGTCGAAGGAGGTATGGGAGAAGATATGGGAGAGAGCAGATTGGATGAGGGGATATCCTGTGGGACTGCTGTTCTGGGGTGGTGGGTAGAGGAAAAATGGGGAAAATTGTAACTCAAAATCTGGTGGAAATGAATGATGTAAACCAGAAGTTAATAAAACATTTGAAAAAGAAAAGAAAAGAAAAAGATTCCCAAAGAAAACTCCTGGGAATATTATAGCCAGGTTCCAGAGTTCCCAGATCAAGGAGTAAATGTTATAAGCAGTCAAGAACAAACAATTTGAATATGGTAGAAACACAATCAGGATAACATAGGATCTGGCAGCTTCTACACTGAGGTTTTAAAGGGCTTGGAATATGATATTATGGAATATGATATTAAGGACCTGGGATTAAAAACAAGAATCACCTACCCAGAACAACTGAGTATCATGTTTCAGGGGAAAATATGGTCATTCAGTGAAAAACTTTCAAGCATTCTAGATAAAAAAGCCATAGTTGAATAAAAAACTTGACATTCAGATACAAGAAGCAAGAGAAGCATTAGAAGGTAAACAGGGAAAAGATATCATAAGGAACTTTTCAAAATCAAAGTATTTACATTCTTACATGGAAAAATTATAAGCGTAATTTATGAAACTTTTCTCAGTATAAGTATTGTTGAACAGAATATAAATTTGTATATATGTATACATACATATATGTCTATATAGGAGGGTATATGGTCATATGAATACATATGTGAGTGTATGTATATATGTGTACATGTATACATAAACAGAGGGCACAGGACCAATTGAATAGAAAGGGATGGTACTTAAAAGGTGAAATTGAGAGGTCAGAGAAGAATATGAGAGGAGATGGGGAGAGACAGAGTGGGATAAATTATCTCATATAAAAGAGTCAAGGGAAAACTATTACAGAAGAGGGTAAGAAGAAGAAGAAGGCAAAAGTAAATGAGTCAATCTTACTCTAATTAAATTTGGCTTAGGGAGGGAATGACATACACACTACATAGGGTATTTCTCCCTACAAGAGAGTAGGGGGCAAGGGAATGAGAGGGGGGATGATGGAAGGGATGGCATGTGGGGGGGGGAGGAAATTTGGAAGCATACACTTTTGAAAAGGAACAGGGTGAAAGTAGAGAATAGAATGAGTTGGGGTCGGGATAGTACAGAGGGAAATATAGTCAGTTTCTCACTATATATACACTATGGAAATGTTTTTCCTAGCTACATATGTACAACCTATCTTCCCAGTAAGGGTGGGTGATGAGTGACGAAGGGAAAGAACCTGGAATTAAAAGCTTTAAAATCAAATGTTTAAAATATATTATTATTATTATTTTTATATGCAACTGGGAAATAAGATATACAGGCACTGGGGTATAAAGATCTATCTTGACCTACTGGAAAGTCTGAGGGGGAATGGCAGAGGATATAGGAGAAAGTAGATTGGGGGAGGGGTATACAGTGGGATCACTGTTTTGGGGTGGTAGGTAGGGGAACAATGGAGAGAAAATTTGTAATTCAAAATCTTGTGGAAATGAAATGATGTAAACTAAAATTGAACATAAAATTTAACTTAAAAAAAAGAAAAAAAAAACAAGTTCAAATGTACTACTCATCAAGTAGTGAAGTTACCCTCAACGATGCCTGCTCTTCTTACAAGTAAGATTTTTTAAAAAGTTTTAAGTTGCTGAAAGTTAATGAAAATCCAGAGGATCCCTTTGGAAACTTCAATTAACCTTGAAAGCACTTTCAGGTACAGGAATTTTAGAGCCCAAATGAAGTTTCACAACTGTGTTCCTTCTTGAATATTTAGCCCCTTTTCTTTCTCAGTTTCTGGCAGTCACCTGAACATGTGACCTGGAAGAGAAGCTAGGCAGCCAGAACCCTATGAACAAAGGGATAAGAGACCCATCTTAATGTGAAGCCTGGGTTCAGGCACCACCATTACACCAGTGTGTCATATGGCAACATCAATTTCCATGACTGTGAAAATGAAAACATTGCAGTCAATTTCATGCGGGTTTTATTTCAATTTACAACAAAAAGTCACCACAGCAATAGCAGAAAATGGTCACATAATGTGATCTTTAAGCAAATGTTTATTCATGAAGTCCCCATTTCACTGCCATGCTTCTCCAGCTGACTGGTCGCCCAGCATGTATGGTAACAAACACCACATGGTACAGTAGGAGGCACAGAGTAGGCAGCAATCCGACATCTGCTCAGCATTCTCCTTTGAGCAAATGTCGTCCTCTAGGAAAAAAAAACTATATATTTTACAGAGTAAAGACATGATTGGGTCTTTTCCCCCCTTTGCCATTTTGACTAGAACAAAAAGGTTTACTTGCTAATTGCCAGACATTTTATTGGTGTCGTTGCCAGGGCATGAGCCCTTTTGTTCAGAGTTGGCATAGGTTGCTGCTGAAACCCAATTCTATCCCAAGTTTGATTGGTCCCTTAACTATCCTCCAAATGTGATGCCAAGGTACCATATCCGCTTATCTGAATTTAATTCCAGCTAAGCTGAGTTTAAAATGTGCTGTCTTCAGGCTCATTACTCGAGTACGGGCCAATTTTGATGAAAGTGAGTTTATGCAGGTGCTCCCATGTTAACTCCCAGTGTCTGTGAATATTTCTGGGAACAAATGATCCTTCAGCCATCTCCCCTTGCCAGCTCTGTGTGTGTGCCCACTCTTTAACTAAGTGGAATGTGGAAAGCAAAGCTGTTCAGCTGGAAAAAGAAACCAATACTAAACTCAATTGGTGTCAGATCTGGAAAGGAACGTAATGTTATTAAATTGGTCCCTGCAGGCAAAATAGCTTTCTGAGACACCTGCCTCTTGCTCACTGAAAAAGAAAGCCTTAATAATTTTTTCTAGTCATTATAACCCAGAGAGAAGCCATTGGATTCTGTGATACCTACATTCTAAGGGCTCTACCACTCACTGCTTCTTTGGAGTTTGGGAAAGAGCTGGGATTATGGTCCACAACAAGGTAACAGTTTGACTCATACTACTACTACTAATAATTTACATTTATAGTAAAGTAAAAGCACTTTCCATGCATTATCTTGTTTTATCTTCTTAACTCATTTTATAGATGAATAAATTGAGGCTTGGTGAAGTGAAGAGATTTGTCTGGGGTCACACAACCAGTTGGTCTTTGAGGTAGGGCAGAAATCTAATATGGCTCCTGTCCAAAATCTATGCTTTCCTACCTCTGACTCCATGTGCCCTTTATCACTCTGGGTGCCTGTTGCCCACTAGGAAGTTGTACATCCCTTCTATTAGAATGGGATGCTTCTCAGAGAGGCATAACAAGTTCCCAGAAATAAATAGTCTATATACAGCTACCCTCAGAGTAAACAGAGTCACCATCTCTTAGCACATCATATGATGTTCCTCTCTATTCTGCTCTCTCCATCCTGTTATCCCACAATGCTACCACTTACTGAGAAACTATGGAAATAACCATCCATTCATGATTAATGAACTTGATGTGAGTGTGTCACCTTTTCCCCCTGTCTCCCACCTTCTTTCTTTCCATTTACACAACTTCCCATTTGGCAGTCCTATGCCATAGAAGACATTGACTCATCTGTGGAGGGGACCCAAGTTTAGTCTGTGGTATATCATTTAAATTCTTTAACCTTTGATTTTCAGAATTTTTTAGGTTCTTCTTACATCTTGATTTCATTACTCTGTATTTTCATGACACTGTATTTATCTTAGTTGTATTTTCTTGACATTGTATTTACCTTTGTTAAGCTTCTTTATGGAGTTGAATAATATATTCCCACCTAGGATTTGGACTTTTGATTTTCGGTTTTGTTTGTTTTGCAAACAGCACTGCTTTTGCTGAACATCTTTTTTCATTGTTCATTATTAGGCTCAGGATTGCAAGTTATATCATTTTTTTTGGTTGTGGCCTATATATCTTTGCTCCTTGGGATAAATTATTTCATTCCCTTATCCATTTTTCATAACTGTAGAATAAGTCTATATCATTTAAATTGTGCTCTCATTTTAAATCAGGCCCTTCTATCCGGTCCTGGTTACTTGGAATATTTGTTAAATTTAACTATAATGAGTCTTTATGTTCAAAGCATGGAGGTATCCCTACCCACCTCCAACCCTTCCCATCCCCAGTGATTTGTGCTTTGTTGTTTGTATTCAAAAGTTGTGAATAATTTTATTGCATTTCTTGTATTACGATATTCATGGTTGGAGGAGGTATTTTGGCCATGTTTTATTAGTATTTATTTGTATAAACATTTTGGTGCTTATTTATATTCTATTTATACTTATTTATTAGTGTTAACTGTTATGATATTTTGAGAACTGTAATTCTTAAATTATCTCTGTATAGCCTATCTTGAAGTTCCGTCATTTTGACTTATAGAGAATTCCCTTGTTATGTTAATGGTCCTGCCTTTTGTTTCTCTTTTTCTAATTTTTTTTTCCTACTTCAGAATTTGCATGTTCCAAATGTTGCTCTCTCTCATGGCTGTTATTTCTTTGGAACAATTCTTCATCATACATTCAGTTTTACTTCCTTTGAACCATTCTGGCATTTCTTGCCATTTTCTATAACCACTCAGGGATCCATGATATTTGCAGATTTATGCATTCTTCCTATTTTTAGTATTCTTTCTCTTTGGCTTATCTGCTTGTGTGTTGGGCTTTTATTGAGGCCTTCTCACTCAATGTTTCTGATATTTTAGTCTTTTTTGTTTTGTTACTCAACATTTACTCTTTAACTCCTTTGACTCTTTGACTTCTACTGGTGCATAAACCTCTGAGGGATCTCTACAGTGTTCCATTAGCATCCTGGTGTAAAAGGATATTGTGGTCACTAGACCTGGATCCTTGACCTGAGTAATTCCCAGGGGAAGAATATTGACCCCATTGGCTTTCCAGTTCTCTCTCTGAGTATCACCACAATTTCACTATCCTTGCTTCCTTTCCTTCATGACTCTGGGCATAATAAGTTTTTGCTACTTCTTACTCTCACAAAATCAGTGCTATGAAGGACTCCTATACTTGTGGTCTCATAATCAAATGAGTTTGTGCTCAGCAGTGTGTGTGTGTGTGTGTGTGTGTGTGTGTGTGTGTGTGTGTGTGTGTGTGTGTGTTTGTCTTTGGAGGTAGGGGATGTGGACAGAGAGGGCCAATGAGAAGAGCTCTAAGTATTTAGATTTCTGAAATGTTAATTCACAAGGTTTTTGCCTTGCATGGAGAAGAGTAGAGGAGAAAGGATTCAATCATATTTTTTCAGACTAAGTTTTAATCATTTTATATCTAGGCATATGATTTCTTTGTCTTGAGGTTTAAGGGTTTAAAGAAGTTTGAAGAAAATGACTTGTCTGCCATCTTGATGTTTCTATGACTTGCCTAAGACACTTATTAAGTTACATAGCACTAGGCAAGTCATTTAACCTCTCTGGGCCACAATTTCCTTATCTGTAACATGAGATAATAATGGTATCTCACTGGTATAAGGATCAAGTGAGATTATATATATATATATATTTATGGTACTTTGTAACTCTGCATTAATGTGACCTATTATGATTTTTAAAATCTTTGAAATATTAACTGCCCATTTCATATTTCTACCTTGGAAATGTCTCCTTATGTCTAAGACTGATCTGTCCCTAGGAGATGAATATGACTCATCAAATGCATTTTGAAGCTAAGGTAACTGCAGTACGTCCAGAGATGTTGAATATTTCACCTAGAGTAAGAGTGACTCTAATAGATATTAGTTCAAATTCCAAATTCATGACTCACATTTCCAAATTGGGGGTTAGGGTTGTCAGGGACCTTGGAAGTCATTTTACATATGAGGAACTGAAGGCCCAGAAAACAGATGTGCCATGGTCAGAGGTTTACAAGTGGTAAGGAGCAGAATGTGGCTTCACAGAAGGCAGGTTCTTTGACTTTCAAGCCAGTGATCTTACCAGTGCGCACGGCTGTTATGCCTAAAAAGAAAAACAACAACACAACAACAGCTAACACGTATATAGTGCTTTGAGGTTTGCAGAGTGCTTTACAATTGTCATCTCATTTGACCCTCACAACAACCCTGGGAAGTAGGTGCCATGATTATCCCCATTTTACAGATGAGGCAAATAGTTTAAGTGACTTTCCCATGGTCACACAGCTAGTAGTGTGTGAGGCCATATTTGATCTCAGATCTTCTACTCTCCAGGTCCAGCACTCTATCTACTGTGCTACCTAGCTGAATTGTAAAGTCATCACTTTGTAAGAACTGTAGTAACAATAACGAATTAAATATCCACTGCACTTCAAAGACCAATAGCAAATGGTCTGTTTCCAAAATTGAAGCATTTTATACTGATTTCTGCTAGGTTGTGGTTGGTCTGTGCTTCATAATTTTCAACAAAGCAAAGAAAATGTAATCTATCTCACAGCTGAAGACACTGCATATACAGTTGCCTGTATAACCCTGTGAAGACACGTATGTATGTACATTATTCACCTAATATAAATATTTTCCCATTTACAATGCCAATCTGTTTTACAATGTTAACATATCATTTCTAGGAACTGAAGGTAGTTTCATGGATACCAAATACTTGATTCCAAAAATGGAGAATGAGCATGCCAAAGTTTATTGCTTTTACGGAATGTTGTTAATTGCAATGTTGGATGTCTTGGAGCTAGAAAAGTTAAGCTTGACTTTCTTCTTTCACAATATTTATTTTGAGGATGGGATTGCATATCAGGAATGCTGGGATTAGAGGCAAAAGATCTGAGTTCTAGCCCCAGCTCTGCTAGTAGCTTAGTAGGTAATATTCCCCCCCACCTTGGTTCCTCAAGGGCCTCATCTTTAAAATAAAAGGATCAAAACAGAAGATTTACAAAAATCTCTTCAGCTCTAAAATTTAATGATAACTATCACAAGGTATATCTGGTATTTTTCTGCTTTTCCTTCATAAGTCACCTTACTTTAGATCATTGTGACTCTGTAGTATATCCATCCATATGGACTGGGACAAAAATAGTCCAGTAGAATGGAGAGGGATGTGAGAAGACTAGATTATTCTGGTAAAGATTTCATCCAGCTTAAAGATTAGTAACATGTCATTCTCATGTTTTTCAATTGCCTTGTTAATAAAAGAGCAAAAACCTAATACCCACCACTAATATTATATTGAGTGCATCAGGTTTAAAGTTCATTAAATTCAATAATCTTTTATTTGTGCTTACTCTGCACCTTATATGCTCAATACTCAAATGTATTTATGATCTCAATGATTTGGGAATTCCCTGTAGTGATGCAGATTGCAACCCATCCTGTGCTGCTGTTATCCATGTTCTCTGAAAAGTTAACCAGAAGACGTCTATCCCAAATGCTGGCAGGCTTCCATACTTTTTCTCTTGACAAACTGAGGATACCTGTGGGTACTTTGTTTTTTCACATGCCATCTCTTTTTCTTACCACATGACTAAGAAAATACTCCAAGTGAGAAATACATCCTACCTTTGGTGATAGCTACAGGACTATGGATCATCCAGTCCTCATCGCCCATTCCCCACTCCATATCATCCAGTCCCTTAGTTTGAATAACTTTCTTCTCTGCTGCTATGCAAAAAATATTACCATTTGCCCCTTCTAGCAAATGCCTCGGTATCTAGTCTCCCTTTCATGGGCCTTGGCATTTTTGTTCTCTTTTTTCTCTGATTCTTTTTAATAAAGTAATGGAGACTGTGTGTCTTCCTTTTGCAAAATAATAAGGAAGAATATGACTTTGGTTCCCGACTTTTCATTTCTGCATCCCTTTCACTCCTAGTGATGTCTTCTTCCCTCACTTTTAAGCACTCAGTGCCTCAAGCTCTCTTTACTCTTCAAGTGGCAAAATAATTAGCTTCCAGGAAAATCCTTGATAGAAACCATCTCAATGATGGAAGTGACTGATGCTTGGGTCTAAGTCGCATTGCCTCTCACAGGGGAATAATGCAGTTTTCCTATTTGGCTTTCTTTACATTATCTATTTTTACCATTGACTGTTCAAAATCAAAAATCAGGAGTTACATTTGGAGTTAAAGGGATCTTTGAAGATCACTTAGTCCAAGCCTTCATTTTACAGATGAGGAAATGGAAGCCGAGCAAGGTGAAGTGCCTTGTTACAAAGATACCATGTGGCAAAGCTAACATTGAAATTTGGGACTTCTGATCTAAAAGCCAGTACATGCTACAATGTCTCCTTTTTTGGATTCAACTAAAGCTTTACAAAAAGTGTCACCTTTTTAATGTATGAAAAAACCTCATACCAAGGGACTGTATTTTAATGGAGTCATAAACCAGACATTGAAGGTGGTTGTGGTCTTTACCATTCTTTTAGTCTCCCACCACCTCACCCCACTGGAAGTATTCTTTATCTCTTCACTTTTTGTCTCTTCAAATTTTCTTAGAGAAGTTTGTCTGAAGCTTTCATTTGCTCATATCCCATTTTATTTTGTATTTTGTGGGTCTCTATGTTTATCCTAGCTTCCCTGGTAGAATGTCAGAAGATATGTTATCTATGTGTCTGGTGCCAACAGGGCATACATTGCCTGTAGATGTACGCTTAATACTCCTAAAAGGTCTGATAAAGGGAAATTGTAGGGAGTTTCAAAATGATTGGAAAACTTAACCTTGCAATTTACTGCCTGATGAAAACATATTTAAAACACAAAGACACGTGTAGAGTTAAAGTGAGAGGTCAGAATAAAAATGTTCATGCTTCAGTTGAATCCCCAAAAGCAAGAGTTTCAGGATGATCGATTGAAAGGAGCATGGAATTAGCAAGAGTTTCAGGATGATGGACTGAAAGGAGAATGGGATTTTGACTCCAAAGGCCTGGCTTCAAATCCTACCTCTTATATGGTCTAGGGCAAGTCATATCAACTCTCTGGGCCTCAGTTTGAAATGAAGAGCTTGAAATAACTGGTGTTGAAGTCTCTTCCATGAACCACAATCCTATGATCTGTATTTCCCCACATGGTACAATGAATAGTGTGCTGGGCTTGGTGGGACTACAACCTGACTTCAGATTCAGTCTCAGGCACGTCCTGGCTCTGTGACCTTGGGATTAATCAAGTTACTTAATGGTTGTTTGCTTCAGTTCCTTCAACTATAAAGTAGAGATTATAATAGCACCTATCTCTAAGTGTTGTTATGAGGATTAAATGAGATAATATTTATAAACCTCTTAGCAAAGTGCTTTGCATACAATAGGTTCTGTTATTAGTATCACTAATCACTAATTAGTATCACTGCTGTACAATATTATACAATCACATCATTATATATTATTAATTATATTAATATGTTATTATACACTTATTTCCTTCTCCCACCTTATTAAGTCAGCCTCCTTTCTCTCACTTATATGTAGATGACTGTCAGAGAGAACAGCTAAGGGATGAAAGACTGAGAGAAATGAGATGCCAAGAAGCAATGCTAAAGGATTCAAGTTCTAGCTGTTTAAAGACCTCTTTCTGTGTAGACAATGGCTGAAGCAGGATCTGCACAATGGGGCACTGGACTTTAAACTGTGGCCGACCTCAAGTGTGGTAGAAGGAAATATTTGGAGCTACCAGAGCATGTCATTGTCTCCCCATGAAAGTAGTACATGATGATTTTGGAGTTAGGAGTCAAGAGAAATTCTGGCGTTAATAAAAACATATTTTACTGGCCCAAGATGGCAACAAATATGACTAGGGAGTGTGAAAATTGTACTCAGTGGGTCAAGGCAAAGCAACTCATGCTACATTTTTGGTGACTATATGCTAGCAAAACTTTGAAACTGATATCCGCTGACTTTATATCTTTGAAAAGAGATTAAGAATGGATCACATCCTAATGGTGACTAATCGTTTCACCAGGTATGCAAAAGCATACCAAACCAGGAAGCACAACGCATCCACAGTTGTTAAGGTATGAATTCCAGACTAGGTTATATTCTGAGTGTGACAGAGACATTAAGAACAAACTCTTTAAGGAAATAGTAGTTTTTTCAGGTAGCAAGGTATCATCCTCAGTCCCATAGCCTGAGTATTTCAACCACATGCTGTTTATCATGTTAGGAACTCTTGAGACTAAAACAAAAATCTCAGCCTGTGACATTTCTAGTAGATGAATAGTATGTACATGTATCCACCAAGACTGATGCCATAGGTTTTACATATTTTCTCCTGTTTGGACAAGAGCCACACCTACCTATTAACTTGTGCTTTCAGGTTTCAGAGGGTAGAAATTATATAAGTAATCACAACCTCTGTATCTCTCAGTTAGAGAGCAGCTAAAGGAAACCTTCCACCTAGCCACAATTTTTGCTCTGGAGAGCTCGTACAGAAACAGTGATGTTGTCACACTCGCATCTACTATCAAGACTGCCAAGATGAAGATAGTTGTTGTTGTTCAAGGAACAGAAAGATTAGCCGACCAGTGGAAAGCTAGACTAGATGAAGTTGCTCAGAGGCTGGAAACCTTGCCTGTTTGAAGACTAGTCACAGAAAGTGGATGGGGGTCCTGCAAAGACTCTTTACTATAATTACCTATTGCTCATAGAAGAATTAGATGGATTTTCTGATGAGAAGGTGGAGACAAGTGATAATTGACAACAAAAGATGAACAAAACAGACTGCTCAGCAATTGTACAAGGACTTTCTGTACTAGATGCTGCCTCTGAAAGTGATATCGCCACCAATGGACATATTGTATACTATTGCCCCTACAATTTTCCTTCTGAGGGGAACCCCCACTTCAGACAGAGTGAGACAACTGAACCCAGAAGCAATACCTTTCTTCCCTAGAACTTCAGCTTTCAAGGTTCTTAGGGTACAGAGACAATCTACCAAATGTTGACAGCTAATTGACCCGTCAACAAATTTAAGTTTAAGGAAATAGACCTATAGCTATGATGATCAGTCTAGATGATCAAATCAGTTCAAGGATAGGATCAGAGAAGTCAGCAGGTCACAGAAGAGAGGCTGATTTGACCTGAGAGCATACTGACTTATGATGTTACAAGTGAACTAGAATGTGTACATATAACAAGACAATGATATTAGCTATTACCCATGTAATATTACCCATGCATATGCTTATTGATGTACCTCTTAATTACTACATGCTTGAGTTATGTTTCTATTGTATTGGTTTACTATTATGTTTATTTGCTTATGTATAGCAACATCTGTCTGGTAGCTCTGCACTGTTTCATTCATTGTTTAATTATGCAAAGATTATATTTATATTTGTTCTTTATAGCCCTCCTGAAATTGATATAACTACTTGTATCCTTCATTTTTGCTGTTTATACTTGTTTGCTTATGTACTGTAGATATCTGTACATTCTTAGGTTATAAATGTACTCTCTGATGAATGCAGTTTAGGCATTTATTTACTGAATCAACATGCCAAGTGGTGCTTTGTATTGTACTATATCTCTTGCATGTATCATTGATGTGTATTTCCTTTGAAAGGTACTGTGAAATGATAGTGTAGGATATTGAGATAATCACCCTTGTTATATAAAGTGTTGACACTTCTTTTGATGCTTCTCCTGTGTAATTGTGGATTTCAAGTAAACCTCAGCTGATTTTTGCCTGTGCCTGACTATAAAATTTCTGGCCCTAGGTAGGAATGTAGCACCTCTGTTGCAAGCATTGCCATAGTAATGTCATATTCTATTAATCATTACAACAAGCTAAACAGGCTCTTTCTCGAAATTCATCAGTTTGGTGACATTTTTTCTTACTTAGCTGTGGAAGCTTCTAGGAGGAGGAAGTCAGAAGATTTTCTATCTCATTATCTATCTATCTATGAGATAGGAAGAAATGTGGGCTGGATTGAGTTGGACATGTAATCCCTGGGTATTGGCTTTGTGATCCTTCCTCTAGCTTCCTCTGGGTTTATGTCGTAGATGCTAGGGAGGTTCAAACTGAAGAGTGACCTTTCCCCTAGACAAGAATTAATATGCCATGCTGGTGAGACTACAGAACAACTGAAGGGAGCTTTGATCCTACCTGCCCCTATCCTGCCTGTTAAAGTATACTTAGCTCAAAACCCATTTCTCTGTTACTTGATAGACTTCCCTCCTCCCTTCAGGAAAGGATGGAGTATAGGGAAAGAAGTCAGTTCTATTCCCTTCCAGGGGTAGCTGAGGCAGCTATTTCCTTACAAATGATTCATTCTTCAGATCCTTATCATTGTTATTACTTGTGACTTTGTTTCTCCTTTTATGTAAAAGTAGATCAGATAGCTGCCAAGTCCTTATCTAGTGTGATTAATGACAAGAAAAAGTAAAAGTCTGAGAGGGCTTTTGATCCCTTTAAAGAAAAGAAAGGCATTAACTCAAATTCCATGTGAGCTGAAACAAGGTAGAAGTAGTAAGCACTGATCCTGTTTAGACCTCTGACAAGCCAGAGAGATATATTTCAATCATTTCCCTAACAAACACATTTCCCATAAACCTGAAAGTGTATAATGCACACCACAATGTATGTATGCATATATGTGTGAAATTCATTGAACTTGTATAAGTAAGCCCTTGAGGCAAATGCATACCCTCAAGTGGGGGTGCTTCCCCCCACTACTCCTTTTATAAGTGATGCACTCTATTAAATAGGTGTGAATTTTAATTTAAATATTTTATAGAATTCACTTGTAAATACATCTGCACCAAGATTGTTTTTCTGGGGTGGCTAGGTGGCACAATGAATAGAGCACCAGCCCTGGAGTCAGGAGGGCCAGAGTCCAAATCTGGCCTCTGACACTTAATACAAAACTAGCCGTGTGACCTTGGGCAAGTCACTTAATGCCAATTGCCCTACCTCCCCCCCTCCAGAAAGCCAAAAAAAAAAAAAAGATAGTTTTTCTTTGGTAGTTTAGTTGTGGCTTACACTAGTTCTCCTTCTGGGATTGGGTTGTTTAAGGCATTTCTTGTTTTCTTAATTTGAGTATTTTATATTTTTATAGGTATTCATCCATTTATGATTCACCTGGAAAGAGGTAATATGTGAAGCAATGGGAGCTGAAGAGTTTACTAGACAGAGAAGAGAACACAGGACAGAGTCTTAGTGGGAAAGCCTACAAGTCACTATACTAATAGAGACCAAGCACTTTTTGAGCAGTTATGGATATAATTTAGTATGCTCTACAAAGTTCTTGGAGAGGAGTTTGGCCAGACATGTGGGGGGGAACTAGGCAGAATCAAGTGAAAATTCACATTCTCTTTTGGCATCCATATCATGTCAAGACATCCAGAGGAAGGTCCCCACTGTGTTCTGTGGTAAAACTTGTAAAGGATTTATGAGAGCTTGTGGATAAGAATTGCATAGGATAAGAAGGCATGGAGGGATCACCATTTATACCTTTGGAAACAATATCCACATCAGTGAGATCATAGACCCATTAAAATAGCAAAATACATTTAACTTTATGTCAAAATAAGTAAGTTGTAATGAGGGAAAAAAAAACAAAAGAGAAAATAAAAAATCAGAATTGGCCTCATACTGCCACACAAGAACATCTGTTTCTATTACAAGTTAGTTTGCAATTTGTATTACTAATACTCTCCTTTCAGGATGTGAATAGACCCTAAATGATTTTCTGCATTTGAGTAGCTTCCTAAAAAAGAAACAATCTGACTTGGCCAAGCAAGATATTCAAACAATACACAATGCCAGTTAAGTATCAGGAAGAAGAGGGAATCAGTTCAAAAGCAAAAGGTAGAGATGAGGAAGATGAAAGGGTGGGAGGGAGAGAGGAAAAAACGGAGAGAGGGAAGGAGGAGAAAGGGAGAGAGGGGGAGAAGGGGAAGAGAGAGAGAGAGAGAGAGAGAGAGAGAGAGAGAGAGAGAGAGAATTCATATAAAAAATGAAGTAGAATTCTTTCCATAAGAGAAGAGGAACATTGGCCTCTGACAAGTTGTTAAAAATTAATTTATTTGTCTTTAAAGGAAAAATGGTAATTAAATCTGATTGTTCTTTAGTGTATTCATAGTAGCCTTCTTCAGTTTTCTTGTTCCTTATATCACCACAGTTGTCTATGTCAGACTTAAGAAATAAAAGCATGTAATTATCTCCATTGTATTAAAACCACAATCATTCCTATGGTTAAAGTCCAAGATAATTCAGATAAAATCATGTGAATGATTCTACCTACATCTAGATGTTATTGTCACATCTTTCTTGCTTATGAGGAATCATAAATGTCAATCCTTTTTACCCTCTATATATTCCAGATCTTTTATATATGATCAAAATTTATTTTAAAAAAACATTGTGATTGAGGGGAATTTTAAACTGTAGGAAAAGTATGAAGATCTAGGATGCATTTCAATAGTGGTCCTGATCACTGCTCAGTGTAACTCAAATGAATGTTTCATCATGTCTAATAATAAGAGATAGCAGCATGACATAGTGCATGGAGCACTGGGGACTTTAAAGTTTGGAAGACCTGGCTTCAGATCCCACTTCTAACACTTAATAGCTATTGTGACATGGAGGTAACCCTGGTTTATCAAAGGCTGTCCTAATGGAGCTTCAATCTGGTAGGACCTAACATTCTAGAAAAGCTTTAGAGTAGGAATAGACTATATTCTTTCTGAGAACCAGCCTAACTTAATATGAAGAGCCTCATTACCAGGGGACTGGCTACTTGGTGATGAATTCTTTGACCATGGCAAACTATGACATAAAAAAATTACAAAATGGGCCTCAATCCTGTGGAGCCCTGAGGTGGTGCCAATATAGCAAAGAGAAGCCAGGAAGTTGCCTGAGCTCTCCCCAGTTTCCCTGAAAAACAATGTTAAATCAAGCCTCTTAACAGATTCTGGAGTGACAGAACCCACAAAAAGATGAAGTGAAACAATTTTCCAACTTTAGATAACTTAGAAGAACTTAAGGAAACATCTGTCTTATGTGACTAAAAGGGGAGCACAGCCCAGCGTAGATGGTAAACAGGCAAGCCAGCAGGATGCTCTTAGCCACAGCATAGATCAATGACTGAGGTCCCTTGGTCGTCGCTCAGCAGATCAGTGGCACAGCAGGCCAGCTGTGAGACCTCCGACCCCAGTGTAGAAGGCAAACTACCAGTCCCAGAACCCCAGGTACAACAAACACAACTAGGCCAGGCCACCCCAGTGCAGTCTGTAAACTTCCAGGACATGAGGCCCTAACATGGAAAGCTAGTGACCACACCCCTGGCCCTCAGCACAGGAAGCTTAGGACAGTGCTCCCTGCATCCCAGGAGCAGAGCTCAACTTTAAAAGTCACAAGATAGACTTGGAAATGAGCAAAAAAAAATACAGAAAAGGTCCTGACCATGGAAAGTTCTATGGAAACAGGGAAGATCAAAACAAATTCAGAAGAGTTTGCAGCTTCTACATTCTAACAACAATGTCAGAATGTATACATACAAAGCCTCAAAGGGGAATATGAATTAGTCTCAAGCCCAAAAAACCCTCTTGGAAGAGCTCAAAAAGGATTTTAAACATCAAACAAGATAGGTAGAAGAAAAATTGGGAAAAAGAAATGATAGTTATGCAAGAGAGAGTCAACAGCTTGGAAAAGGAAGGACAATGACTGAAGAAAACTTCTTTAAAAAGTACAATTGGCGACAACTAGGTGGTGCAGTGAATAGAATATTGGAGTCAGGAGGACCTGAGTTCATATCTGGCCTCAGACACTTAACACTTACTAGCCATGTAACCTTGGGCAAGTCACTTAACCCCAATTGCCCTGCCCTCCCCTCTGCAAAAGCAAAAAAAAAAAAAGTACAATTGACCAAATTGGAAAAAAGCCATCACCTGAAGAAAGCAACTCCTTAAAAAGTAGAATTGGCCAAATGGAAAAAGGAGGTACAAAAGCTCACTGAGGAAAATTTTTTAAAAATTAGAATTGGGCAAATGGAAGCTAATGATTCTATGAAACATTAAGAATCAGTCAAATAAAATCAAAAGAATTTAAAAAAACTAGAAGAAAATGTAAAATACTTCATTGGGAAAAAAACAAAACAACTGACCTGGAAAATAGACCTAGGAGAGATAAATTTAATACTTATTGGACTACCTGAAAGCCATGATCAAAAAAGGGCCTGGACAATATCTTTCAAAAAATTATCAAGGAAAACTATCCTGATATCCTAGAACCTGAGGGTAAAATAGTCATTGAAAGAATCCTTTTGAATAACCTTCTGAAAGAGATATCAAAATGAAAACTCCAAGAAATATTATAGCCAAACCCCACAATTATCAGGTCAAGGAGAAAATACTGCAAGCATCCAGGGAGAAACAATTCAAATATCAAGGAGCCACGGTCCAGATTACACAAAATTTAGCAGGTTCTACGTCATAAGATCAGAGGACTTGGAATATGGTATTGTAGAAGATAAAGGGGCTTGAATTACACCCAAGAGTAACTACTCAGCAAAATAGAGCAAAATCTTTCCAGGAGAAAGTTGGATATTCAATGAAATAGGAGATTTCAGACTTTCCAGATGAGAAAGCCTGAACTGAACAGAAAATTCTGTCTTCAAATTAGACTCAAGAGAAGCATGAACAGGTAAACAGGAAAGAGAGAAAAAACAAACATGTTATTCAATAAGGTTAAACTATTTACATCCTTACATGAGAAGGTGATACTTGTAACTCGTGTGTGTGTGTGTGTGTGTGTGTGTGTGTGTGTGTGTGTGTGTGTGGTTTTTTGGAGGAGGGAAAGCAGTGACTTGCCCGAGGTCACACAGCTAGTAAGTGTTAAGTGTCTGAGGCCAGATTTGAACTCAGGTCCTCCTGACCCCAGGGCTGGTGCTCTATTCTTTGTGCCACCTAGCCACCCTGATAATTGTAACTCTTGAGAACTGTATCTCTATTAGGGCATTTAGAAGGAGTGTACACAGAAACTGGGGGTGTAGGTGTAAGTTGACTTTGATGTGATGATATAAAAATAAGGGGTAAAAAAAGGATTTTACTGGGAGAAGAGGAAAGGGGAGGCAGAATAGGGTAAATTACATCACGTGAAGATGTATAAAAGACCTGTTATAGTAGAGGGAAAGAAGGGAAGGAATAAGCATTGTTTGGAGCATTCATTAGATTTGGCTCAAAAAGGGAATAACATAGACACTCAGTTGTGTATAGAAATTTATATTACCTTGTAGGGAAGTAGGGGGAAAAGGGGAAATAAAAGCAAAGGGGAAGAGTGATAGAAGGGAGGGCAGAAGTAGGAGGGGCAAAGGGAGGGGGGATTGATAGATGGGAGGGTGGAATGAGGAAGTGGTAGTCAGGATCCAAAATTGGGCCTTCTTGATTCTATGTCTAACACTACAGGTAATAGGGTGCCACTGCAGTGTTTCTAGCAGGGCTTCATATTTCCTACCCCATGACCCTCTGAGGTAGATTTTTTGATAATTATTTTCAGCTCATTACATACAATGACTATAAAGTTCAGTTACCATTTACACTATATTACATATGACTGCTTTTGAACAACAAGGTCTCTTAAAACATTTAATGCTTTGATTTCATTTATTTTTTATGACATCCATAGGGCTGAAGTTAAAAAATAAAGTATATAAGTATGGTAGAAGAATATTTAAAAACATGTTTATGAATGCATTTAAATATGTGATAGAAAACATAAATTGAATTTCCTTAAACCTTACAGTTTTCCCTCTATTAATTTGTTTATGATTATTTTATGATTGCTATATTACACTCTAATTTCCTTTTTCTATGATGACATTCAAGCAAAGCCTTATTATGACTTTCAAAGTGTTGAAAAGAAGCACACATGATTTAAGAGTATCTGTTGTTCTTCCTTTCTGAAGGACATCTTGCTTTTGAGTAGAACAATTGAATCCTGACTCCATCACTCACTTAAGTGAGACTTAGTTTCCTTAACTATGAAATAATCCTTGCACTGCCTATGTCATGAGCTTGTTGTGAGAACAACAAAAAACTTCATAAGCTTTAAAATAGTCATTCATTATGCTTATCACTTATATCTAATTCTCATTTTAAGGGAGTTCCAAAATGTTTAAAGATCTATGTGCTATCCTGTTACTATTTTTATGTATTAAATGTTTTATGCACTGTTATGGAAGTGGATAAGATGACTGGTTTTTATAATTGAATAAGAGTTTGGGAACATAAGTTCATCTTCTGAAAACTCAGTGAGTCAACTACAATAGTAGATAAAAGAATAGGGATGGTATGTGCATTGTCCTATTTCCACAAAGTCTTCTACTAGAATCTCTGTATTTAGATAGTTTTTCATTCTATTCTTTTTGGAGATTATTAAAAAGTTTATCTAAAAGGAGATTATCTTCTGAGTTATCTGTTGAAAACATTGTTCTTAAAAATTTTTATGAATAGGTGTTACATGCAAGCAGTTGTGTACAACAATTTGGTCTGCAATTGTTTTCCAGTTCCAGTATAGATTTGTAGTCTCTTAATTGTAAAGGATTGTGAGCTTTTAGTGTATAACTCTAGCCACCTGATTTAGTCTTTCTAGGTTTCAGGGAAATACTAAATGTTTGCATCTATCAGTGACATGTTGTTCAATTTCTACCACTTTATTGCATGAATACATTCATCTTTGTAATTTCTGGTGGTAATAATCTGATGCTTTATTATTTATATAAACCTCTCTTTTCTATGAAGAAATATGCATGATTCAACACCTCTTTGTCAAAATACCGAGTTCATGTTGATGTAGCCCATACAGTGTCTTTTGGCTCTGCTCTTCAATCTTAACCAATTCATAGACTCCTAGAGATAGGCCACTTTCAGTTATATTCAATCAACTCAGTTCACAATGTGCTTTCACCTTTCCTGTCACTTTGTGAAGTGAGATATGTTTTTTTAAAATATATCTATAAATTATTTAACAGGTACAAGTGCTCTGAGAACGTTTTTTTTCCATTTGAAAGAAAAACTTTCAATCTTTCTATAGCTATATGTGCAATAACGAGCCAGGTTTAAAAAAAAAATCAATCAGCAAACATTTACTTTTGTCCTCTCTATCTAGCCCCCATTGAGGGAAAAAATCCTTGTAACAAATAAGCACAGTCAAGCAAAAAATCCATGTTGACCATGAATAAAAATTTTATGTCATTCTATCTATTTATTTAGTTTATTATTTCTTTCTCAGGAGGTGGATAGCATTCTTTACCATCTGTCTTCAGGAATAATGATTGACCATTTTATTCATAGTGTTCTTAAGTCTTTCACAATTGTTCCCTTTTCTTATGTTGACCTTATAATATAAATTGCTTTCCTTCTTTTGCTTATTTACTCTTTATCAGTTAAGGTAAGGGACTGTTAACTCCCCTAACCTAAGCACCAGCCTTAGGTTGTATTCTAAGGAGGGACTGAAGAGACCAGAGGCCAGGGAGAGAAACAATTTGTAGTTTATTTAAGGAGGGGCATATGAGCAGAGTCAGGGAGAAGAAAGCTGGCTCCTTATATACTTTTAAAGAGAGCATTTATTCAGGCATGAATTCCTCCTGCATGGAGAATGTGAACCAGTGGAGGGAGGACGAACCAGCCAGGTCAGCTGCTGCTCATCAAGCCAGCAGTCTCATGAGAGACGTCCTTGTGAGCCGGCAACTGGACTGTGGCCCTTAGCACCTCCTCATCTCCCATGAGCATAGAGTGGCCTCTGAACCAAGAGGCCCCGAGGCAGCTCCTGATTTCCCAAGAGACAAGAGGCTCTTGGAACTCACATTGTCCTGTCCAAGTTAATATGTCTTCCCAAGTTTCTCTGAAATAGTTTCTGCATTTCTTAAACAGAATAGTATTCTATTACATTCATGTACTATAATTTGTTTATCCATTCCCCAGCTGATGGCCACCCCCTAAGTTTCTAGTCTTTTGACTCCAATAAAAAGGCCTGCTATGAATAATTTTTGGTACTTACAGGATGTTTTCCTCTTTCTTTGATTTCACTGGGGTATAGGACTATTAATGGTATTGCTGGGTATATTTTGTAACTTTGAGGTCATAGTTCCAAATTGCTTTCCAGAAATTCATATGTTTTATTAATATTATGCAATATTTTGTATGGACACCTTCTAAGCCAGTGCAATATATTTTATGATGCCAAAAGTATATATTAAAACTAATATTTCATTGGTGCTGATTGCTTTATATTCTTTCCATTAAGCTGTGACTTCAGGACACTAGTCAGTCCCTTAATATACTCAGTCTCAGTTTTTTACTTAATAGTCTTATGCTTAATATCTCTTGCTTGGAGAAGAATAAGATTTTTTTTTATTTTTTAAAATATTTTTTGGTCTTTATTAATTTGTTTGCTTACTTTTAGTTTACATGATTCCGTCCTACAGTTCCTTGAGTTTCAAATTTTCTCCCCCTCCCTCCGCTACCCCTCCATGGCAGCATACAATCAAGTATAGGATCTGCAAATACTTTCACATTAGACATCAGTTAGGTTATAAAGGATTGTATCAGATGGAATGAACAATGGGAAAGAGTAAAACAAAACCAAACAAGAAAAAGAAAGAGAGCAGGTAATTTGCTTCAGTCTGCATTCAAACTCTGTTCTTTCTAGTTCTTTCACTGAATGTAGACATCTCTCTCTCTCTATGAGTCTTTTGGAGTTGACTTCTAACCCTGCATTGCTGAGAAGAATCCAGTCTATCAAAGTTGGTCATCACTCCTATGTTGTGTCTGTGATTGTGTACAGATTTCTTCTGATTCTACTCTTCTCACTCAGCATCAATCTGCATAAGCCTCTCCAGGTGAATATAAAATCTGTCTCCTCCTCGTTTCTTATAGCACAGTAGTATTCCATTACATTCATATACCACAACTTGTTTCACCATTCCGAAATTGATGGGCATCACCTTAATTTCCAAACAAGCTGTGGCATATGACTGTGATGGAATACTATTGTGGTATAAGAAATGATGAGGGGGATGGTTTCTCCTTATATTTATTTTGGAGTATTTGGGGGCAGGGAATTGGACTATATTGTTTCTTGCTACTCCATCATCTTAACTGTGTTGTCTCACTGAAAGTATCTTAAGGACAACTTTAGCTTTGCAAAGGATGATGGGAGAGTGACATATTTCTCTCTGTAATCACATGGCTTTGATTTCTTCTGCTAGGTCTGTATATTTTGATAGTTCTACATATTTTGACGGGTTAGAAGTATTTAGTTCGGTAACCACTAAACTTTTTCTTACATTTTTGTTGTTCACTGTTATGTCCATGCAGTTGTGGGCAACAATTTTGTAACAATGTTCTGATTCCAATACAGTTTATTGCCCCTCTTCCATCTCTTTTTCCTTTCCTTCCATCTTTCACCTCCCACATAAGAAACTGTTCTGGGACAAATTGCTCTATATGCTATTGCACAAGTGGATAAAATAACTCCTTTTTGAAGTTTAATAAAAATATGAGGATATAAGTTCATCCTCTATAGGTCCACTGAAAAGTTCTTCAGGATGACTCCAGAAGTAGACAGGATGCAATATACTGTGTCATGTTCCCATGTAACTTTATCTCTCTGACCATGAGTCTCTACTTTGAAAACTTTTTAAAATATAGCTTCGATAGAATGAATATTTGAGATGGAAACATCTACTAAAAACATGGCTCTTCAGTTGTTAATGAATTGGTGTTATGTCTGGGTAATTATGAGGAACAATTCAGTCTATGATCTTAGTCTGGTTCAAGCCTAGTTTCTTAGTTGAATTCTCCAAGATATTTTGGGGATTTGCAGTATGGGGATTTGTCAGTTTGTGAAAGCTTCTGATGTATAAATCTGGCCACCAAGTTATATCTTGCTAAGTGTTCAGGAGATGCTATATTTTTATAGCCTATAGTAATGTGTTATAGTATATCTGCCATTTCCTTGCATTCTTTTTTTTTGCTTTTTGCCTTTGGAGGGCAATTGGGGTTACATGACTTGCCCAAGGTCACGTGGCTAGTAAGTGTTAAGTGTCTGAGGCTAGATTTAAACTCAGGTCCTCCTGACTTCAGGGTTGGTGCTCTATTCACTGTACCAACTAACCACCCAAAATGTTTACTAGTGGGGTTGAGATGAAGTTCTATATTATATTTGGATCTATTGTTATTTACATTCTTTTTGGACGACTTTCTTTTTTTGTTTTGTTTATCTTTTCTATAGCTACCTTGGGGTAATCATCCAAAGTTTGATTGATATAACATATGTTTCTGTTAAGATATTTTCCAAATATTTTAGTTTTCTTTATAATTCCAATAGTATATATTAATACCATTAATGTTTAAGTGTTAATTCTGCTTTGATTTCAGAACACCATATGTCCAATTATCATTGTTGCTGTTATCTTGTTCTTGCCTTTTTTTCAGTATAGCTAAGATAGAAATCATCCTGGGACAAGTTGCTATCCTATTATTATTCCTTTAAAGTCAATCAGTGCCCATACACACAGGAAAGATCAAGTGAGTAAAGAGTATCATTGTCCAGTTTTCTCACTGTATTTGGATAAATACCCTTTAAAGCTTGTCTAACTGTATATCTATCTATACACAGATAAATACAGGTGGCTAATGAGCTTGGCCCAGAGATGAAAAGGCAGAGGAGAGAGCTGCATTGTTTTCAGGAAATTACAAAGTTCTTAAATCAACCCCCATTTCCTATAGCAGCAAAGGCCCATGATGTCAACACAGATATTTTGATGCTATTGCACTGAAATGTGGAAGAGTGCCTCCAATGAGCTAAATATGAGCATTACACCTTGGGTTATAGACAGACATATGTTGGGAGTGAGTAGGGGGCAACATGTTAGTAATGAGAAACTCCAAAGAAGAACAAGAAAAAAGGATATCATCAAAGAATTGCATGATTAGAAGAGTTGGAATGGTCACATGGCAAGAGTGAAGGATAACAGGTGGACACCTAGAGTGTTCCACTGATTAGCAGCTTTAGAATACAGAAGAACCTCTCCTGTTGGGTGGACCCCTGTGGTAAATGTTTTAGAAAACATGAACAAGAATCACATAAGATGGATAGGCAAGGATGAATTGTGATCTGTATTTTTTAAAGAACACTAAAATCAATGAACTCACAGATCCATTTGAGAATTCTGTGTTCTGTAGACTGAGTATTGCACAGGTAGATAAAATAGCTGGTTTTTGTTCTAACAATATTAGGATGTAATCTCATCTTTGGTGGGCTTACTAAACCATTCCCAGGACATCTCCTGTAGCAGACAGGACAACAGGGATGACAAGAACCTCCTATTTCCACACACATTTGATCTTGAGTTTTACATACAGTGAAGTGTGTCATTCTACCTAGTTTTGATCATATGGGTATTTGATCTCAGGAGTATACGGAACTACCAATTTAAAACATTGTTCTTTAATTGTTGCTGTGATTATCATAGTTTTGACCTGTGAATTTATCAATGTAGAGATCTCCCCCAAAAGGAAACTCCTTCTCTCAATGCAGAACAGCAATTGATAGATACTTAGAACTTCTTGGTCTGGTGTTACCTGGAGCTCTAATAGGTTAAATGGCTTTCCCAGACACACCTAGTATGTGTCAGAAGTAGGACTTGGCCGATTTTGCCCTGACTTCAAGGTCAGTCCTCTATCCACCACTATGAATTGTTTGTCAGTCTTATTATTTATTTTGTAGGAAAAAATAGGTACAAAATTCTAGAAAGCAACCACGGCAGAATGGCTTATTAAACTCGGGTTTATTGAGTAATTTGCAGGGGGTGGGGGAGGGTTTGAGGAAGCCACAAGTATAAATTTCTGTATAGTCATCTCAAAGTTAGTATATTTAAAAGAAAATTCAATTATCTTTTTCTCCAAACCCACCCCTCATTGTAATGTCTTCATTACAACCATCTTCTCATCACACACCTTCAAAACCCGAGTTGTCTTCAGCTTTCTGCCGTGTTCTTTTTATTCTACTTCCACACATGGCTCACATCTGCCCTCTTCACATCCATCACATGGATAGTACCATGTTAAAGGACCTCATTACCTTGTGTAGCAGCAAGCACCCCAACATCCCCAGGGTGGCTGCCAACACAGGTTCTTAGATCTGCTTTTCTAAAGGAAAGCAACTCAAAATGGGTTAACAAGCTTACTTTAATCAATCAAACATAGATCATTTACCTAGTTCAGGGGGAAAAGGTCAGCACCCTTAACTTCAAAGTATACATACAGAACTTATAAGACAGAGAAACAAACAGATCAAGCAGACAGGCTCCCAAACTGCCCAACCATTACATCAATACCAAATCACAGTTATCAGAGAGGGAAACATCAACATCTGGGTTTTCAAAGCTGGGGGGCTCTCAACAATGGCTTCCCAGAGTCTCATCTGGTCAAATCACACACCACTTCTCAAAGTGAGCCCCAAAGCAAAGCCTCACATCAGGGATTATATAGCCTTCTGGGTCAGAGAATGTAACCACCCTCTTGACCCACTGCCCAATCACACAGCATCAAGGTGTGGTCATTCTTGAAAACCAAGCCTCCTGGCACAGGTTCCATTTGACCACATTCAGCCTGTTAGGGGGCAGAGTATATTTTCAAATCAAGGAAGGTTCTCAGAGTCTCTTAAGCCCATCAAAGGGCCTAGGGGCAGGGATGATCTTTAAATTTGCATTTCCAGTACACCTTGTCACTCTAGCCTGGTCAATAACATTAGCCCCTTCATTGTTTTCATTGTCTCTAGTGTCTCCCCTCCCAATCCATCCATAAAATGTAGATCTGACTCTATCATTCTCCTGCTTAAGAAGCTTCAGTGGCTTTCTCTTCCCTCAAAACTAAAATGCAAACTTCTCTGTCAAGTTCTTACATCCTTGTTATGAAATATGCAGTCTGTCTTTTCAGACTAATTGTACATTGCTTCCCCTCATGTACACATTCTTTATTAATTTTTTAAAAAAATTTTTGGAGCACACTAACTCTATTCCCACCCTACCCCCTTTTTTCCTGAATTTAACAAACACACAAACTAAAATAAGATCTCTATTACTGTTTAGTTTTCTTTTTAAGTACATAATAAATTCAGAATACTACTTTCATAAGTCTTGTGCTTGTCTGGGATTCCTTCTGGCCTTCCTTCTGTTCTCTTCCAATATATTCTGAATCCCAACTAAACTCTGACTTATTGTTTTCCATACTTTGGGTATCTTTGTACAATTTAATCCCCTTCTCTTCTTCTGGATAGAGTTTCCTCAACAGTTCATGCTCCTCCTTTTCTATGGTATGACATGCTCTCAAACAGTGCATTGTTGAGGAAACTATAATTAGGCATAGTCATTCTGGGAAGCAATTTGGAATTATGCACTAGAAGTTACTAAAATCTGTATACCCTTTGACCCAGTGTTGTCAGTACTAGCTTTGTACCCCAAAGAGACCAGAGGAAGGGGGAAAGGACCTATATGTACAAAACTATTTATAGTAGTCTTGATTATTGTGACAAAGAACTGGAAACTGAAGGGCTAAACATTAATTGGGAAAGCCCAAACAAGTTATTTATTATGTAATAATGCAATATGCCACATATTGTATTTACCAGTTACAGGTATATTCCTAAATTCCTAGACCAGGCTGAATTTCCACTTTGTCAAACTGTCATCAATTATATACCACGGCCCTTGTTTTGGTGTCTGAATCCTGAATTAATCATTGGGCTTGTTCTTTTATTCTTTCCTCATTGTTTAGTTGTTCTAGATTAATTCCCAAGCCCCCATGTTTAGTCTAAATTAAATTTTTCATCTCCGTAGAATAAGAATCTCTCTCTGTCTCTTTATCTGTACCTCTCCATTTGTAAGCCTTTAATAAAGATATACAAAGCTTAGCATTTCTGCAGGCCAACATGGTTTTGTAGTACATAAGTGAAATCTAACTTGAAAACAAGAGATAAGGAACAACCAAGCATGTGCAGTCCCCAGGTCAGCCCCATCCTTTGAGCAGCCATCTCTCACTCCCAGGACCATTGGATCCCTGACACTGCTCCTCTCACAGCTACAGTCACAACACAAGACATGCTTATCTCTCAGCAGCTGCCTGCTGCCATGCCCTGACTCTTGCACCTTTTCTTCCTACTTGCTCAGTTTTCATGTCTCTAGTTTCTTTTGTCTTCTACCTTTCTTTCTTCTATCGTTCTAAAGATGAGAGTGATGGACTTGGAAGTCAAGGTCAGGCTAATCCACCAGCAGTAGTGGGTACCACCCCCACATCTTTCTGCTCTTCCTATCATGGGCATGGCTACTCAGCTAAGTCTACATTTAGTCTCTAGATCTTACATATATACACTTGTCTTTGTACCTGTTGTCCTTCTCTACCACACCCCTTGCCCCCCAAGAGAGTGAAAACTTCTTGCAGAAAGGGACTGTTTCATTTTTGTCTTTATATTCCAAGCACCTAGCACAGTGGTTGGCATATAGTATATGCTTGATAAATATTTGTCCTAATGAATTGTGATGGTTATTAATAATATTCATGAATAGTGTGCAACACAACTATATGGTAGACAGAGAGTTAACAATGAAGCCAGGGATACTTGGACCCAATTACTACCTCTGGAAGATGCTGACTGTGTCACTTAAACCCCCTGTGACCAGAAGTGCCAACCATTCTGCCCACGGGCTCTTGCTGTGTACAGTGCTCCCAAGTTCAGCTGGAATCCGATTAAAATGGGATTGGGAAATGTGTAAGAAAAGAAATAAAATACAAAAGAACATAAATGATCTCAGTAGGTGATTTTCTAAGTCAATAAGCAGCCTTCAGGGACCTTTATGTATGGGTCAGTGGCCCATTTCTATTTGAGCTTGACATTGATGCTCTAGGAAATTCCCTAAGACTGTAAGTTACAGAGCAGGTGTTGATTTATATCGGCAGAGGGAGTTTACTCATTTCAGAGTTCCCCATATCAATGAAATAGCTTGTCTAGTCCCTTTCACCGATCCCTATAAATGGGGTAAATTTTGGCAAACTTTGTAATACTTTTTTAAAGCATTGAATAAATGGGTTAAGTAGGCAATGCTGTCTTCCTTCAGAAAATAGCATGGTATAGTTGAAAGAGTGTCATCCTTGAAATCAGGGCAAACTGAGGTTCAGTCTTGTCTCTGATACTCAATAGCTCTGTGATCCTCAGCAGGTCATTTCATTTCATTGAGTGTGTGTTTCCAAGGTGATAGCTGGGCATCAAAGACAAGAGTGGAACAGTGCATCAGATCCTCAGTACTACAGGACTTGAGGATGGAGAGGGAGGAGATGGAAATAGGATGATATGAAGTTGCATTTGATTAAACCAGGAGCCAATGCACTTGTAGACTCCAGAATGAAATGAGCCTGGAGATACTGAAGAGTAAAGAAGCAAAACAGTGACTATAAGTGGACTATAAGTGAGGGGAAACAAGAGGATGCACAACTATACATAGAATCCAAAGTCTGGGAGAGTTGAAAAAGAGAGGAAAAAAAGAAACAGGTAAATCCAGTTACAACCTCTGAACCAGACAGAGGCTACTTCATCTCTGGGAAATTTTCGGGTCCTCTGTAGTATGCAAACTCTGTGTTTGAAACTAGAGACTGGTAGAATCTCATAGTTGCTACTAAGTACTGATTCCAGCCTTCTAGGTGTTTAGGATTTAGGATTCTGGTTGTGTTAATTCTTGTCTGATCTTAGTTATATACCATAACTTGTTCAGCCATTCTTCACTTGATGGGTATTCCCTCAGTTTCCAATTCTTTGCAAATGCAAAAAGAGCTGCCATAAATATTTATCTACATATAAGTCTTTTTCATTTTTATCTCTTTGGGCTATAGACCTTTTCATCTTCATGTTTGCGGGTGTCCTCTCATATCTCCTAATTCTAGACATGCTTGATCTTTATGATTTTATTACATTTTTTGATGTGTATGTTTGCTCTTTCCATGTATATTGTTGTAGTTATTGTATACATTGCTTTCTTTATTTTTATGTTCTTTTAATGCTGAGAGTCAGTATGGCATGGTAGAAAGAGTGCTTGACTCCCTCCTTTCTTTGCAGAGTTTGGCAACCATGTGTGTAAAAGGCTACATATATCCTCAGACTTGGTTGATAACTATCTTGGGAAGGGAAAGATATATTTAGAAATGGATGTTTCATAAAATAAAAAAGCATTTCTTTAAAAACAGAAAGTGTGAAGGACTTTGGAAGAGAAATGGTTTGAAATCCTTCTCATGCTTGCAAGGCGAGTAACCACAGGTAAGTCACTTAGACTTTCTGAGTTTTGGTTTCTTTATCTGCAAATGTGGGTAATAATACTTTAAGTACCTACCTCATAGTGTTGTTGTGAGGATAAAATAAGACAATGTGTTTAAAGTGCTTGGCAGATATTAAAGCAATATATAAAAAACAGCTACTATCATTCAGAAATGTGTATACTCAAAATACTCAATTGGAAACCTAATCTCATCTCATCTAATCTACCTCATCTTTCAATGAGGCAAATTCCAAAGCCTCCACCCCTTGTCAACCTGAGCATCTCTTCCTCCAGGCACAATCTCCCATGCTTCATCATAGGGGGTCCATTCAATAAGCAATTTTTTTTTCCCTTGCTTTCTCTTGACATCAAAAGGATGCCCTCAGATAAAACAGGTTGTCTACCAGTGATCCTGGTATAGCCAAGACCCAGAAGTCAGGCCGGGAAGTTAAAAAAAAAATAAATGAGTTTAAGGAAGACTTCCCTTACTTCCTTTTCCCAACTAATATGTGGAAGAATCTACTTTTCCAAACTCTGCTTACCTCCTCCTCGAGGTTGCCAAAGACTCCCACCAGTGGACCAGATACCCAGATCACAATAACTCTGCAGAATTTTGGTATTAAAAAGAATAGACTGTTTCTAGGAAGAAAGTGTTTTGCAAACCTTAAAATTCTACAGAAATGTGAGTCCAGAACATTGAAAGATTTGGATAATGAAACTTCATTCTAAATAACCAGAGAACAATACTCCAACCTTAGTATGCAGAAGGTGATTGTTTGTGCTCTAGGAATGACGAGTATACATTTATATAAACTGAATTATCAAGGGACAGAGACAGTTATGAAAGATAAAACGTGTAATTTTGATTACATGCACAACGCAGAGCTCTTAGTTGAGCTGAGATATATTACTTCCAGTGGGAGAGTTCATTCACTTGGAGTATTGTCTGGTCTATTCTAATCTATTTAATGTCTTTGATTTCTGTTTGCTATCACCTTGGATCATTTTTCTTTTGCTATTCACTATAATGGTATTTCTGTAACTGGCATCTGGTGGGAAGGAAGTCAAATCTGAATATATAGCTCGGGGCACTCCTTGCCTGTTAAAGTGATAATGACTAGGAGAGCAACTGGAACTTAAAAATTGTTCCCCATAGACTAACAATACTTAGGGGACAGATAGATATAATTCTAGTCCAGTTCCCTGTCTCTGAGGAAAACACAGCAGCCAAAGTCATTGCCCCTCTCCTGGAAGGAATCAAAATCTCCTCTCAGTTAGGATGAGCAGAAGAGATTCTATATTTGTCTGTTCTGTGAACCAGACACTTATTAAAAAAGGGGGGGGGGACATGCAGGAATATAAAAGTTACATGGGTAACACACAAGCCTTACACGTGAAATTAAAAAGCTACTAAAGAAATAAAATTAATATATCTAGGAAAAGAAGGGAAGTAGTCAAATGGGAAAAAATTTTTGTATCACATTTTCTAGATAAGGGTTTGGTATTAATACTATATAGACAACTAACATATACATATGTATGTGTGTATTCAGTATGTTCTAAAAGTCTTAGTGCACTTTTAAGCTTTAATAATAAACATGATTATTTCTATGTATATATAACTACATGTTTTATATATGCACATGATTATGTGTGTATATATATATACATACACATGATTGCATATCTGTGCATGATTTTGTTTATATATTAATGTATATATCAATATGTCTGTGTGTGATCAAAAGCCATTCCCCAATTAATAAGTGGTCAAAGTATAAAAACAGTTCTCAAAAGAAGAATTACAAATTATAAGCAACCGCATGAAAGATTGTTCCAGATAATTAGTAATAAGAAAAACGCAAATCAAAACATTTGAAATTTTACGTCATAGCCAGCAAATTGGCAAAGATGACAAAAGAGGGGAATAGTCAATGTTGGAGGAACTCTGATAGTATAGGTACATTAGTGCATAATTGGTGTAACTGTCAATTAGCTCAACCATTTTGGAAAGCACTTTGAAATTATGCAAATAAGGTGGCTAAAATGTCCATACCCATTGACCTAGAGATTTCACTTCTAGGCATATAGCCTAAGGAACTCACTGATAAGAAGAAAGCCACTCTATATATAAAAATATTTAAAGCAGCAACACTTTTGTGGTAGCAAATAAATTATCAAATTGATCTGCTTTAAAAGCAGGTTCAACCATGTCACCCGCCCTATTTGATAAATTCCAAAAGGTCCATATTACCTCCAGAATCAAATATAAACTCTCTTGTTTGGCTTTTAAAGCCCCAAATAACATGACCCCTTCCTCACATTCCAGTCTTCTAACACTTCACTCCTGCCTCTCCTTCCCATCTCTGCCATTTCAACTTTATAATCATGTGACACTGACCTCCTTCCTGCTCTTCTCACAAGATACTCCATCTCTTGACTCCAGGAATTTTCGCTGGCTGTCCTCCATGGCTGGAACTCTCTCCTTCTCATATCCACCTCCTGGCTTGGCTGGCTTTGTTTCAATCTCAGCGAACGCCCCACTTTCCTGCATAAGGTCTTAGTTCATAATCTTAGTGTCTTCCCTCTGAGATTATCTTCAATTTATCTGGTATATATCTTATTTACACATAGTTGGTTGCATGTTGTCTCCTCCATTAGACTGTGAACTCCTTAAGAGTAGGGACTGTTCTTGCATTTCTTTGTATCTCCAGTGTTCATCATTAAGTTTACATAGCAGACACATAATAAATGCTTAGTGACTGACAAACAAGGGGAAGCAAAGTAAATATTGGTTGACTGGGAGAAGGCTAAGCAAATTTATGAAAATAATGGAATATCGGCTATGAGAATCAGTATATGTTATGGATACAGAGAAGCATGGAAAGATTTATATGAATTAATGCAGAATGAAGTAAGCAGAACCACAAAAACAATATGTACAATGTCTACAGCAAGGTAAGTGGAAAGAACAGCAAATAACCCAAAATACCAGAAAGGGAATGATACAAAACTTAAAAGAATGACCATGGTCAAAGTGGAGATATTAGGGAAAAATTCCACACTGCTTTCTTTTGCAGAGGTGGGAGGTCCACAGGCATGGAACATTCTGTATATTTTTAGATTTTTTTTTTTTGATGTATCAATCAGCAGTGCTGATTTTTTCCTTCTTCCTTGTTTTCTTTAAAAAAAGTATTTGCTGTATAGGATAGTTCTCTGGAAAGGGGGGAAAGGATAGAGAGGTGGAATTTAACTAAAAATATTAATAACTTTTAAAAATAGGACTTTCTTTGCTTCACTGACACTGTTTCAAGAGGAACTGTGACTTTTACACTGACTCACTGACTATGAGGTTTTGTATTACATTTATTGCTTATTACATTAATGCTTCAGGAAATCATCATTTCATCACTGTGTATGTCTCTTGATATATTTGGCTAGAAAATTAGCTCCTCTACCCTAAGAGTGAACTTAGTGCAGACAGTTGAAAGGAGTTTCCGGAGGGAATGCAATCAGCCTTTGCTTGAATACTTGTAGTAAAGGGGAGCTCAATCCCTTCCAAAAGCAGCCCACTCTACTTTTGGGTAACTGATCATCAGGAAATTTTTACTAATGACCAGCCTAAATTTGTCTCTTTGCTACTTCTACCATCTGGTGCCATTTCTGGGACCAAAAAAATCCCCAAACCCCAAGCCTAATTCAGATCTTAAAGACACTTATCATGTTTCCCCCTAAATCTTCACTTCTCCAGACTAAATGTCCTAAGCTCCTAAATACCTGTCTTTCCCTCTCTTTTGTGATAAAGTAGGCCTGTAGCAAAATGGAGTCAGAACCAACAGTTTACATACACAGAGATAAAGAAGGTTAGGGGGGAACTTCTTTACATCAGTAGTTTTTGTACAGCAACAGATTTTGGATCCACCTTCTACATGAAGCCTTTCCCAAGCATGCTTAATTCCAGCGCCTCCCATCTGTTGATTATTGAATTTATTTGGTACATAACTTGTTTGTACATGGTTGTTTGAATGTTTTCTGCCATTAGACTGTGAGATACTGAAGAGCAGGGACTGTCTTTTGTTTTTCTTTGTATGCCTAGAACCTAGCACAGTGCTTGGAACATAGTAGGTACTTAATAAATGCTATTAACTGTCTGACTTTACATATATTAGACCATTCAATCCTAGAGTAATAGTCAATACTATGCAATATATTTCATTTTTAGGATTTTGTAAAATACTGAAATAATTTTTAAAATGAAAGGTTTATTATGGCTAACTAATGATTATGTATTTTCGTCATAAAAATACAAATTTTGCAACATGGTGAGGTTTTTTGTTTATTTTGTTTTATTTTTGTAATCCAGACTGATTTTTTCAGCTAAGTGAAATTCTCATGCAGAAACTCCAAAGCCCTTGATGGGGAAGATGGACAAAAGGGCAATTCAGCTGTAAATTATAATCTTAAGAGGATTGTCTAGAGTACTGAGAATTTTAATGAATCATTGTATTCAGTCAAAACACACTTAAGGATCTAGAAGGGCACAAGTGGCCTCAAGGCAATAGGTTCCCCACCCATGGCTTACCCAGTATCATTCAGTTAGTGTATGTCAAATGTACTCCCTCCACTGATAGGCAACTCTGGGACTTAGAGTCTTAGAACGGTTCCTGGAATACTGCAAATTTAAGTGACTTGCCAGGGCCATAAAGACAGTGACATCCTCACACCTCCTTTTACAGAGAAGTGATTTCCCAGATAGGGAATTCTCCACACCATAGCTGTGCTCCTTCCCAGTCTGACCTTGGGCAAATCACTTCCCTTTCCTTTGCCTTGGTTTCCTCCTCTGTATTGCACTGGAAGCATGGTACTAGACTAGATAACCCTAGAGGCTCTACTCCTATGAAAGCTCTCTCTTGCAGACCATATTTCAATGAGGCCAGCTTGATCACTTGAAGAATCTGACTAGTTTTATTTTGTGTTCATGATCCAACATTGACTTTTAGTTTAAAGGGTGTCACTAGTTCAAAAAGGTATTGTCTAACCAACTTTAGCTTCTCTTAGTTTTTACAAAACCTTCAAAGTAAGTGAAGGTATATGGCATAGCATTGAATTCTACTACTTTATACCTGTATTTTATGATTATTTTAAGAACTCAGCTATCTATCATTCATGAAATACGCAACTCATTATGGAACACATGAAGACTGGATAAACTATTTATATCTTTACAATTGATGATGTACAGATGTCAGTGGAATAAATTACACCATGAATGCAAGATATCTACAATTGGGGCAGCTAGGTGGCACAGTGAATAGAGCACCAGCCCTGGAGTCAGGAGGAACTGAGTTTAAATCTGGCCTCAGACACTTAACACAAAACTAGCCATGTGACATTGGAAAAGTCACTTAACCCCAATTGCCCTACCTGTCCCCTCCAAAAAGCCAAAAAAAATATCTACAATCTTTGTAGAAAATGTTTAGCTATAGATAGCATTTAATGCTGTGTTAATGCATCGAGTAAATGCCAGTACACCTAATAAATCCATATATTTATGTGTAAATCATGGCCTAGGCCTCTGACCATCATAATCTGTCCTGCCTTTTCACAAATGAGCAAAGGCAACTGTCCAGGATGTACAGATAAGCAAAATATTAGGTTTTGGAAGACCAGATTGAGATTGTGCTGCACATTAAAGGAACCTCAGCTAAAGAAGTCCCATGCCAGTGTTTTCAGAGGTTTAACTCCTTGAATTTCTTTACTGTTTTAACGTTTTGAATCCACTCCTTCTACCAGTTTGCATTCATTAATTTATTGTTATAATATATATGTTTTCTTGGTTTGGTTATATTCATCTTACTAAAAATAAAAGGTTGCTTTAGGACACTTAGTAAAAGCTGTCCAAGCATCCTCAATGGAAATCTCACATATTTAAGCCACTTCAGATCAGAATTTCTGTTCTCTCCCCATTCAGGAAGATGACCTTGACCTGTTTGCGAATAAACATGTCAGAATATAATTGGACATTTGTACAATTTGTATTTTGGCATGTTCTTACTAGTTATGACTATGTATAAATGCCAGATTCAGTCAGTTTACTAAAATTTTAGTCTAAGTTGTACTATATGGATATAATGTACAAGACAAAAACAACAAATGGTGAGAGTGATCCAAGGCTGAGGCTTGGCTGGGTATATGATAAGGAGGCAAGGGATTCAAGAGAAGAGGATAGTGTAGAGTTGAATTGGTTTACCAAGGATCAAGATCAAGAAAAGAGGAAAAAGTGACTAGTTCAAGGCGAATGGCCTAGCCTGGGAGAGAACTGAGAGGTCAAGGGATTAGAGGGTATGGTACAGACAAAGAGGGTTTGATAAGGAAGGACAGAGAAGTAGAAAGCCAATAGTTTATGATTAGATAAAGGGATTTTGGAATTTTTAACCATACAGGTGATATATTTGTGGATAATGGCAAAATCAAGGATATATATATATATATATATGACCATCTTTCTGTGTGGCTGAGGTGGGGTGGTAGCATAGCCCATGAGAAGTGAGTAGATTGGCAAACTGATTGGTTAGGGAATTTGAGAGAGATTCAGCAAGTATGTTGAAGTTACCTAGTATGAGGGCCAGAGTTGAGGAGGAAAGAAAAATTGTGATCCAGGTACGAAACTCATTGAGGAAAGAAGGGAAGTGACCTGGGATCTATAGACAACAGTTACCAGGATTTTGTTTATATGGTATACAATTCAAATTTATAAATGACATGAACTTCAAAGGAAGAGAGGCTAATAATTGATGGAGACGGAGGGAGAACCTAGAAGTGGCAAGAGGGAGCAAGTAGTGATTGAACTCCGAAGGTGAAACTAGTACTGGAAAGGGTGGTCAGGGAAGATGTGTCATTAGGTGGAGATAGAAGGAATGAGAGAAGAAAAGGTGTAATATAAAGGGAGACTTATTGCTTATGGAAGAGGCATTTCAGGAGGCATGATAAAATGGCTGGGTGGAGTTAGATTGAAACTTTGGGGTGGGAGGATTGAGGGGGATGGGAATAAAAAATACAATGGTTCAGGTGGGAAATGATGTTTAGATGATGATCAATAGGAGTTCAGAGTCTCTGGGATATGCAGGTATGGCCAGGTATAGGAATGCTTATCCATGAGTAGTGGGAACCAGTCCTTTTCCCAACAGAGACTGGAGATCAGGCTGGAGCAAGTACAATAAGAGATGGGAGGCCCATGGTTAGATGACCCTACTTCATAATTCCACATCCCTTCAAAAGCAGGAGATGAGGCAGGAAAAAAGTGAAGCTGGAGATGAAAGTCAAACCTGCACATCAGGAGAAAGAAGTCCCATTCCCCACCAACTTTCTGCTCCCTCTTCCCTCAAAGGATAGGCACAAGAGGAGACGGAAGACCTGGTCTAAGGGCAGATTGTTCTTCTTGGCACTGGCAGTTCTCCACATCCCACTTAGGCTGGCAGCAGGAGGTAGAAGTTGCCTTTTGCTGGCATATATGTAAATTGTTGCTTTGAAGCAAATGGAAGACTTCTGTTCTGGCCTCTTGCAGCCTTGCCTCAGGAAACACAATGCACCTAGCAAGAGATGGAAGGCACAAGGTGTCTAGCAGGCCATCTGAGGTCTTCTCAACTGAGAAGACTAGCTTTGAGGTGGCAACAAGAAGCAGTCTCTCTGCAGCAGCAAGCACCCTAACATACCTAGGATGGCGCTAGCACAGGTTCTTGGATCTGCTTTTTGAAAGGAAAGAAACTGAAAATGCATTAACAATCTTACTTTAATCAAACGTATATAATTTACCTAGTTCAGGGGAAAACGTCAACACCCTGAACTTCAGAGAATACAAACAAAATAAAAACAAGTTACAAGCAGAAGTTTTACAAGCAGACAGAGAAAGAGATCAACAGACTTCCAACCGTCTGACCATTACATCCATACCTATTTAGTTACCAGTGAGGGAAGCACCAGCATCTGGAAAAATGATGGTTTACTACTGAACTTAATTAAGTCAAAAGGTAGCTCTTTTGTATCAGCTGTGGGGAGTAGAACAAGTTTAGACACTGGAAGTGATTAAAAATTGGGAGAATGCCTATTGCCTCTTCTAGAGAGATGTGCAATCCACCTACATAATGGGGAGTGAGGTAGAACAAAGAAACCTATCTGGTTGCTACCGTTCTTAATCGAATGGAATGAAAGTGACATTGTTTGGCTGAAGGTAAGGTATAGTGTAGCCAACTGGGGTGGATCAGACCAGCCACAAACTGTCCACATGTAGAACAAAGGAAAACAGAAGGAAATATGCAATGAAGTGATACGGTTAGTCCATGATAAGGGCATATGGTATAGACAGAATGAATTTATCCCACATACCTGCAGAAATTTCACTGAATTTTACAAAATGAACTCTAACACTCAAATCTTAACTACTTAATTCAGCACTTAAAGACATACTTTCTGCCTCACATTGTGAGCTAATTACTTAAT
The DNA here is from genome assembly GCA_011680675.1 of Gymnobelideus leadbeateri. Lineage (NCBI taxonomy): Eukaryota > Metazoa > Chordata > Mammalia > Diprotodontia > Petauridae > Gymnobelideus > Gymnobelideus leadbeateri. The sequence goes on from WOXC01010572.1 coordinate 66,562, forward strand.
GAATGCTTGCTTTACCTGGAGTACCTTCACAATCCTTTGGATAGTAGACACATGTTATACTGCATGGAGAATTTAAGGTAAAATTACATGAAGAAAGAATATAAACAAAAAATTTCTTTAAACACAAATTAATATATCTAGAATAGTTTCTAAAAGCCTAAAAGACAGTTAAAACAGTCACTCATGGCGTTACTTTGAAGATAAGCATTTTTTCTATTAAGAATGGTAGTTTCCCCCTTAAATTAAACATATAAAATAAAATATGAAATGGCTAGCTACTAAGATCAAATCTTTATGAGGAGGAAATCCATGAAAACAGCCAGAGGACACTTTAGTAATATACATGAGTAAGTATGCCATTACAGCTTTTCTCTGCTAAGACTATAAGAGTTTACTACTTTCTAGGAAAAAAAATGAATCACGTCTTTTAACTCATTCAATTTCAGAACATGCATTTTTGTAGCTGTTTCTTTATGGGAGAAGGTAGGGCTGGAGTGGGGTTGAGGTCTGCTGTCCATATCCATGCTTAATTTCAATTTTACATTAATATTTATTGGTCTCTTGAGATAGTTCTTGTCTTGTCTTGCAAGAGTAATGGGAGGAGCATCATTTAAAAAGCAAGATCAAAATTCTATATCCTAGAGGGGATCTTCTTGAAATTAGTGAGATGAGGAAAAGGTTACCAACTGAGAGAGAGTAAGAGGTCTTTTCTTTTCTAATAATATGGCTTAAGTTTGACATGACATCTAACATAATGCAGACCTTCTGTATTCCCATTTTCAGTGAGAACAAGTATGGGAAAGGTGACTGACAACAAGAGCCTTCATATTGTCCTTAATCAATGATATCCTTTGCTATAAGTTACATAACAGGGTATTGAATAACCATAAGAAGTAACTGCATTCCTAAATGTGGATTATATAAGAGCATAAATTGAGGAGTTATTTAAATTTAAAGAGAAAATACGAAGAATTTCAAGGCACTGAAAATTTACATGCACACTCCTGAAATTCTCATTGATAATGAAAAGACAAGGCAAAAGTCATGGCAATGCCTTAAATGATACTGAAGAGGAGATGGGTGTACTGAGAATGGAATTTTTAAAACCTTTTCTGAGTTTAGCAACAGAAATACAACTAACAGAACAATTATACAAAACAAAGGTAATTCTACAAAAATTCAGGGTATGCCACCATAAAAGAAGCATCTTGAAGGAATATATTCTTCAACAATACTTGACAGACAATATAAAAGTATAGAAACTGTGCACAATACATACTGCCATAGGAAGGACCATGAATGGAAAGGTGAAGCTATTTAGGAACTACCCTAAGAACAAGAATAAAAGATCACCATGACAAATGTAGCTAGATTGAACTATTTTAAAAACAGACTTTTTATTGTCATATTTTGTTTTTATATTGATTATTTTTCCACCTCGAAGTCTTGTGGAAAGACACTGGAAGATCACATCAAGATCTAGTTAGTATGTGAAATAGAAAAATTGATCATCTAGTTAAAGGTAATGTAAAATGAAAATTTAATTAAATTACAAATTTAAATGTTAAATTAAAATTATAAAAATAAAACTAAAAGTATATCAGAGGGGTGGCTAGGTGGTGCAGTGAATAGAGCACTGGCCCTGGAGTCAGGAGGACCTGAGTTCAAATCCGACCTCAGACATTTAACACAAAACCTAGCCTTGTGACCTTAGGCAAGTCACTTAATCCCAATTGCCCTCCAAAAAAAGCAAAAAAAAAAGTATATCAGAAAATCTTGATATCCTAAATCAATAATTAAAGTCAATCCCAAAATATTAAAGTGACATAGTCAAAAGTGAAAAGCATAATTTAATATCAATCAAAATTATATTGCAGAGGCTTGAAAGGCAGAGAAATTAAAAGTACAAATAGAAACCTCAAAAAAGAATGTGAAAAATGTCTAGTTTTCTAACAGAAAAAAAAAACCTTAACACAATGAAGGTTCAAGTTGGATCAAGTGTAAAAAGCCAAACTTGCTGAAAGAGGAGCGAGGAAATATACTTGGTATGAGATCACGATTACAAGAGTATGGCTGGACCAGTCCAGGGAAGATGGTACTATCAGTGCTTTCTGGATTTTCCATGTGCTCAAAAAAGCACTCGGCTGGATGCTGTGAGGAGATACACAGAGGTCTAAGATATGTCTTCCAGAATCTTATGGAGATGCATGTACACAAATAAAAAAAAAAGACAAGGAAGTATATAGTGTCACTGAAAGGATGCAGCTCATAGGTGCCGTACCAAAGGAAGGACAAACCAAATCTGGCAAACAAGTGCAAACTTCAGCACCTGAACTGGGATGTGAAGTATAGGCACAATTTCAATAGATGGAGATGGCCATAAGGTCAGTATGGCAAAAAGATCAAAGGGGAATATTTTTGAAATAACACATAAAAGTGGAAAAATATGACACAGCCATTCCAAGGGTGAAGACTACAGCAGTTTGGGGAGGGCAAATGATTAGGATGTGGGAATGAAGGAAGAGAAGTACAGGTAGGTAGAGAGAACAAGACTGTATCACAGATGGACTTGAATACCAGACTGAGGAGTCTTAACTTTCTTCTGGAGGCAATTAGAAGCCAAGAAAAATGTCTAAAGAAGGGAGGCCCTTGACAGTAATAAAGAAAGTAGGAGGTAGGGAAGGTTCAGGAGGAAAGATGAGTTTTGTTTTAGACATGTTGAATTTAAGACATCTATTGGACATGCAGTAAGTGATATGTAAAAGACAGCTGGAGATGTGACACTGGGGCAGGATAGTGAGAATCACTGGCATAGAAATGGTAATTAAATCCATGGGAGCTGATGATATCACCAAGTAAAGTGGTGGAGGTGGAGAAGATGGCCCAGGACAGAGCTCAGTGGGACACCTAAAGTTAAAGGACATGCTATGGATGAGGATCCAGTAAAGGAGACTAAGAAGGAGTGCTTAGGTAGGTAAGAGAAGAACCAGGAGTGAAGGGTATCCCAAAAACCTAGAAAGAAGGTATCAAGAGGGAAAGAAAAGGGTGATTTACAGTGTCAAAGGCAACAGATAAGTGAAGGAGAATGAGGTGTGAGAAACGGCAACTGGATTTGGCAACTAAGACATCATAAGTAACTTTGGAGAGAACAGTTTCAATGGAATGATAAGGATGGAAATTGGACTATAAGATGTCAAGAAGAGAATGAGGAAAAGAGAAAATAGAGGCAACCTACCGCAGAAGATTTTTCAAGGTAACCATGAAGGGCAGAAGAGATCAAGGATGACAGGAATGGAAGTGATCAACAGTGTCACATGCTACTGAGGAGGAAGACTGAAAAGAAGGTCAATGGATTCCATTTGTAAGAAGTCACTGGTGACCTCTAAGTATATTGCATTAGTTGAGTGATGGGAGAACCAGATAATAGAAAGAAGAACAAAAAAAAGGGTGGTAAGGAAATAAAGGCAATGAGCAAACATCATTTCAGAAGCAGCATATGGAAGGGAGGATGGTAAAAAGAAAGATGTTAGAAAGGCTACCAGGGACTATAGTCAAAGTAAGGGGTGTAGAATGAGTGAGGAGTATGGAAGAAAACTAGCAAATAGACCAGAAGAAATGTTCAAGAGAGTAGAACTTCAAGAAACTAAGGAATGAAAGGGGTTTCAATTCTGAAACCAAAACAAGAATCAAGGAAAAAAAAGTAGATGGTACAAAGTAACATGCCCAAAAGGCTAAATTATTAGAAGATGCCAATCTGAAACTATGCTCTAGATACAACGTATGCATGCATGCATGTAGATGTATAAAATTTCAAATTGTATACTTAGCCTATGATAGGGAGGGCAGCTCCTACAATTATAGCGCTTGAGAGAATTCACATTCTTAATTTGGAAAGAGGAGTATGGCAATCTAGCATAAACTAAGAGCAAGCTAGCAAGTCATGAGCTGAATGGAGTAAAATGCAGACTCCTGGCTCTTAACTTACTGAAAAGGGTATGAAAACAACATAGAGAACTGATGCTGTGGGACGCATTGTCTGCTGCACTGTCAGAGTGACAATCAAGCAGGCAAACCTGGCCTAGATTATCTCTTTCACATATAACTCTAGATGCAGTCACTTCTGCCCAATAACCCTGACTTGTTTTTTAATTGGTGCTTTCACTAAGAATACAGTCAGAACAGGAGGCTACCAAAATTGTTATGCAAATTAAGAAAGGTGTTGCCAGGACCTTTCTAGGATCATTTCTGTCTCCCTACTTTTTTTTAACCTGTGTTCCTGACAGACCTGATTTGCAAACAGCTTTGTGGCCCCTATGCCAGAAAGGTTGCATCTGCATACCCTGTGGAGTTCCAGCTGCATCAGAGGGGAAGAACGTCCTGCTTTGCAGCCTGCCCCACCCCCCCGCCCTGCACATTTCCAGACCCCTTTTACACAGCGGTATACAGACAGATCACCATCAGCAGTCAAACTGGCACTAGCTGCAGGAAAATGATTGTTTCCTGGAAAGAAGTCTAAGCTGAGATGAGCACAGGATGTAGAAGGGAGACAAATGACCTTCCCCTCCCATTCTGGCTGGGGAATACAGATTCATCAGAGGGGAAAATTGAGCTTCTCGAAACATAAACTAAATGTAAAACACTAAGGATATTACTTAGGGAAAAGTTTCACAAAGCATTTAAACATCACTACTTTTTCCAGGATTGCTACAAGTTCAAAGGGCCATATCTACAGTATTATGTGGAGACTAAACAGAGAATTATAAAGATTATATTTGAAGAGATGTAGATTGCTTCCTTTTATAGCTACACAACTGTCCACATGCTCCTTAGTAATCTAATCAACAGGTTCTGGACTACACGAAAAAAATATAATTAACCAACCTCTCTGTTAAAGAAACAGTTCTAACCCAGAGCAAGTCTGCCCAACATTCATTTACACTGGTTCATCCTTGGAAATAAAAGATATTGAAAAGCCAGGGAAGCAGGCTGGGTAGTTCAAAAGCATAAAGCCATCACGACAACCCATCCCATCAGACAATTCCACCGGGTTTCGTTGAGCGTGCTTGCTTTTCCTTTTCTCTCCATCACACACAGCTTCTTTTCACTATCATATTTGTATATTCATAGAACAGTTAATATTTAAGCAATCATGAATGCTCTGGTGCCTATATCAAAACAGCTTCTCCTGTTTGCCAGCCTGGATACAGCACATGAATTCTAACGTTAGTTGCCTTTATTTAAACAAAATTAAGTTCTGTGCTCTCTGCCAAGGGTTGTTTACAAATTATTGCTTTCTTCAAAAACACCACACACTGCAATAACACCCAGAAAGATAATGTATTTTTAAGGATTTGCAATTACCATAAAGACATTAGCTCTGGAGCTATGACCAGACAGGTTGAATACATGCTTTCCTGGCTTTATTTCTAAATCTGTCACCAAAAATGCTTTTCTGGGCACTACAGGACTAGGGCTGACACTAATTTAACCAAATTTAATTTATACTTGAAGCATGTCTCCATTCCTTTTGGAAACCTGGTCTCTCCCTTTTTCTTTTCTTCATTTCATGGTTATAACAGTATTCCAAAAGAAGAAGAGATGATGTCAACTGCACAAAAGTCAAGCAATTTGTTAGTTTTACACACAAGTTAGCTTAATTTATGGTAGCAATCTGAGGTATGAGACTCTCAACTTGAAACTCTGACAACATTAAATGCAATACTTACTCAACATCATTAGCACTTTTAGGTCCACCAGGGCTCTACCCAGGGCCTGCCAAAGAAGCATATCCATGGTGGATTATCCTGCCTGGTCTCCCCATGCCACTCCAGAAGGGCCAGCAATTACAACACAACCACAAGAACACCCTGCTTTTTCATGAGCCTGGCTGCTCATTGCACACTCTATTAAGATATTTTAATGGCTTAGTCATCTCATCACTGAGGCTACTCACTTGACTGAGACAGACTGGAACCCTTCCATACCTTCACATCCTGTGTGGCTCTAGTCTCTGTTTTTCTAGAAATCCTCCAGAGATGATTTACCCAACATGCTAGAGGCTTCCCTCTTTTCATCTGGGGAGATCCCTTCTACACTGTGGGCTGGCTATGTCTTATTTCCTTCTTACTACCAGAGTGGCCCATCTCCTTTTCTGGTTAGCCATGTTCTTCATAATGGCTCTTTACACAAGTTGTCCTTCTTTACCTGATTTTTCTCCAAAACACAATGTGCCATGATTTACAGTCACAAAGCATAACTGAGACCATAGAATGTTAGACCAAAGTGATTGTGCACTAGTGAACAGCTGGGGATCATCTGAAGCACTGAGCAACTGCCCACGTACATGCAGTCCTGCCTCAGTCTCCTCTTCTGCTCATTTGCAAGCCCAACTTTTTCCGTCTCTCAGTGTTTGCTCAACATATAAAGGGGAAGGCCAGGGAAAGGCAGGAGAGTGACTTTGTCAGATCAAGCACAGAATAGGAAGTCCCTGCTTGAGGCAATACAACTGGAAAGGTAGTTTAGGACTGATTCTCAAGGTACCTCAAAAAGAAGCTTCCAAAAAAGCAGGAAGGATCAGCATGTAGACTGCTCTATGTACGTGTGTCAACCCAAATAAGGTAACCAATATATCAACAGCTACTGACTCAAACCCCAGATATTTCAAACTTTCTAAGGTTCTATATAAATATCAGTTATTGTTATTATTACTATTATTAGAGAGAGGTAGTACGGCATAGTGCCCAAGGAGCTAGACTGGGAGTTGGGGATGCATAGGTTTGAGTGTGCCCTCAAAGACTTTCAGGGAAACCCAATAGCAATGATACTAGAAACAATAATGGAGACAACAAGAGCACTCACTTTACAGGATTCTCCATATCAATCAGTTATGATAGCTTAAAACCACATTAGGATTTCGGAGATACACTGCATGTAAAGTGCTTTGCAAACATTACAGATCCATGGAAACAGAAGCAACTGTTTTATCCACATAAAGGCCATCCTTGATGAAAAAGGAAGAAGAGAACAGGGAGGCTTTTGCAAATGAATACTAACCACATTTGTGGTTGCAAAATTGTCAGGAGTATACAGAGTGTGTGATCTAGTGCACTCTACTATTAAGTAACTGTAGGAAATTATTTAACTTGATGGAACAAAATAGAGGTTTTACCAGGAAAAAATGTTTCCTAGACATAAATTGAAATCTTACCAGGCTCCATGAAAAATGTAACTACAGAGAAAATATGGTCAATGATAAAGTACTGATGTAAAATGTGGTATTTACCAGGAAGATATGAGATGCCCAAAGAACTTCAACATTATGGTCAGTAACTCTGGTGATATCCAAACAATATATTTGTTATTGACTATAAGGTTCTCCATATGCACAGGAGATATTACGCTAATTGCAGAATGGTGTGAAAGTCCATCAATAAAATCCATACCAATGGAGAAGAAATAAATTTAAACACTGACAAGAAAAAACAAAGTGGATGAAAAATGCACACTGTACAACTGCAATCTTGCTAAAATATTATACAAAATCAAACTGCATCCATTTAGACCAAGCAAGAGAACAACTACTGAATGAGTAAGATGTCTAAATCATAGGATGGTTTTAAAATATATCCTAGTTAAGAGTCTGGCACTTACACTGAATCTCCTCTGAGTCTAGTGGAAGGCATAACAAATAGAGCAAGCCTGGGCTTCCTAGAGCCTTGTTCTTTCAGTAAATAGGATCAAGTTTGTCATTAACAATGTGACTTGAGAGAAAACCACAAACGGGCCATGAAGAGTAAGACACAACTAAAATAACACAACAACAACAAAATAAAGTCTGCACAGAGAAGTTAATCAAACCCATAAGAGTTGAAGAACTATGGGGCGGCTAGGTGGCAGTGAATAGAGTGCCGGCCCTGGAGTCAGAAGGACCTGAGTTCGGAGCCGGCCTCTGACACTTAATCCACACAAACAAAAACCTAGCCGTGTAACCTTGAGCAAGTTACTTAACCCCAATTGCTAAATATGTATATATAAAAGAAAGAAAGATAATAGATACCCCTAAATCGTACATAGGCAATACGATGTGTATAGACAATATATTCCTTTGAATTAAGATGACTAATGGGACAACTTAGCTCAGGGAGGAAAAGTAAACTTCTGAACTCAGGGACAAAGAAACACGGGTTACAAAATTTTACAACATGTTGGAGGGTGATAATGAATCAAATCAAATACAAAATGGAACCAGAATAAAATTGATTTTCTCAAAATGTAAACAGGAAGCTTTCAGAAGAAGAAATCAAAACTACCTATACTCATATAAAGAAATGTTCTAAATCACTGGTTAGAGAAAGGAAAACTAAAACAATTCTGATGCATTACCTCACACATATTGGAAATGACAAATGCTGGAGAAGATGACCAAAAAATAGGTATGCCTAATTAACTGCTGGTGGAGAAATGAACTAGTCCAACCATTCTGGAGATCAATTTGGAATTAGGACCAAAGGGTTATTTATAAAACCCTTTGATCTGGCAATACCACTACCAGGTCTATACCCCAAAGAGATCAAAGGAAAAGGAAAAGGACCTACATATGAACAAAAATGTCTATAGTAGCTCTTTTTGTAGTGGCAAAGAATTGGGAATTGAGGGGATACTCATCAACTGTGGAATAGTTAAACAAGATGTCCCATATGATAGTGATGGAATACTATTGTGCAATAAAAAATGATGAGGGAGCAGGTTTCAGGAAAAAAAAAGAGCAAGACCTATATGAATTGATGCAAAATGAAATGAGAAGAACCAGATCATTATGCATAGTAACAGCACTATTGTCATGACAATCAACTGTGAAATATTTGGTTACTCTGATTAATACAATGATCCAAGATAATTCCAAAAGACTCTTGATGAAAACAATGCCATCTACTGCCAGAGAGAGAACTTATGAACTCATAAAGCTATTTCTGGAAGTCCTTAGAAGAATAATTTAAAACATTCCCCTAAAGGGCTTGACATACTTTAAAAGGTTTGCTCTCATGAGCAGTTGCCCCAGTTCCACTGCCCCATTCCAGCAATTTTGTTTAACTAACCATTTACTTAAATAAGCCTATCTTCTCTCTGAATGACTGCACGATGCAAAAATAGTAGAGGCCAGGCTGACAGCTTGACTATCATCATCCTTCCTCTCTAAATCAAACAACCATTCTTCTCACTCCAAAGTCCAGCTATCTCATGCATTCTACACCATGCCACCTTTCAAACACAGACATGCCTGGAGCTTGTGACTCTCTCAATAGCACATGTAAGAATAAGAAGGTCAAAAAAACCTAGCTTGACTATTCCTTATTATTACTAGATTGCAGGCTCCTTGAGGGCAGGGCACTGTCTTTTGTATCTTTTTGTATCCCCAGTCCTTACCATAGTGCCTAGCACATAGTAGGCACTTAAAATTTACTGACTGATTAAACACTTTTATGAAACACTCTTTTCATAGATTCACATATACACATTCAGATAAGATACATATGTATGTATGTGTGTGTATGAGTGCATAACAGTAGATTTCTGTGTACAGCCTAAACCACTCCCTGACTCAGATTCAATGTCCCCTTCTTCTTCCTCTTTTTTTTCCTTTTCCTCTCTCCTTCCCTCCCTTCCTCTGTCCATTCATGTATTTTTGTGTGCTCATAGCTAACCCTTTGAAGGTGCTATGGGTTTCTTCACCAGGACAACTCAGTAAAACATAGAAACACGTATCGAGGATGCCAGGGCACACTCAGGCCCAGTAGCCTCCTTTCAAGAACAATAGCTTCATATGAGTTCCAAATCCCCTCCGAGCATGGTTTCAGGGAATAAAACGCATTTGTTTTCAAACTTACTAATTATATCCACTAAATGCTGTTCATGTTGTCAACTTTCCCCCACTGTGAGAATTACAAAATCTGTCATAAGATTAAACCAAGAAAATGACTATAGCAATTCACAGAATACTAAGCCAGCTGGGTTGATTTAAATCCCCTATTACAACAGTCTTTGTGGTGATCCAAGTAAAACCCGCAACTACATTCCCATAAATCATCATTTTGGGGGTATCTGCTCCAACGCCAAAATTATGTACTGGCACACAAATGTGAGGGACACATCACCCCCACTCCCCTCAAAGTCCTGAGAATGGAGGCACTGTTCATCTTTGACCAGAATCTGACCTACCTTTTGGACAGGAAAACAGCTCTACCAGTTCTCTGCTTAGTCAAAGGATCCCAGATTTAGAACTGAAAGGGACCTTCAAGGACACTGAGCAACCTCATCATTCTACTGATGAGGAAACTGAGACCCCAAGAGCAAAAGATGTTCCCAAGAACACACAGAGAGGATGTGACAGAGACACTTTGGACCAGAACTTCCTTCCTCCAAATCCATTCCTCTCTAGACATTTCAGCGTTCCTTCAACAAGGAGAATATACTAATACAGTAAAAGCAATCATTCAGTTAGCCATAATTTATGAATTACCTACTGTATTCCAGGGAATGCACTTGAGATCCAAAGACAAATCAGTCTCTGCCCTCAAGGAGGTTGCAGTCTAGTCCTCTGCACATACAGCTAAAAGTATAAGATCCTAGGCAGAGGATACCAGAATTGGACCTAGAATGGACCTCAGAAGTCAATGAGTTCATATCCTACCTTTGCTAAATAAGGAAACTGAGGCCCAGAGAGCTGAAGTGACTGGGACAGATTAGAAATCCGTGGTGATTTGTCTGGAAAAGGTACTAGCAGCTGGCGGGGTTGGAATCAGTAAAGTCCTTATATGGATGGTGGGGCTTGAAATGAGCCTTGAAGGAATTGGAAGAAATGGTGGTGAAGAAGGCAACAGTCTAAGTAAGGGCCTAGAGGCAGAAAATGAAGCACTACGGAAGAAGAATCACAGGAAAGTCTGTTTAGCAGCACCATGGAGTCTACTAAGGGGAATAATAATGAAAAAGGATGGAAAAGTGGGTTGTGTCCAGAGAATGAAGGGCTTTACAATGTAGATAGAGTTTATGTTTGATCCTAGAAGTAGAAGGGAGTCACTGGAGTTTATTTAGTAGGAGAGTATCTAGTTAGTGGATGGGGACTGGCCTTTCCCCCTCCCAGTAATTACCATTCAGTGTAAGGAATAAGGAATAAGGTCATAGCTATTGAGCTATAACACCCCCCCCCCACGCACACACATACAACAACATCAAATAAATAAAAGCCACTTTCTGCAGAAGTACCCCACCCTGGAGAAATGGTTTGTAAATGCTTTCCTCTTTTTTGATTAGTAAAACTTATATATACAATAAGAAAAGAAAAAGTAACATTATAAACTTAAATACTGAAACTTAAATACAAAATAAGATAAAATACAAAAAAAGCACATCATGCACAGCGGAACATAAAAGAAGATTCAAAATATACAGCAATACATTTCGATTTCAAGAAAGCCTATATAATAAATACTATACATTGTGCTCAGAGTGATCCATCTTTTCTTTGCTTCCATGTAAGTTTTCTTTTGCTCTCTACTGTACCCTTTTTACTTTGTTCTGTTTCTCCTTTCTTCCCTGCCCTAAAGGCTACAATTAAGTGCAGTTATATTTAGATATAGATACATACATATACCTATATATACATACATATATAGACATCAACTTTCCGTAGCAAATTCTACTCCTGATATTTGTTTACATGTTTGTGTGTGGCTCTTATTTCCTACCCCTCTCCAAGGATCCCTCCCTTATCCTCCCATTCCCATAAATCTAAACACCCTTCCATATACCCCCTTTAACCCATTCCCTCACCCTCCCCTCTAGAGATCCCTCCCTTATCCTTTCCCCATTCCCTATCCCCTTGACATTTTATTTTTCTGAATATAGAAGACGTTCATATGTGTGTGTGTGTATGTGTATGTGTGTGTGTGTGTGTGTGTGTGTGTGTATGTTATTCCCTCTTGAACCCATTCCCACTGAAAGTAGGTTACCAGAACTAACAGCCCTCTTCTCCCACCTAATGCCTCTGTCAGTTCTTCCTGTCACACCTCATTAATATAGGATAATTACTCTTTGTAGCTATTCCTAAATGGTTTTACTTTTTAAAGTCATATGCTCAGGTCTACCCCAATTTTTCTTATGAACTACCCAATTACTAAAAACAATCTTAGACACACATTTTACATTTTATGTACATAAAAGGTAGTCTGTCCTTATGGGGACCCTTGAGTCTTTGGTATATACCTCATATTTCTCAGGGCTCTTATATGTCAAATCTTCTACTATTTTTGCTTTTCTTCTTTTAATTTAATTTTTAAATTTTTAAATTTATTTACTTTTTGTTTACAACATTCATTTCCACAATCCCTTGAGTTCCAAATTTTCTCCCCCTCCCTCTTCTCCCATCTTGCCCCCCCTCCCCCTCAGCATGTAATCCAATAAAGGTTCTAAAAATATGCTCACATTAAACATCGGTCATGTTGTAAAGAAGAATTATAAACAATGCAATGAACAGTGAGAAAGAAGGAACAAGGCAAAACAAAACAGAGAAAAAGAGACTGACTGGTTTGCTTCAATTTGAATTCAGACTCTATAGTTCTTTCTCTGGATGTGGATCCCCTTCCATCATGAGTCGTTTGGAGTTGTCTTATAGCGTTGCTTTGCTAAGACGAGTCCAGATATCAGAGTCAGTCATCAAAGATACAACGTATATGTAACTGTGGACAAAGTACTCCTGGTTCTACTCTCCTCACTCAGCATCAATTTATCTAAGTCTCTCCAGGTTATTATGGAGTCTGTATGCCTTTCATTTCTTATAGCACAACAGCATTCCATTGCATTCATATACCACAACTTGTTTAGCCATTTCCCAATTGATGGGCATCCCCTTAATTTCCAATTCTTTGTCACCACAAAAAGAGCTGCTATAAATACTTTTGTACATACGGGTCCCCCTCCCACTTGTATGATCTCTTTGGGATACAGCCCTAAAATGGGTATTGATTGTACCTAATCTATTCCACTGATCCACTACTCTATTCCTTAGCCAGTACCAAGTAGTTTTGATGATTACTGCTTTATAACACAGTTTAAAATCTGGTATGGCTAGGTCACCTCCCCTAGCATTTCTTTTTCATTAATTTCCTTTTATTTTCCATTAATTCTAGACTTTTTGTTCTTCCAGATGAATTTAGTATTTAATTGGGGATTTGCAATTTGTTCTTTTTCTAGCTTTTTCACTTGCATGCTGAATTTCTTGATCTCCATTTTCTCTATTTTATTCCTTTATGCATTCAGGGATATAAAACTTCCCTTAAGAACTGCTTTCGCTGCATCCCACAATGTTTAATATGTTGTCTCATTACTGTCATTCTCTGGAATGAAGTTACTGATTGTTTCTAAAATTTCTTGTTTGACCCACTCATTCTTTAGGATTAAATTATTTAGTTTCCAATTAGATTTTAGTCTATCTTTCCATGGCCCTTTATTACATATAATTTTTATTGCATCATGATCTGAAAAGGATGCATTTAACACTTCTCCCTTTCTTCACTAGGTTGTGAGGTTTTTATGCCCTAGTACATGGTCAATTTTTGTGCATGTGCCATGTACCAGTGACAAGAAGGCATATTCCTTTTTACCCCCATTTAATTTTCTCCAGAGGTCTATCATAACTACTTTCTCTAAAATTCTATTCACCTTCTTAACTTCTTTCTTATTTATTTTGAGGTTAGATTTATCAAGTTGAGAGAGGGGAGACTGAGGTCCCCCACTAGTATAGTTTTGCTATCTATTTCTTCCTCTAACTCCCTTAACTTCTCCTCTAAGAATGTGGATGCTATACTGATTGGTGCATATATGTTTAGTAATGAAATTGCTTCATTGTCAATGGTGTCTTTTAGCAAGATATAGTTTCCTTCCTTATCCTTTTTAATTAGATCTATTTTTGCTTTTGCTTTGTCTGAGATAAGGATTGCTATCCCTGCTTTTTTAATTTTAGCTGAGGCATAATATATTATACTCCAGCCTTTTACCTTTACCTTGTATATACCCCCCTGTTTCAAATGTGTTTCTTCTAAACAGCATATTGTAGGATTATGAATTTTAATCCATTTTGCTATCCGCCTCTGTTTTATGGGAGAGTTCATTCCGTTCACATTCACAGTAATGATGACTATCTGTCTCTTTCTCTCCATCCTATTCCGTCTCTCATTATGTTTTTTTCTTCCTTCTCCCTTCCCCTCCTTAAGTTTTCCTTTTGACCACCATCACCTTCAATATTCCCTATCAGTCCCCTTCCTTTTTCCAATCCTTACCCCCTTACTACTTCTTCCCTCCCTTCTAACCCTCCCCTTTTCTTTCTTCTTCCCCCTTTCCCCTCTTACTGTCTGTAGAGCATGACAGATTTTTATACTTAAAGTATGTTATTCCCTCCTTGAGCCAAATCTGATGAGAGTAAATCTCAAAAAATGCTCCTCTCCCTCCCTTCTTTTCCACTACTATGTTTTTATGCCTTTTCATGTGGCATAATTTACCCTTTTCTGCCTCCTCCTTTCCTCTTCTCCCATTACAATTCCTTTGCATCCCTTAATAAGGATTTTTATCATCACTTTAGGTAATTTATATCCACACCCTCTATCTTTGTTTATCCCTTTTAACTGTTGTGATAATTATACAGCTCTCAATATTGACAGGTATCAGCAAATGGTTTGTTCTTATTGAATAACAAGTTCTGTGTGTGTGTGTGTGTGTGTGTGTATGTGTGTGTGTGTGTGTGCATGTGTGTGTGTGTGTGTGCGCGCGTTTCCTGTTTACCTTTTTATGTCTCCCTTGAGTCTTGTCTTTGGAAATCAAATTTTCCATTGAGCTCTGGCTTTTTCAACAGAAATTCTGGAAGTCCCTTATTTCATTGAATGATCATCACCTTGTGTGAAAAATTATGCTCAGTTTTGCTGGATAGTTGATCCTTGGTTGCAGTCTAAGATCTTTTGCCTTATGAAATATCATATTCCAATCCCTCTAATCTTTTAATGTAGAAGCTGCTAGGTCCTGTGTGATCCTAACTGTAGTTCCATGATATCTGAATTGTTTCTTTCTGGCTGCTTGCAATATTTTCTCCTTGGCCTGATACTTCTGGAATTTGGCTACAATATT
Source organism: Gymnobelideus leadbeateri (assembly GCA_011680675.1). Classification (NCBI taxonomy): domain Eukaryota; kingdom Metazoa; phylum Chordata; class Mammalia; order Diprotodontia; family Petauridae; genus Gymnobelideus; species Gymnobelideus leadbeateri. The sequence continues at coordinate 81,730 of WOXC01010572.1, forward strand.
CCTTGAGGTTTTAAATTTGGGATGTCTTTCAGGAGGTGCACAGTAGATTCTTTTGATAACTATTTTACCCTCTGGTTCTGGGACTTTAGGGCAGCTTTCCTTGATGATTTTTTGGAAAATGTTGTCCAGGCTCTTTTTTTCATCGTGGCTTTCCAGTAGACCAGTAACTCTTAGATTATCTTTCCTGGATCTGTTTTTCCAATGAGATATTTCATATTTTTTTCTATTTTTTTCATTCTCTAGATTCTGTTTGATTCAATTTGACTAATTCTAATGTTTAGTGAATTATTATCCTGGGTCAATTTTTGAAGCTCCTTTCCCATTTGTTCAGATTTTACTTTTAAGAAGTTATTTCCTCCAATTAAATTTTGAACCACCTTTCCCATTTCATAAATTTTACTTTTTAATTTTACATTTCTTAAGTGAAATTTTTTTTCTATTTTGGCAATTTTAATTTTAAAATAATTGGTCAATTTATCTTCTACTTCTCTAATTTTCCAAGGTTTTTGTTTTCCAATTTGTTTTTGCCCATTGTGATTGACTATTTCCTGCCTTTTAAAGTGGATCTCTGATTCTGGGGTATAGAGGGCTCTCACCCATGTTTCTTATGCTGGGCGTTAGGGTCCTGGTTATTGACTTTGTGAACTATGGCCTCTGAGTGCCTAGACTGAAGCCAAGGCCAGGACTTCCTGCATTTCCCTGGGGTTACATTGAAGCTCACAGTGTAAGGTGTGGGGTAAGGGTGGTCTGCCCAGTTTAAGATTCTGCCTCTGCCGGGGGCCTTATCTACGGCACCGGCGGTGGGTTGATCTGTAACTATTATATCCCCGTCCTCTCTACTCACCTATCCCCATGGCGAGTCTTCGATCGTCACCGGCATCCGAAGAGGAATTAACCCAGACAGAGCACCCGAGGTTTCAGGGGTTGTTTATTCACGGCTGGTCACATCCCGAGAGAGAGATGCTTCCTCGTACAGCATCTTATATACATTAAACCACGCCCTCATATGGAAATTAGCACAGTAAAAGCAAAGCCTATCCCCGCCCCCAACAGCCTCTACTCCCCTGGGCTAAAGCTCAGGTAGGCTCAGCTGCTGGTGTCTGCAGATTCCCCTGGTTGTGGAAGGCACAGCTGGGGTTCTGGCTCCACCCCCCCCTCTCCCCCCCGCACGGTTCAGCTGGGATGGGGCTTGTTGGAATGACTCCTGCCCTGCACTTTAGCTTCAGCATAGCCACAGCCACAGCCTTCCTCTAGGACTCACAAGCCTACTGCTGGTTCCACTATTTCAGGATTTTACACTGGGGCAATATTCTCTGGGTTTTCAGGTTCAGAAGTGGGGGAGGGGGAGCGGTTGGAAGCAGCTACTGTTTACTCTCCCATGTTGAATCCTGGAAATTCAGGTAGGTAATTTTTAGATCCACGAGTAATTGCTGCTGCTGCCCTATGCTAATCTCTTACCCAGGTCTGAGAGATCCCCTATCCTGTAGTGAGAGGTCTGGGAGTTACCCCTTAGTGAGTGAATCAGATCTCCCCGGCTCACTCTAGCTCTGCTATGGTCAGGTCTGTGCTGGTGCAGCCCCTATGCTCCACCCTCCACCTTCCCCCTGCCCAATGCAACAGATCCTAAGAATCTGTACTTTCCTGGACTGGAAATCTGCCATGTTCCATCTCCCAGTGGATTCTGCTACTCTAAAATCAGTTCAGATTCACTTTTTAGAGGTTACTGAAGGAATTCAGGGCAAGTTCAGGTGAATTCCTGCTTTCATTCCACCATCTTGGCTCTGCCCCTGTTTTTTTTTTTTTTTTTTGGAGCCTGTTTGTTTTTTGTTTTTGTTCTTTTTGAGTGGGGAGGCCAGGGGAATTGGGGTAAAATGACTTGCCCAAGGTCACGCAGCTAGTAAATGTTAAGTGTCTGAGGCCTCATTCAAACTCATGTCCTCCTGACTCCAGGGCTAGTGCTCTATTCATTGTGCTACGTAGCAGCCCCCTGTTTTTCTTTTTTTAAACAAAGTCCTCAAAGTCTGAGATTTCATCAAATGTTCATTTTTTTTTATTCAGGATTATGTTTAGCCTTGCTGGGTATGATATTTTTGGACAAAACTCCAGCTCTTTTGCACTTTGATACATAGTATTCTAAGACCTGCCGTCTTTTAGTGTTGCTGCAGCTAGGTTTTGTGTGATTCTAACTGTGGCAAGCATATTTTTTTTCCTTCTTGCTCATAATTCCTGTGGATTTTCCTTATAGGTTCTCTTTCAGGTAGTGACTAGTGGATTTTTTCTATTTCTCCTTTTCCCTCTTATTCTAATGCTTCAGGACAATTTTCTTTAATTATTTCTTATATTACTGTATCAAGATTCTATTTTCTTATCAGAACTAGTACAATAATTCTAATTTTTTCTCTTCCTGATCTGGTCTCTAGATGAATTGTTTTTCTTATGGGATGTTCACATTCTCTGTTATTTTTTCACTCTTTATATTTTGTTTTATAATTCTTCATCTCTTATAACTTCCCTGGCTTCCCCTTGACCAAGTCTGATTTTCAAGGAGTCATTTTCTCCCTTAAAATTCTGGATCTCCTCTTCTAATTGCCTGTCAATGCACAATTAATGAGGTAAAGGGGCAGCCCAAATTATCAAGGACCTAAGGACACCTTCCATAATCTTCTTCAGAAACTATGCCTGGGATGTTATCAATGCAAAGAAGCAGCAACAGTACCAAATCTCGTAGAACATGTCCCAGCACAATAGCATCTTAACAGAAGATTTAGGTTCACATGGTGTGTAAATGGGAAAATCAAAGAGCAGAAAGGTTGACATTTCCCCAGCATTATCCAAGAGGGAGGCACATTCTCTTTGGTGGCTTCTAGAAAAATGCCAGTATAGCAAACTATTTAAAAGCTCCCAGGGGGTGCCACAGACTGAAACAAATATCACTCAAGACCATGAAATCCACTCTCTATTACTTTAACCATGTCTTCCTGCTTACTAAACAACCTCTGATGAGTAATTCACTTTTTAAGGTACCTTGGTACTGGGATAGGGGTACCCGAGGTTGCAGACACAAACATTCTGGTCACTAGAAATGGATATGTGCATATCCCCTGGTACATTAGCAAGTTGGCATTCAGGTTGATAAATCAATTTTCTGGGACTTTGATTAGCGTAAATCGGTTTTCTGAAACCTAATAACCCTGGTTTAGATAGATATAAGTGAGTTTCTAAACCTGTAAAAGCAAAGGAACAGATCCTAGGCAGATGATCCTACCCATAAATTTCCATCTTGTAAAGCCAAGTCAAACCAAGGCTAGCTAGGCTCTCTCATTAAGACTATCTAGTTCACTCTGTGTGTGTATGTAAAATTTAGAGATATTAAATGAGGTTAAAGGAAATCCATAATTTTGTCAATTACCATAACTAAAAAACTGATGCCTTCAATTCAACAACATGATTAAGTATAACACTGAGTTGCTAATAATTAGTATCACAAAGCCATAATTCAGATTAAGAATGCTTACTTGGTATTCTGAAAATAGCTTACGCCCATCAATTCATATAGGGGCTTTGAAACAGCCATTAAATCAATCCTGCTTCTCTCTAAAAATCCATTTCAAAACATCACCCTATGTCTTATTTCAAAAAAACATGGCCACTCTTATTTGACATGACTCATTATTTCTTTTCTGTCAACCCCAAAACAAAAATGGAGCTAAATGAAATCTACACACTGTATAGTATAACGCTCTAACTGAAAAACACCAAAGTGGCCAGGCCCAATAGGCTGCTGTGTACACTAGGCATTCATATATTCACCTAGCAATCTTATCAAGACACATGTGAGGCAGATGTAGGGGGAGCTTTACGTATTCAAAAGTAAAACCTGCACCAACATGAAACCATGCATAAACAGGCCATACATGGGCTATGATGGACACTGATTGTGGTGACAATTGCAATTCCAAGAGAAGGGGAAAAAAGAGTGATAAGAACTGGGAGAGAGTAAGAGGGGGGAAAATCCAATATTTTATACAGAAAGTATAAGTGGAAAGAATATGGAAAGTATCCTCAAGGTATGATGAGTGTCCCTGGCTGTATGGACAAGGAATACTAATCAGTTTGAGATCAGACAAATTATATTTACAGACTACTGCTCTGCAGAGAATTTAATAAACTGAAAACTGGGGGTTATAATGAAGTCTTCAAACAACCTTAACTATAGCGTTGTAAATGTGATGACATCTAAACAGATGTAATCAAGTTCTGGGAAAACAAACAAGTGTTACATTTAAAATATTAGCTGACTAATCTGTACCAATGAAAGGGAAATTAAGGATATTTATAACAAAAACATTAAATAAACTCAGGGGACATCTGTATGATTTTATTTTGGGTGGAGGTAGGGGGCACTTGTGGTGGTGGGGAAATAGGAATAGCAAGAACAAAGGAACTACTTAAAACAACTTTTTTCCAAATACTGCTAAAACTCATGCTGTGTATCTGTGCCACTCTGGACTATTATAATACTTGACCAACATCTGGCCTTCAAGAAACCACAAAGCTTTTCCCGTCCTGTTGGGAAATACTTGGCTCCTTGCCGATGAAGCAGAAGGAAAAAAGTGTCATATCCGTCCTTCATCTTATAAACCTTTTTCTCTAAAGAAAGTGCTTCCAACTGGGTGAGCTGAGATGTATCTTTGAAAGCTATGATAATAACAACAAAGTAACATGGCCTTCAAGTCAATGAAGGTGGCCAGATATGTTAGCAGGCTGTTTCTTCTAGATACATGACCCAGTGGAGTAGGTGACCACCAACTTTTCAAGTGCTGATATTGAAGAAGAGAAAGGGGAAAAATTCAAAAGGGCAGAACACATGAAATAAAAGCTGTGAGAATGACAAATATGCTGTGGATCCCCAGGGCAATGGCTACAAACACACGCCTTCCAACAAAGGCAATGATACAGAAAATGAGCAGGGCCAGGAATACGGGCCAACTCTCATCCGACAAATCCATCAAGAATGCTTTCTGTTAAGTCAGACACAGAACTTCAAAGGAAGCATGACAAAGCAGGAGGAGTCTTAGAACTAGGAGAGAAGAGGGATGGAATTCCTTCTCTAACACTGACACCTATCCACTGTGTGATCACACAAGCCATTTAAGCTTAGAGAGCTGCAGTTTCTTCATGTGTTAGAGGAGGTTAACACACATGGAGTATCTCCCCAGAACCCCCAGGCTGATCTAAGAATCAAACGAGATAATACCAACTCCTGGAATAGAACACTGGCTTAAATTTAATTAAATGAAATTTGAACCTTGCACTTGGGTACCAAAAATCAACTTCACAAATACAAGAAGGGGAAGGTCTGGATGTACAACAATAGGTTTGAAAAAGATCTGGAGGTCTAATTGGACTCCAAGCTCAGTCTGAGTCAGCAATGTGATGTGGCACTCCAAAAAACAAATATGATTTTGGGCTGTACTTAAAGGGATAGTTTCTGGGTATTTGAGGCACTATTATAACATGACGAACATCAAAGTAATCAGAGTAATCCCCAAAGGGACTGAGCTACCAAGAAAGGTCTGCAAACAGAGGCCAGATGGCCACTTGTTAAGGATGGCTTAGTAGGGGCTCTTCTTCTGTATGGGTTACATGTTAATGATAACTGCGGAGATCTCTCCCAGAGCTTACCATCTGACCTTTGATCCAGTAATGCCACTTCTAGGGCTGTATGCTAAAGAGATCATACATTTTGTACACATGTACAAAAATATTTATAGCAGCTCTTTTTATGGTATCCAAGGACTGGAAATTAAGGGGATGCCCATCAAATGGGGAATGTCTAAAAAAGTTATGGTATATAAATGTAATGAAATACTATTATGCTTTAAGAAATGATGAGCAGGCAGACTTCAGAGAAATCTGGAAAGACTTATATAAGCTGATACTGAGTGAAGGGAGCAGAATCAGAAGAACATAGTACACAGTGACAGCCACACTGTGTGAGGACTGACTTTGATAGACTTAGCCCTTCTCAGCAAATCAAGGACCTAAAACAATTCCAAAGGACCCATGATGGAAAATGCCATCCACATCCAGAGAAAGGACTATGGAGTCAGAGTGCAGAATGAAGCAGACTATTGGGTTTTTTGATTTGTGTTGTTTTTTTTTCTTTCTCATGATTTTTCCCATTCATTCTAATTCTTCTATACAACATGACTAACATGAAAATGTGTTTAATAAGAATGTATGTGTAGAACTCATATCGAATTGCATGCTGTCTTGGGGGATGAGGAAGGGAGAAGGAGAAAATTGAAAACTTATGAAAGTGAATTTTGAAAACTAAAAATAAATAATTTAATTTAAAAAGTTTGCCATCTGAATATTTGTAAAGCCAATGTATACTAATAAACACATGTGATATATAGTTCGACATGAAATCAGATAGTAAGTATCTGATGGAAAATTTCTATTAAGATATCCATATTCTCACATGATTTCATGCTCTGTATATATACTTCAGCAAACATTATAGCATGTTATGTGGTTTTTTGGAGGGGAGAAGGCAGGGCAATTGGGATTAAGTGATTTGTCCAAGGTCACATGGTTATTAAGTGTTAAGTGTCTGAGGCCAGATTTGAACTAAGGCCCTCCTGACTCCAGGGCCAGTGAGATATTCACTGTGCCATCTAGCATCCCCTATAACATACTGTTTAAAGATTATTTGCTATGGAAGTTTATAGAATAAAACTAAATCCATGAGAGATTTACACACACACACACACACACACACACACACTCTCTCTCTCTCTCTCTCTCTCTCTCTCTCTCTCAGTCTCCTCCCAAAACTAAACTGAAAATTCCCGTACTGGTTCAGCACTACAAAAGTGACACATTCCAGTTACAGTCCAGAAAATTATGCAGTGGTTCACACTGATAATGAGAATCCATTAAGTGCAATACAATATAATACAATGGATTTAAAATAAAGTTCAAAAATCAAATAATCTGAACAAAGCCACCTCTTACAACACAAAGATGGACACTCTATCCTCAAGTCACCTTGTGGTGCTTAGTTATTTCAAAGGTGCAGAACAGTGAAGCCCAGACTGACTCTTAAATAACTGGGTGTTTGTCTGGTGGTCATGAATTATGAAGAGAAGAAACCATGGATTATGGCATACGATATATGACATTTCTTTTGTAAATACAATGTGACTCGAATGAGTTCCTATCCATCTTTTTCTGGCACTGGTACTAGGTATGTGACTAGCTAAGAACTTCCCAGGCTTGTGACAATGGGACAGGAATTTAATCTGAGCCTTCATTTTCCTGTAAATTCACAATCTGTAAATTGTGAATAATAATGATTCCTGCCCTGCTACCATCCCTGAGATGGGGAAAGCATCAAGTAACATGACCAGAGTTTAAAAAGAGTAAACTAAAAAATTCAAGTTGGTGGGTGGGGTGGTATGTTTAGTTTGGGAAAAAAGACATCAAAATATGTTCATTGTCTTCAAGTATCTGAAGGGTATTCAGCGGAAGAAGAACAGCTTCAACATAGCTTCTGAAGACAGATCGAGGAGCAACGACAGAAGGGGCAAGCAGGCAGATTTGGGCTTGATGTAACTAGGAAGTGGCTAAGAAACAAAGCTATGGAAAAGCGGAAGGAGCAGCACCATGGTGAGCCCTATCCTCTCACAGAGGCCACTCATCAGCTGCATTTTAGAGAGGATTTAGAGGTTCAAGGCAAGATGGGATGGGATGGTCTCAAACCTCCCTTCTATCTCTAAAATTCTAAAGTCCTATGAATCTCTGCTTGATAAAATTTTCCGTGTTTAATATTATATTGTCTCTATATCCCTAAGTTATACATATCTTTTTCTAAGACAGCCAAGGCAGACAGCTACTCTCCTCAAACCCAACGATGCTCAAGGCATGTGGCAGGTGGGGCTAGAAAGAGGGAGGCCAAACCATGGGTTTCACTACATCAGAATACTAGGAAATTATGCCAATTTAAGACAGCAGCAACTGACAAGTCTGAAAAGTATTTAAACTCACTGAAAGAATCTTTCAATAATAATTGGACACCACAAGATTGACTGCCAAATATTTTTTATGACTAATACTGAAGCAATGAAAAGGTAAAATATCAAAGTGATGAAAGATGTTATGATAGCAGACAGGTTTCCATTTTAATTATATCTGATGTTTTGAGAAAAACTGGCCCCAAAGACCTAAGGAAAAATTAAAAAAAACCTTTACATTACTGTTAAAACATAATAGGAAATGGGGACGGCTAGGTGGCACAGTGAGTAGAGTGCCGGCCCCGGAGCCAGAAGGACCTGAGTTCGGTTCCGGCCTCAGCCACTTAACACACACAAACAAAAAAAACCTAGCCGTGTAACCTTGGGCAAGTTACTTAACCCCAATTGCCCTCCAAAAAGCAAAAAAACAAAAACAAAAACATAACAGGAAATGGCACGTTTCTGAATCGGGGAAGAAAATATTTTTTTACCCTTCAACATGACACAGTGGACAGAGAGGTGGCCTTGGAACCAGGGAAGACCAGCAGATTAGTCATACCATGGACATTGACACATCACTGTGTCAAGTAACTTTACCCCACAGTGACTGAGACAACTTCATAAGAATACACACTGCAAATAGATAATTTTGATTACATTAAATTTAAAAGTTTTTGTATAAACAAAAGCAATGCAACCAAGATTAGAAGGAAAGCAAAAGACGGGAAAATTTTATAGCTAGTGTTTCTAATAATAGCCTCATTTCTAAAATATATAGAGAACTGAATCAAATCTATAAGAATACAAGTAACTTCTCAATTGATAAATGGTCAAAGGATACAAATAGGTAATTTTCAGATGAAGAAATTAAAGCTATTTATAGTCATATGAAAAAACGCTACAAACCAATACTGATTAGAAAAATACAAATTAAAACAACTCTGAGGTACCACTTCTACCTATCAGGCTGGCTAATATGACAAAAGAGGAAAATTATATATGTTGGAGAAGATGTGGGAAAACTGGAACACATGAATTGTTGGAGGAGTTGTGAACTGATCCAACCATTCTGAAGAACAATTCAGAATTATGCCCAAAGGGCAGCCAAATTGTGCACAGTCTTTGACCCAGCAATACCACTACTAGGTCTGTACCCCCAAAAAGATCAAAGAAAAAGGGAAAAGGACCCACATGTACAAAAATATTTATAGCAGCTCTTTTTATGGTGACATAAAGAAGAATTGGGAATTGAGGGGATGCCCAAAAATTCGGGAATTATTGAACAAGTATATGAATGTATTGGAATACTACTATACTGTAAGAAATCATGAACAGGTGAACTTCAGAAATACCTGGGAAGACTTACATGAACTGATGCCCAGTGAAGTGAGCAGAACCAGAAAAACACCATACACAGCAACAGCAACATCGTACAATGGCCAACTTTGATAGACTTAGCTTTTCTCAGCAATATAATTATCCAAGACAATTCTGAAAGACTCATGATGGAAAATGCTTTCTATATTCAGAGAAAGAACAATGGAGCCTGAATGCAGATTGAAGCATGCTATTTTTAATTTTTTGGTTTTTTTCTTTCTCATTTTGTTTCTTATTTCATAATATGACTAATGTGGAAATATGTTTAACATGATTATCATGTATAATCTATATCAGATTTCTTGCTGTCTTGAGGAGGGGGGAGACAAATTGGGAAGTCAAAATCTTATAAAAATGAATGCTGAAAATTATTTTTATACATAATTGGAAAAATACAACATTATAATGTGATTTTTTAAAAGGACTATCATGAATATCAACTATTATTATTATTACCATTTTTAAAAGAATATAAATTACAGAAATGCAGTAAACTTATGTAGGTAAGAGTTTCTTCATCTGGGAGATCCCTATATCAGTGATACATCAGCTCTAGTCTCAATCTCTAGATTTATCAGAACTATGGGCTACCAAAACTGTGCACACAAAACAATGCTACTAAAACAGCAAAACCTGTGGCAAGATTCTCCTTCAATACTGGGATGTCAATGCCTCTGAACCATGGGCATTTTCCACAATAACGCCTGCACTCCTGGGCCTTAAACTGTTATCAATGATCAGCAAGGATGCGTCAAGCACCTACTATGTGTCAAATATTGTGCTAGATTCTGGGGAAACAAAAGCAGAATTGAGAAATTCCTTGGGCTCAAGAACCTTCCATTTTCCTGGGGATAGATGAGTAAACAAATGTTAAATACACTCAAAATAAACACCCAGAAATAGGGGTGGGGCAGAAGGGGCATAGTACTAACAATTGAGAGGAGTGGAGAAAGATCTCTGACAATAGAGCACTTGAGACAGGCCTTGAGAAGAGCCAGGGACCTAAAAGGTGACACTAAGGAGAGAGACCCCCACAAAGACACAGAGATGGGGGGAGTGACATGTCACCTATGGGGAATAGCTAGTAATAACCAGTTAACATCGATATGCCAGGCACTGTGCTAAATGCTTCATAAATTTTATCTTATTTGATTCTTACAGCAACACTGTGAGTTAGGTGCTATTATTATCCCATTTTACAGATAAGAAAACTGAGTAATTTGCCTAGGATCATACAAATAGGAAGTGACTGAGGCCACATTTGAGGTCTTCCTAATTCCAGTCCCAACACTACGCACTGTAGCACATAAATGCCTCTAATAATAGCTATTATTAATGGCAATAACTAGGATTTATATGGTATGCTAAGATTTGAAAAGTGATTTATACATTTCACTAGATTCTCACAACAATCCCATTAATCAAGTACTATATATATATATACATATATATATATATATATATATATGTATATATATATATTACAGATAAGGAAACTGAGGCTGTGAGAGGTCAGGTGGTTTGTCCAGGGGGTAAGGTAGGTAGAAAATATTTCCCAACAGACTCTCCAAAGCACCACATACTTTTAATCTGAATTTGCATTCTTAACATTTTTCTCCATCAATATCTTAATCCCAGTCCTAGACAATGAACAAAACAATAAAGCAAATCCCAGTTCATGGCGTGTGCCCATTTCCCTCATCCGTCTTCCCATCCACCAGCAACCATAAGAACCAAGAAGAGAAGCCCTTTCCAGAAAGACAGTACAGAAGAGCTTGAAGTAGAATTGAGGGAGATACTCTCCAGGTAGCCCTGATACAAGGAGACAATCACTTGACACCAAAAGCGGCCACAAGGAGTGAGACATCTGGTAGAAAAGAAAACCTGGTGTGGAGTCACGACAACACGGATAGAAAATGTGCTATGTAATGATGCATTCTTCAGAGTATGCTAATTCAATTAAAGGCAATAGGAGTATGGATAATATTTAAGAATAGTTACCCTCAAATGTGGTACAGTAAATGAATGGAGCACAACTTGCTAGAATAAATGATGAACATGAAGAATACAGAGAAGAAGGGTCACACCTAAGACTATGAACTGAAGCAATGTGAAATAAATAGAATCAGGAAGACAGTCTATTCAATAGCTACAACATGGAAAGAACAATAACAAAACTCCTCAATATTTGGTAATTATAATTATCAGCTTGGCCCTGAAAATGATGAAAGAAGACATAAGCCTCTCTTCATTGGCAAAGAGGAATACGGCCTCTGAGCATGGAACACGGCCGGCACTGTCAGAGTCAGCTGATGTTTGCAGATGTGATGAACTGTGAGCTCTCACGTTTTCTTGGGCTCTCTCTCTCCCTAATTCTTTTTAAAAATTTATTGATACATTTTATTTTTACATTATCTAGATGTCTTCTGCATCCCTATCCCTTTCTCCTCTAAGAGGTGTATCCCTTAGCAAACGGTTTTCTCCCCCCAAAGATAAAGAAGAGAAAAAAATTCAACAGAAATGGTCAATACATCAAAAAAATGTAAACTGCTCTCTCTCTCTCTCTCTCTTTCCCTCCATCCCTTCCTTTTCCTCTGTTTCTCTCTCTCTCTTAAAAGAAATAGTTCAGGGGAAAGGAGGTATTTGTAAATGAATGTCCTATATAAACAGATCACAGCTTTTAAAAAATAAAAATTATGGATATGGATAATATTTAATTTCAATATACTTTTACTGTTTTCATTTTTAAAATATCATTAATGAGACACAAGGCCAGAAAGATCCCTAGATGCCAGAGTTAGAGCTAAAAGGCACCTTTGAGGCAGTCTCCTAGAAGCCCCTCATTTGCTAATTAAGAAACTTAATCGCACCCAAATGTGTCCAACAACTTGTCTGAGATCACACCAGGGGTCATTTTCAGACACCAGTTCTGAAACACTTCCTCTATCTGGTACTATTTTCAATGGACCATACTGCCTAGGAAATTTGATTGTTCTGGCTGAAAAAGGCCTTCCCAGATTCACTGCCGTCCTCAGCCCCACAGTAGCAAATCATGTCCTCTTCTCAGTCCCCTGAGCAACTCTCCTGGGCTCAAAATTGCAGAGAAGAATCACAGGATTACAAAATCCAAGCATTAGAAGGTAACTGAACAGTCATCCTGCCCAACTCATACACAAACCAAACCCCCACTAAAACATGCCCATCAGAAGGTCATTCACAGCCTTTGCAGCTTTAGAGGTAGCCCATTCCACAGATGGGTAGCTCTCACTGTTAGGAAGTTTTCAACTAACAGCTGCCCAACAGTTGTAGATTTGTATTTGTAAAGTGAATTTCCTGATCTAAATCATAGGTCTGTACCAAAAAGAAAAAAAATCAATTACTGAACCTCTTTCATGACCAAAAGGGACTTCAACAGTGGGGATTTCAAAAGAGTCAGATAAAACATAAGTAGGACGATCCCATAGACTAAAATGCTTCAAGGGAAGTCAGCTAGGAGGGATGGGAAATGCTCAAGAATGAAATTCTGAAGACATAAAGAGAAACAATTCCAATGAGAAGGAAAAATGAGATTTGTCTGAAGAGACTGATGTCTAGGCATAAGAAACTCACAAGCCAAATTAGATTTTAAAAAGAAATGTGCAGATGGAAGCAAAGCTAAGTAACAGAAGATGAATATAAGACCAAGGCAGAGTACTCTGAAAGAGCATCAGGAACTCTAAAGCTCACAATGAGCTAAAGTTGTTGAGAGATGCTAAGGATAACAAAAAGCAAGGATTATTTTGGTTTGGGATTTTGTGGTGATATTTGCAGAAAAGGAACATCCCAAGAAAGGGTAAGCTCTTCACCTGGGATAGAGCCACAGTGATAACTAACAAAAGAGAGAAAGCAGAGACAGCTGCTCAGCTGGCCAAGGAGACTCACCTTTCCACCGGAAATTGTCAGAAACAAATCGACTGACAGAGAGATGAGGCCATAGTTAAACAAACCTATGGAATTCACATCACCTGGCCCTGATGAACTCCATCCTCAAGCCCCGAAAGGACTGGCGGATGGAATTGGTAACTGTCAACAATACTGGAAGGATCATAGAAAACAGGAGGGCTACCACACAATCAAAGGGCGAATGAAGTTTCAACTTCCAAAAAAGGGAAGAGAACAGAGTATAAACTGTGAGTCAGTGAGTGTGTCTTTGATTCTGGGGAAAATTCAAGAAGGAACTGTTAAAGAGATGGGAGGTGAACATATAGAATCAGAAGAAGTGGGTAAAAAAAGGTGCAAGGCTTCATGAAGAATAGACCAGGTGGCACTAACCACATTTTCTTTTTGTGAGAGGATTACTAATGAGTAGAAGAAGGGGACACTGGGGAGATAGTTTACCCAGATTTATAGGAATTTTTTTTTAAAAGTATCTCATACCATCTTGTGGAAAAGATGGAGAAAAAGAGAGCAGATCGATGGTTCTCAAATTTTTCCACAGTGGTAGAATTCTTCCATTAAAAATAAATAATCAAACAGTCCTTAAGGAGAGATCTTACAGTAAAATCTTCTTAAATGATCTGTTAACAAATAACATCAGGTTCATTTAAAAAGCACATTTGAGGTGTTTCAGGGTTCGCTGTTAATACAATTCCCAATGGAGTCAGAACCCGTTGAATGGCCAGGCTCAAAGGAGCCCTGTCACTGTTAACAAGTCTCATTAATAAGTCTATGTCAAGGAACCTGTGGCAAGGAACGTTTAGCAGAGAGTATCAGGAATCTGGGAGTGGTTCTGTTCTATTTAAAGGCTCCTCAACTTTACAGATAACCCAAAGCTGTGATATATATATCTAACACAGTGAACGATGAAGCAAGGGTCCCATAGGATCCAAAGGCAAGCAAAAAGCATCGGCTGAATCAAATATGTTGAAATTCAACAGGGACAAATGGAAAGCCTTGCACTTTGGTAAAAAAAAAAAAAATGAACTTCCTAAGTCAAAGATGTGAGAGGCATGGTGTAATGAGAATGGGAATTTGGAGATCTTCCCTGTCTAGACCTAGACGGGAGTTTGAAGACCTCCTCTGCTGTGAAAGTAAACCCTGCCCCCTAATAGGCTGAATGTAGTCACATGGAGCCTGTGATGGAGGGAATTTGCTGAAGGGTGAAGCAGAGCCCAGAGGAAGCTTCCCTGCTGTGAAGATAAACTCTGCCCCCTGATAGGCTGAATATAATCACACGGAATCTGTGGTGGGAGGAGTTTGCTGAAGGGAAGCCAAGCCCCCAGGAAGCTGGTAGCCAGAGCTAGCCAGACTGTGGGAGAGAGGGGGCATTCAGGCAAGGAGACAGGCAGGTTCGTGAGTATATATGGATCTTATATTGGTCTGTGGGAAGGCTGAAGGATGCTATGGCTCTCAGAGTTATAATGGCTTCTTAATATCTTTGGTACTATGATGGAATTGGTTTACTGGTTTTGGAATTCAGTTTTCTGGTGTCCAAATAAATATTTCAGTTCTGTCCTCTACCTGGAGAGTCTGGCATATTTTGCAATCAAACATCATGAGATACTTATACTCATGGTCTTTATCGTGAATATAAAGGGACATAGTTTCCAGTAATAGGGAGAGGATTAACCCAGTGTGCTTTACCCCGATCAGACCTCATCTGTGTCCAGTTATAAGCACAACAGAGGTTAAGGACATTGATGAACTAGAATGGGGTTAGAATGGTGAAGGGCCTTGGGGTCACTGCATGTGAGGAGCAGCTAAAGGAATTGGGCATGTTTAGCCTGAAGACAAGTAAATGCAAGGGTGACAAGATTGGTATCTTCAAGTATATAAGGGGCTCTTCTGTGGAAAAAGGGATGAGATTTGTTCCAATTGGCAGAAACCAGAAGCAACAGATAGAAGGTGCAAAGAGGCTGGTTTAGATTTGATATCGTAACAATTCAAGCTGTCCCAAAGGAGGTGTGGGAAGATCTCCTTGGAGATGTTTAAGAAAAGGAGATTCCCTTTATGTAGAGGTTGGATTAGATGGCTACTGGGATTAGGATTTTTACCTAGGCTCCTGTCATTTGCAAGATGCTTTCCTTAAAACAATCCTAGGGGATACTAGGGCAATTCAAGTATAATCTACAAAGGATGGTCCTAGCTCAAAGAAGCTGGGAGACCCTCCCATGGTCACACGGTGAGAGCAGAAGTGCTTAGGGCCTCTGACCCCAACTCCAACATTTATGTTCTTTAGTAAATGATCACCTAGGCTGAGAAGTTAGGAAGACCTAGATTCCTGCCCCTCCTCTAACTCAGAGTGACTGGCAAGTCACTTAAGCTCTCAGTGTTCTAAACTGAAGGCTACCCATTGCAGACTAGCTGACAATCTGTATCAGTTCAGGTTCCTTACTGAGAACTCTTTACACAGATGTGATCACAGGTTCAGGACAAAAACAATAAATATCAAGACCTACAGATAATGCTTGACTTCATTTATCACACAAATGATAAATTCATCTTATCTTTCTTACAAGATTTGGAATTCATCAAATACAATAACTAAAAACACATGCTATATTTTCAGATGTGAGAGAGGAAAAAACCAAACCCCAAAACACCCACAATAGGGAATTATTATGTGTCCGAGGGGGCCTGCTTCATTTTAGATCTGTGATTCTTCTCAAGCTGCTTTTCAATCTGATGCCTGCAGAGTATGTCTAGTTAGCCTTCTCTGTAGGAGATAGATCTCATCTAGGAAAAGGCACATAGGACCATCTGAGGAATGCACATTCACTTCCTATAATGGCTATAGATTTCAGTCCTTAAAGCACAGCAATATCAAAGCTATCATAAAGTCATAATGTAACATGCTCAATACACTGCAGATTTCCAACTTTCAATTAATGCAAGAGAACCCTGGAACTGGCAAATGTGGAAAAGGGAAACGAACCAAATCACTGAAAAAATTTAATCCACAAACATACGTGTGATAAGTGCCAAAGTATTACTTTTTATTTAGGGGTGGTAAGATGGATCATTTTTAATTCCGTGATAAAGAAAAGAGTTGTGCGATTTTGCTAAGGAACATAAAGGTTGCATGCCCAATGCCAACATTCCAGCAGTACTACAGTACAGCCTCTGTACAAGGTAAAAGCTACTTAAGCCATGCCTAATTTGCATGCATGTCTGGGCATACAAAGGCTTAAGTATTCAACAACCTCATCTCATCCATTTTCCATTTATTTAATAATCTTTTATTTTGTCTTAGTTGGAATAAAATGAGAGCTTAAAGAGTGCTTCATATTCATTATGACTCGTGTGAAGGCTGGATTTTCGGGTTTCTAAATCACATTTAAAATTGCACTCTGAGAAAGGAAAACACGAGGGCACCTGAATTCGAGGTTATGAGGGTCACGTTGTAAAAGGAACACAAAAGACCTTTTTGCTTCTTTTCCTAACTCAGACTTTCCTTCGGTTTTTCTGGGTGTTTTTGTTTGTAATAATTTAAATCAGTAATTCAAGGAGCCACAATCATCCTCACAGGTAAAATGCTTCTCTGATAATGTGATTAAATTTCAACCTACCTTACAAAGAAAGTTGATGTTGAAACCCAGAGATTGGGCATTTCGGGAGCCTGAGTTCATGTAATTGCCAACCAGGAGTACCAGCTCTAAAAGTCGATTAAAGCTTTCACTTTTTTTCATTTCTTCACAGGCTAGAGTAACAGCCATGATGCCTGGTTTGATGTTGTTTACATGTTCTTCAAACGTGAGCTTGAAAAGGATGCTATGGAGACGAGGTCTTAACATTTTCACTGAACTCATCTGCAAGACAAAGGGATTCTCTGTAAGGACGCACATTAAAAAAAAGAAAGTTTCCTTTAGAGTTCCCTCTGGCAAGAGAGAAGCTCATGCAGAGCTCTGGATTATAACAACTCCATAAGCTAGACCTCCTAGAAGGGTCTTTTTAACCTTACGTTTTTCCTTAGATATCCAGTTGGGAAGAGTGTACCAGAAGTTTCTCTGAAAACAGTGTGCCATTCACCTTGGACAAGCCAGCATAATCAAAGTTACCACCTTCTTTAGAGAATCAGTTAGGTTCGACAGGTGCGTTTATGTACACTAACTACACTGTTAATGGCCTCCTCAAATGCATAGACTTTTGAGGGCCTTCTTCAAGATGATTTAGGAAAATCTGTTGCAGGATATTGAGAGGAATGAGTAGGTCAAATGCAAAGAAACGAGAGAGACAATGGAAAACAACACTGGTGAGGCCTGATTTCCTAAGAAATTACCTATTGACAAACTCTTTAAAATTCTGAGAGTGGCTGTGATTGAGCAATTAATACATTTTTCAAAAGTATGAAGTGCTCCTTAGATTTCTATTCATAACATATATATATATTATATATATATATCATATAAAATATTCATGTTCTCTATAAAGAATTTCAAACACTTGGCAGGATATGGATGCTAAATGTGTCATGGTAAAATCACAGGAACTTACTTTCAAGTACACATTTCAAAGATCTTATATTGGTTTTGTCCAAAGCAGTTCATCTTGGTTTTAATTACTTGTTTCAGAGCCTGAGTGCACATTAGACATTCCCTTTGGAACAGTTGCCACAATTATGAATGCTTTCTTAATCTTTCATAACCTAGGAATAAAAAAAACCTGGCCTACACATAACAATTTTTAGTCTAGTAATGAGTGACTGGGCTAGGAGAGAAGCAGATTCTAAACCAAAAGGAAAAAAGGCTTCTAATTGCTAATTACATAGG
Source organism: Gymnobelideus leadbeateri (assembly GCA_011680675.1). Lineage (NCBI taxonomy): Eukaryota > Metazoa > Chordata > Mammalia > Diprotodontia > Petauridae > Gymnobelideus > Gymnobelideus leadbeateri. Next base: position 99,875 of record WOXC01010572.1, read on the forward strand.
TATTCATATACATTCCTTATCTTAAGCACAATGCAAGACATAGTATGTACTTAGCAAATATTATCCTGATGTTTAAAAAGGAAATATGAAATTCCACTAAAATAGGAATAATAATAAAAATAGTTATTAGCATTTCTATAGATCTTTAGGGAGTCCGTATATACATACACACATACACACACACAGACATACATATATTTTATCTTCACAACAACCCTATGAGTTAGGTACTATTATTATTCCTATTTTACAGAAGAAGAAACTGAGGCAGAGAGAGGTCAGGCAAATTACCCAGGATCTGAACTTGGGTATTCCTGACTCCAAGGTCAGAGTGCTATCCAATGTACCACTCAGCTGCCTCCACAGGGAAGACTGAACTAAAGCCTAATTCCATCTGCCTTTGCCCATCAGAAAAGCATAATCCAAACTTTTTCGGAGACTCTTGCAATTTTATCTATCAGAGGGGAAAATCATAACCAAATTTGATCTTAAAATAGAAACTGTTACTTCTCTTCATCCTCTCAACCTGAGACACTTCATTCAGCTCTCTGCTTTGGTTCTTTAACATGTCTCCCATGTGGAGGGTGTCACCCTTCTGAAAGGCTCTCCTTTCCAAATAGGGAATCTGCAGAATAACTCTACAGACAGAAGATCATGTGAAGTCCTCCAGTAGAGGGGCCTCATCCTGGCCCCAGAGTCCTGTCTGGCTAGAGTAGATTCTACACAAGAACTTAGTCTTTCAAATGTTGATGCCACTTCTTTCCCATTCCCTTTTATGTGGGAAATTCCAGCCCATTTTCCAACATTCCACCTCATTAACGGAGTAGGAATTCTGTACAATTAATTAATTTATTATTTTTGGATTCTTTCAAGGAAATAAAAGCAATAAGTCTTTAAGGCCTGTATGTCTAGATAATCACTTAATATTTGTCCAAACAAGTAGTATCTATTGAGTATGATCTACCAATTTATATTCCTAATGCATTCTTTGAAATTTAAAGTTCAAAACAACACTCATGGAAATATCTTCTCCACCCTTGCCAATGGATGAACTATTCAGCCTCTGCTTTAAAAAAACAAACAAAAAACCAACCAAACAAACAAAAAATCCCTCTTGTAACATCCTCAGGGTCAGACAGCTAGCAAGTATGGGAGGCTGAATTTGAATTCACATCTTCATGACTTGAAATCCAGTGCTCTCCTCTACTATACTACCTAGCTGCCAAGAAAACAGCTTGTTTTATTGTTTGTAAGGCATTTTACATGTAAGATCATTTGAAAATTATAACAACCCTAGGAGGCAGTTATTATTATTCCTATTTTATAGATGAGGAAACTAAGGCTCATAGAAGTTAAGTGACTTGACCAACACCACTCAGCTAGTAACTAAGGTGGGCAAAGGGGGAAGGAAGCACTACATGGGCAGATTAGGAGAAGCTGAGCCCTGAAGGGAGCTAAGATTCCATGTGGGTGAAGTAAGGCAAAGTCCTAAGCACAGAGGGAAAAATGGAGAACATCAAACAGGCCAGTCTGTCTGGAATATCAAGTGCCTAAGGGGGAGTGAGGTGGAATCTGCCTGGAAAGATCACTTGAAGCTCCTCTCTAAAGGGCTAGAACTGCCAACCTGAGGAGTTTATATGAAATCCTACAGACAAGAGAGAGCCGAGGGCTCCATTCTAGCAGGAAACTGACATAATAGGCAACAACATTTCCTGTGTAAGACAAGTCTTTGATTCCATTCAATTAAACAAGTTTACTGTGGTGCCAGGCAGTGTGCTAGGCTAACTAACATACACAAATGATGCATCCCCAGCCAGGTATAGAATTATTAAAAGGCACCTGAGTACACCTAAGTGACAGAAGTAAATAGAACCAAAACTATGTTGAAATCTGCTTGTTTTCAGTTGTCATCCCTTGAAGCACTGAAGATGACTGGCATTCTTTGTTTTATTATTCATTCCTTGAAGTGCTGTGGGACATTGACCACGGTGCTGTATTATGGCAGGGATTTATTTGTGTTATGAAGTACTTGTCTATCAAAACCACATCAAGGGGCTCGCATTTCATGTGCTGATTTACACTATATTAAAAAAATGCAGGGAGAGCAGCTACAAGTGGGTTATTTCCCCACAGAGGTGGACGTACTTTTGTTTATAATCTAAGTCTCATACACTTCACTACCTATGCAGCTGGTGAACACTGCTCTGCAATCCAAACATCACATTCATTTGCAGAAAAAGGGAACATTAAAGAACATACCAATTTGTGTCCATGCTCATGCAGGATCCCTAGAACCAAGGAATCCCTAGAACCATGTTGCTACATGTAGAAAGACAGCACATCTTTAGCCTGCGATCTTTCTTAAGGTCATCCATTTGGAGCTGCAATGGCCCTCAGATGACATTTAGGCCAACCCTCTTATTTTACAGATGAGGGAACCGGAGCAGAGAGGTTAAGTGATTTTCCAGTAGTCACAGAGTTGGTAAGTGGTAGCAATGGGATTTGAAACTAAGTCTTCTGATTCTAAATCCAGTGCTCTTTCTTACGTGTATGTATATCTGTTTGTGTATATTCTTGTCAAAAACTAGTGAGCTATTAAAATGAATATGGACCAAATTTCCATGCTAAAACTCAAAAATATAAACAATTTTCATTTTGATTTAAAATGGGCAAATATATTTTTTACCAAAAATAGAATAATACATATGTATATATATTTTATGTCCTTTCCAAATGTGTGCATTTATTTGTGACTAGAATAGATGTTAGGTATCAGTTATTCCAACTCCTTCATTTTACAAAAGAGGAAACTGAGACAGAGAGATGAAGTGACTCCCAACGTCAAACAAATGGGATTTGAACATAGGCCCTCTGTCTCCAAATCCAGTTCTCTTTCAAGTGAACCAAACCACCCACTTAGAAGGGTCCGCTGTCTTTACTGCTGACACATAACGGATGTCTGCTTCTCTCTGATACTGTTTGCCACATGTTTCATCATGGAATATTGATCTCTCTAGATTTCCCTGTCCTCTTATATTTGTCATTTTTATGGTACCATAATATTATATTATAATAACCTACAATAATTTACTCAGTCATTGTCCAATACTTGGAAACAGAAATTATTTCCAATTGTTAGCTAGCAGAAATTACAGAGCAATGCATGCTTCTGTATAGAGAACCCCAGCCCTTTCCTTTCTCATAGTATATCTAGGACAACAGTTAGCAAACTGTGGACTCTAGACCTATGAGGTGTAACAGTTATCACAAGAGAGCCCTGAATCCACTTGTGTACCAAATCTCGCCATTCTAAATTTCCTTTAGATCCCCCAGCTATTCAGTATGAATGAGTATAACAAATAAAGGATATATACCTTTTGCACACAGAATCTGCAAATAGGCACTACATTTTTCCAAGTTTAGATGCTGTGATTAATGAAATATAAAATCACTTAAAAACATTACTGGAAAAAAAGTGGGAAAGAACAAGGCCTGGCAGTACCAGATCTGAACTCATGTTCCAAAGCTATAATCAGGAAAACAATTTGGTCTGGGTAAGAGAAGGAATTGATCAGAGGAACAAATTAGGTACACAGTATACAGAAGCAAATGAAAACAGTAGTCTGCTGTTTGATAAACACAAAGATCCTGGTTATTGGGGCATGAACTCTTAATTGTTGGGAAAACTAACAGGAAGTCCAGAAGAAATTAGGTTTAGATGAAGATTTCACAATGTATACCAAGATAAGCTAAAGATAAGTATAAGATTTACACATAAAAGGTAAAGACATAAGTAAGTGAGAGGAGTAAGGAAGAAATTACCTGTCAAAACTAGGGTTAAGGGAAGAACTCATGACCACGAAAGAGACATAAAGGATCAGAAAAGGTAAAATGCAAAATTCTGATTACATCAAATTGAAATTTGCTTGGCACAAACAAAACCAATGCAGGTAATATTAGAAGAAAAGCAGGAAAATGGTGGTGATGGGGGAATGCTAGAAGTATGTCTGATAAAGGACTCATTTCTAAGATACATAGGGGAATAGGTCAATTTTATAAAAAGAGCTATTCCCCAGTTGACAAATGACTGGAGTATATAAATAGGCAGCTTTCAGAAGAAAAAAATCAAAACTATTAACAGTCATATGGAAAGATTCTCTAAATTCCTAATAATTAGGGAAATGAAAATTAAAAATAATTCTGAGGTTCTACTGACACACTCCTTGAATTGGCAAAATTAACATAAAAGGAAAATGCTACAGGAGCTATAGAAAAATAGGTACATGAATATACTATTGGTGGAGATGTGAACTGGTTCAGTCATTATGGAAAGTAATTTGGAAATATTATCCAAAGTTTCTACTACTCTATAGTAGTAGAAACAGCCACCCACAGTATTATCCCCTGGAACCCTGAGAGTAGTCTACCCTCTGGGACTGCCATTCATGAGAGTGAATACATTTTGAGAGAGGACTCTCGAGAGTTATTATACTTCTAACCATGAATAACCAAGTATTATCCTACAAGGGAAAAAGAGGAACTTTAATAACATAGACTACTTTCAATCAAAACTGAGCAGAAACAAAAAAATTGAAAACACAGGAGTCAAGAAAAATATAAAAAGGTAACTAGAATTGAGGAAATGAGAACCAAGATATTATCTGTGTGGGTATGAATTAACCAAGGATTTTCTGCATGAATCTAAAAGTCTTTGATTAATTGATTCAACAGAGGGGCTTCAGCCTTGCTCACACTCAGTTCATCCTTAGAACTGACTCAATAGAGAGATTCTCACCTAAATAAAGATATTGGGACTAATGGGGACGGGTGGGGGGGTGGATTAACAATTCAAGCGTCAATCCTTCCTTACATCTACAAAAGAAATACAAAATAATTGAGGGTGGCCCCTAACAACTAGACAGAACCAAAAAAATTCTATTCCCTTCTGGGAGATAATACTTGAGCTGAGCCTCAGAAAAGAGCTGGGTGTTCCCAGAACTAGAGGTAATTCCATGCATATGGAATGGTAGCCTGTATATGATACTGAACTGTATAGATGTCACATTCCTGAACAGTACTTACCATAAGGTCCTCTGAGGTAGGGACTCTATTGTTTTTCATCTTTAAAGGCTCAGTACAGGGACTTGTACAACACAGGTGCTTAATAAAAGTTTGTCAATGGATTAAAATAGTCCTTGGATGTAGCAAGGCAGGCCTGTACTAGGGCATCTGCACTAAAAATAGAAAGGACTGGAGGTCTGTGAAAGGTATTGTGAAGATATAATCAACAAGATTTGAAAAAGCTGTGAATGTGGGTGGTAAGGGAGAAGGAGGCAAAGATAACAGCCAGGGTGACTGACTTAATGGCAGTGCCACTGACAGAAATAGGCACATGAATTAGGAGGAAGAAATAAAAGGAACAAGAACATGAAAGCCTGCATGGGAAAATTATAATATACAGAAAACTTTATGTAACCAATTTGCCCCTCCAAAAATTATCAAGCCAAGTGATTTTTTTCCAGAGAAAGTTAAGGTACCTTTCGAGATGAACATATAGCACACATACACATGAGAAGTAAAAGAAATGGATATACTAAAGGTATTAGATTAGAAAATACAGAATACTTGGAATAAGAAGAAAAACTGAAAAACATGAGATTTTATCAGTGAGTAAGCAAATGAGAAAAAATACTACATTACTGACACCCCAGAGAAGTCAGTATTCTGTATGAAAACAAATGATCTGTTCAAGTCAACAAGTCTTTGTTTAGTACCTACAGTGTGCGGAACACTATGCCAGACACTGGAGCCACATAATATTCTGCTAACATATAGCTAATTTTCTGTCCTCAGAGAGCTTATGACCTAGTAGGACCTAGCCTTGTGGATACAGTTAAAAAAGTAATCCTTTTTACCTGATTATGCCATCTTTAGGAGAATGCCTCCACTTCAGTTAATCTTTATTAAATAAGTAGAGAGCACAGCAATTTTGCTTGGGAATGGTTCCCAAATGTCACTGGAAAAGCAGTGGCCTTCCCGCCCCAGGCATTTTAAAGAACAAATAAAAAAATTCCCATGGCCCAGCAGCAGGAACTAGTAAGCCAGGCCTCCCATTATAAAGGTTTTCATGTGCTCAACTCTCCACATCTTCTTGTCGGATTTTAGCTTCACAATGTTTTTAATTGAAAAAATATGGGTAATTTTGAAGTCAGAAAAACAAAGTACCAATTACTAAAACAACTAATTATTGCCTTCCTTTCGTCAGAAGATGTGTTAGTTTAATACACACACAGTATGGGTCTGTAGTGCCAGCTAGAGATAACTCAACATTCCCCACTCCTGCTGGGGATTCTGTCATAGGCTTTCCTGAGAAGGTTTGTGGATTTTTCTTAAAGCCAAGGAAATGTGTGTAATTAGGATGATGTCCTAAACTTGATTCTGAAAGGGAAAGGTTAGGGAGCAAACCACTGGCAGGCTGTGTGGCCAAGTCTCCCCAGGCAAACCAGTACTAGCCCATTGTAGAAGGAAGCCAGGATATCAGGCATGCCAGGATTTTCATCAGGTTTCTAGGGAAACTTGCAAGAGTCTAAGTCCTAGCATGAGTCTAAGACAGTAGTTCTCCAGCTTTTTTGCCCTCTTTACATTCTTAAAAACTGAAGACTTGGGGCAGCTAGGTGGCACAGTGAGTAAGAGCGTTGGCCTTGGAGTTGGGATGACCCGAGACTGAATCCGGCCTCAGAAAATGAGCACCCACACATAAATAATGACTAGCCGTGTAACCTTGAGCAAGTTACTTAACCCCAATTGCTTTAAAAAAAATGAAGACTTCCAAAGAGCTTTTGTTCATGTGGGTTGTAATCTATCAATATTTACAGTATTAGAAATTTAAACATCTCAGCATTATTATGAAAAAATGATTTGACTTTTCAGGCTCCCTAAAAGGGTGTCAGGGACCCCAGGAGTCCCCAGATCATGGTTGGAGAACCACTTACCTAAGCTTATGATAACAACTCCAACATCACTAAGTACATTAGCATCACCAATCCCAGAGGGACATGCCTCCAAGAGTCTGCCACAAGCAGAAATTACACTGATTGTGATTTTCACTTGAAATGAAGATGAGACTTCAAAGCATCCAAATGTTTGATTGAACATATAATTGTGCTAAAGCTATGAAAATGTATATGGTATGCCAAATTTTCATTCAGAAATAGGACAGATTATCAAGCTGGATGTTTCATTAAGTAACCCAATTACAATATATTCCTTTGCTTGGTGCATTTTAAATATCTAACTGACCTTTATTAAAATTGATGGGCACACTGATTACATAATTAAAGTAAATTATTAAAACACCAATGTGGTGATGCTAAAAAATATACTTTTCTTCAACTCAATTTCTAACATCTTATTTTCTCTTATACTTGTGTCTGAAACAGTTTTACTAATAACACAAGTCAGATTGCCCTTGTGAACTTTTCCTAGAATAGAGACAGTTGATAATCCAATTAGATGATAAAATTTTCTTTAAAAAATCATGCTTAATCCTAGGTAAAAGTAAAATTCAACTATGTTTTTATGCTAACAGATAATCTATTGGACATCTTCTTCAGTAAGGTTACTACACTAGTAGCTGGGGACACTGTAGGAAGGCACTTGATAAAGCCTCTCATAATATTCTTGTAGAAAAGATGAAATAATTTGGGCTGAATGACACCACATTTGGATCAGTTTAGACCTACCTGAAAGAACAAACTGAAAGGGTGTGAAGAGATGAACACCAGCTACCAAGGTCTGCTGAGGAAGACTACGGGATGTTATCCCCTGCAGTTTCCTGTTAAATATTTTGCAGTTATTTCTAAATGTGTGTGTGTGTGTGTGTGTGTGTGTGTGTGTGTGTACTCATTAAATTCAGAGACAAGACAAAGCTAGGAGTGATAGCCAATATATCAGATGAACAAATCAAGATGCATAAAGACCTTGAAATCTAGGAATGCTGGACCAAAACAAAAAAGCCCCCAAATGAACACCTTTTCACCTAGTGATACTTCCTGAATCCCCTCCTAGGGATGTTCCTTTACAAATTCAAGTAGGCCAGTCATTGGGAAAACAGTTCTCTGTTATATTCCACCCCCCCCACGCCTTTCCAGCTGGGTTGGATTTGGTAGAGCTTACATTCCCCTGGCATAATCTCAAGGTCATAATGAGGCACCTGAAGAAGATGTCAATTGGAGTTAAGTATGACATTTCTCAAAATCTATCAACAAAGCTGAAATTTAGGGACACAATTAATATCTTAGTCACTTCCTTCCCAAACGTTACATTTCACTAAATTCACTTTGGGTATTTCAGTTAGTGGTGTATTAAATCACTCACTGCCTACAAACACTGCTTTATAATGTCTTTGATCTTCCAACAAGTGGGTGTGTAATGATGGTGGGCAGTGAAAAAAATGGCCAAGTTATTATTCATGCACTCAAAGGCAAATAATTATTTATGGTTATGAATATAAACAAGAAAATTGCTCAATTTTATAGTTTGCTTTTAGTTCCTAAGCTCTATTGTTATTTTATATCTTCAAACTTCATTTCTTCACTGATGCCAAAGAGATTGTTCCTGAATGAATTCTTTAGAAAACTAATACATTTTCCCAAGATAAACTACACTCATGAAAAAAGTCTTTCAAAGACCTGAATGGCATCTTGACTGAAAACACATGACTATCCCACACAGATGAATATTCCAGTGGTACTATGACTTAGGAAATCTTTGATCTTTGGTATATAATATCACTTAAAGTGGTTCTATTTAATACCTAATTAATTGGGTTGACTTTTTCCTCGATTCTAAAACTCAAATTAAAGTCAAATTTAACTAAGACTGTTCCCCTGGGGCCCCTGGATAGTTTATGATGCTCAAAGTTAAATACTTTGGGTATAATAATGATTATAATAATAAAAGCTAATAATTATCTAGCACTTTAAGGTTTGCAAAATGCTTTACAAATATTATCCCCTTTGATTCCTACAACTTTGGAAAGTATGTATTAATATTATCTCCACTTTACAGGTGGGAAAACTGAGGCAGAGATTAAGTGGCTTGCTCCGGCTCATGCAGCCAGCAGGTATCTAAGGCTAGCTTTGAACTCAATTCTTCCTGACTCCAGACCCATCACTCTATCCACTGTGCCACCTGGTATTATACAATCCTATCACACCTATTTGAGTGAGCAAACGTATTCAAATACAAGTGTGCATAAAAAATAGTTTTCACAGTTTCAAAAACAAGGGTTTTGTCATAATCTGCTTTGCAATTATCTTCTCAAACTTTCATCTAAAACTGGATTTTGGAGACATAAAATCCTAAATCAGAGGGCCCTCCTCTGAGGAAAAGGATCAATCTACAATCATTTGAGTCCAAGCATAGCACAAAAGATGCCAATTGCTTGGTTCTAAGATAGACTACCAAAGTCATGACATGGAGTACATCTCATCATGTGTCCAGAGGACCTTCAATGAAAGTGATTCAGCTTCTGGGTTGCTTCCAGACTGGGATAAGGAATAATTTAAAAGTGAATGTGTCCTACTATGATCAACTGTGAATGACTTAGCTCTTCCCAGCAATATAATGATTGGAGACAATTCCAAAGGACTTATGATAAAAATGCTATCTTCAGAGAAAGAGCTGTTGGAGTCTGAATGCAGATCTAGGTATACATTAAAAAAAAAAAACAACTTTATTTTTCTTGGTGCCTTTTGCTTGTGTTTTCTTTCACAACAGGATGAATATAGAAATATGTTTTGCATGATTACACATGCATAACCTCTATCAAATTGCTTGCCTTCTCACTGAAGGCAGAGAAAAGTAAGGGAGGGAGAGAGAGAATTTGGAATTTAAAAAAAAGTGAAAAAATGTTTTTAAATGTAATTGGGGAGAATAACTATTAATTTTTTAAAATGCAACTGTTGACAGTCTGTGCAACTGAAAAGAGTAACTGGGCAGCTTGGCAGTGCAGTGGATAGAGTGCTGGGCCTGGAGTTCGAATCTGAGCTCAGACCTTGACTAGCTGTGTCACTTAACTGTGCCTCAGTTTCCCTCTCTGTCAAATGAGCTGGAAAAGGAAATGGCACACCACTCCAGTATCTTTGCCAAATTGGTTCACAAACAGTTGGACTCAGATAAAACAACTGAACAGCAAGAGTAATTACAAAGGTCAATCAACAAGTGGAATGCTTTTTTTTGTCAATGTCTGTAGCAAATGACAACTAGGAGCTGACAGTGTGGGTCCCTCCACTAACGTACCACAACTCCAAATTGTTCAGGCTCACAGAGGTCATCATATTCATTCTTCAGTTGGGCTAAGGCACTAAGTTCCTTCTGCTCAGGGAGATTCTTTACCAGGTTCTGAAAGAAAGTAAGAAGTGTACACAAACATACTGTTAGACAGGTTTTAATGTCTATATGTAACAACAAATATTTCAGAAGAGGGGCTCTTTGAAGACAAAGTCTTCATGATGGCTCTTTGCTAGCATAAAGAAGGTATGTGTACTCTTCCCCACTGGAAGGGGCAGTGAACCAAAAGAGCTCCACAATGGAGGCATAAGCATTTCTACAATGTATCAAGGGTTTTCCATCTATTAGTCCATCAGAGTTTTGTCACAAGTCCCTGAGGCAGGCACTGCTGGAGTTATTATTCCCATTTTACTGATGAGGAAATGGAGGCCTTGCCCACGGCATGGTCACTCATCAGAAAAGGGTACATGTGCTGCTCTTCTTGGCTTGGGATCTGGCATTAGAGTCATAACAATATGTTCCCATTCAAGATGGTCATGACAAGGGTCAGTTGCTTATGTCCAACTCTTGGCTGCTGTACACAACCACCCTTAACATTTGAGTGACCAGACAGGGCACAGGGGCATAGGAATCATGCAGCAATCTCGCTCTTTCTCTCTGATCTTTCTTTTTTTAGCCAACAGTTGGAACACGTTGATAGTGTGAGCTCAGTGGCCAATGCTATGGCAGTTTCTCTGTAAAAGACTGCATTTGCTTATGGAATGGTTTATTCTGAAACTACCATATTTTAAGTTATTGGGGTTTCAGAATAAACCAATGACTGAGGTTGGTGGACTCCAATTTAACACTAAGTTCACTGTGCTTGTGTCTCGCTCATATCACATTAATTTATAGTACAAAGATGTAAAGAGTATTCCAAAACAAAATAAGTTGCTGGGCCTTTACTATGTAGTCAAATATTTCCATCTTCACTTTTAATAGGAAAAGTTAGTAAACTAAAGCAAACATATATAGGCATGTTTCTTTGTATGTGTATGGATATATCTAAAAGGAGAGACAGAGAATTGGCTTGTAGCCTCATGCAAATTCATACTTCAAAAACTACCTACACTTCATAAAATTTTATAAAAACTTATCAGATAAACTGCCCTTGGCCTAAATGAAAATTCCCCATTATCAGAAATGGCACTATTTATGCACACAATGCATCCCTATGTTTAATGGGGAATTAAGCAAAATGATAACATCTGCTGCATACTCATGCTTGGTGCCTGGGAGAATAAAAATTGATTAATTCATTTTAACAGCTCCAGCTAATCCTAGACTTTGGGATAGACCTAGTTGTTGTCATGTTGGCCTTCAACCAACATGTGAGCAAACTCTATAGAATTTCAATAGGTTGGGAATATGATACTACAATGTAAGACAGACATGTACACAAAACTTAGGAGAGGGGCAAGCACCACTCCCACCAAATAACATCCAAGGAAAGAAGGGCCCAGAGTTTTCTACATCACATGCTTTGGTTTCTTTTTCTCTTCATTCTTTCCCTTCCTCCTACATTTTGCTTTTCCTTGGGGCTAAAGATAGTGCTGGCCTGTGACTTGGGAAATATATGGACACATATATAACTATGAAAATCATCTGAGCACTGGAAATAATTTGCATTATTCAAATATAGGACTTTTTAATGTAAGGAAAAGGGTAGATTCAGAGTTCTATGCTCAGAAAAAGATAAGTGAAGATTAAAGATTTATTTCTTTTTGTCCAGAGAATGGGGAAAGGGAATAAGAAAAAGAAGCTCATCTTCTCAAAATCAAAATATTTGTTGGTACATGAAAATTATTCCTTTTTTGTTTGCTTGTTGTTAATGGGATTTTGTGAAGTATTCCATTAAGGAAAACAAAGACCGATTCTGATAACTTGAGTGATTTTCACTACAGTGAAAACGAAATTAGAAAGATTAGGGATAATGTTATTAAAATTAGGAAAAACAATTAGACATATATCCAACTCTCTCTCTTTCTCTCTCTCTCAATGATAAGTTTTAACTACTAAAACAAAGATTATGGAATGGATAAAGACCCAAGAGGAAATGAACTGGGCATGGAGACCTTGCTTTCTATTATTATTACTCCAAACAATAGGTCCTCTGCTCATCCTTTCAAAATCTCCTTCCTAAAGGCTCACTGCAAGCGAGCCCTAACACCTTCGTCCTTGGTGCATGGAGCTTGTATCTCTTCTGATTTGACGCACCTCTTTCCCTTACAAGATAAATACTGTCCAACTATTAATGCCCAGTAAGGTCAAAGTGTAAACAAGTCTCTATATGAAATGACTTCTCTTGAATTTGTGGTAGATTAAAGTTTCTAGGAAGGCTGGAAGTACGAGCTGATGGTCAAGGATTCAGCTGCCCCCCACATCTCACACAATCCAGAATAACACTGCTAACAACAACAACAATAATAACCAAACTCTGTGTGTGCGTGTGGGTGTGCGTGTGTGCGTGTGTGTGTGTGTGTGTGTGTGTGTGTAGCACCTACTATGTGCCAGGCACTATGCTAAGAACCTTAAAAATATTATCTCATTCAATCCTCACAACAACCCTGAGACATAGATGCTACTATCATCCTCATTTTACAAAGGAGGAAACTAAAGTAAAGACAGGTTAAGTGACTGAACCAAGGCTACACAACTAGTCCGTTTCTGATGCTGGATCTGAATTCAGGTTTTCCTGACTGCAGACCCTGTGCTCTAGCCACTGTACCACCTAACTATTTACACATATTTACACTTACATGTAATGGATAGCAATTCCAAGACCTGCTAACATAAAAGTAAACACCTACTTGGAAGGCAAGAATAGCTGGGATGCAGAGTGGGAAAAACAGAGTAAGGGTTGTCAGTCTTGTCACTAAACAGGTACATCTGTAGTGCTCATCTACTTTCAACAAAAAGCATAATTTCCAATGTGTAAGGCAGCACCTTGCCAGAGGCTACTGCTGCTGACTTCCTCTTTAAGCCAACAGAAAGGATGAGCAGTGCTTGCGGTCACTGCCCCTCACCAGGACCTCTTTCTCTTGAGAAGTTATTACTTAATGTCCAGCAAATGGAAAACCGGTTTCAGGATGATGGTTTAAAAGGTTACAAGTTTCAGTCTGAAAAATATCAATGAGCTGAATTTGAGAATCAAAACCAAACAAAGAACCCCTCCCCCATCCTCCCAATAAGGAAATGTCACCATTTGAATAGATATGTCTCTTTATCTTTTAGAGATCACAACCTCCATTCTCCAATGACTGTCAGTGTGAGAAAAAAAAAATTCCTCTCAACAAAACAGGGACCTTGAACTACTTTCCCTGTTTCCGCAATTACTCCACAAATACTTCCAAACTTTATTTTCTTTAAATGTTAATTGCCCACTTAAAGGTTAGTTTAGTGCAGGTATTGAACCCTGATGACCTTTCCTTCTTGCCAAAACATAACCTTTCTTCCTTGTCTCATATCATCTCATTAAGTCATTCCAGTATTAGAAGAACATATTAAGGGTTCTTTATGATTAAGTCTATTCAGCCCGATTCAACAAATATTTAGTGAATGGAGAGTGTGAGGAAGAGACTTTTTCAGGCATTATGAGGGATAAAAAGATGAACAAAGGATTAATTACCCTGTGCCAGGCATTGTGCTAAGTGTTGAGGACACAAAGAAAGGCAAAAAAACCCAAATCCCTGCCTTCAAGGAGCCCACAAGTCTAAAGGAGGAGACAACATGTAAACAACTATGCAAAAACAAGATGTACACAGGATAAATTGGGGCCAGTCTCAAGGAGAAGGCCCTAAGGTTAAGAAGGCCTAGGAAAGGCCTCTTGCAGAAAGGGAGGCTTTAGATGAAACTTGAAGCAAGTCAGGGAAGCCTGGAGGCAAAGACAAGGAGGGAGAACCTAAGAACAAAGCCAGCAAAAGTGCTCAGTTTGGGGAGATGGAATGGCACATCAAGTGTAGACCAGCCAGGAGAAAAGCAAAGAGGCCAGTGTTACTGGATCCCAGAGTGCTCAGGGGTACTCAAAGTACAAGAATACTGGAAAGACAGGAAGAATACAAATTATAAAAGGCTTAGAAAGCCAAATGGAGGATATTATATTTGATCCTTTACATAACAAGGAACCATTGGAATTCACTGAATAAGAGAAGGGGTCAGATCTTCATTTGGGGAAGATTAACTTGAAAGCTATAAATAGGGGGGGATTGGAGAGGTTCGAGATTTGAGGCAGGGAGAACAACCAGCACCTACTGTAATAATCCAGGCAGGAGGTAATGAGGGCCTACAGTAGGGCAGTAACAGTATCAGAGGAGAGAAGTATATGAGAAAAGCTGGAAATGACAGAACTTGCCCATTGACTGGATATGGGACATGAGAAAGAGTGAGGAATCAAGGATAACAACTAGTCTATAAGCCTGGTTGACTAGAAGGTGGTGGCATCCTGTACAGTGATATGGAAATTGTGAAGTGTAGAGGCTTTAGGGTTAGGGGACAAGATAATCAGTTCAATTTTGGACATGTTGAGTTTAAGATGTTTATGGGACATTGCATTCGAGACATTTGGAGATGTGAGACTGGAGGTCAGCAGAGAAGTTAGGGATAAAACAAATATATCTGAGTCATCTGCATGAGTGCTCATGGGAGCTGATGAGATCTCTAATGAAAATAGTATAGATGGAGGAAAAAAGATGAAAGAGGGGAAAAAAGTTTACAGAAGCACAAAGGAAGAAGCTATTTTTAGCTTGGAGGGATCAATAAAGGCATTATGGAAGAAGTAACACTTAAGCTAGACTTTGAAGAATGAGTAACATTTTGAGAAGCAAATGAGGTCATTTCATGAAGACAACATGAAGACAAGAACAGGAGCAGGAAAGTACCCAGGGTATTTGAGGGTTCATCAAGTCCCCAGCCAAATCTCTTTCTGTAGGCTAAATATGACCAGTTAGCTCTATAATTAAAACAGGTCTAAATTCAAATAGTACCTCTAACTTAGAACACAGAAGGTTGTTCCATGGAGCCACCATTTATTTGTTTTAAGTGACTAATTCAAATGTTTGCTGTAAGAGTACAACAAAATTGAGGCTGGCTTAAAAAAGTTTACCTTTGTGGATTAAGGAGAGGCAAAAAGACTGGTGGATAGAACTCACATAAAAGCCATAAACACTTGGACTAGAGGCCCACTTCTAACATGTCCTAACTTGGTGACATGTTAGGCCTAGGCAAGGCATTTCATCTCCCAGCACTCTAAACTACTGTCTGTGACTACATACCACAGAGAAGATACAAATGGAATACTGGCCATCAATGGACTAACTTTAGACAGAGTCATCTTCCAAACATCAGCCACCAGGGTATAAACTAGGTCCTGAACCTTTTTGCTTCCCAAAACTCCTAAAGCCTTAGCTTACAATGTGTGCTGGTGGAGGAAGAACCCACACTTAACGAAATCTCTGTGGTACTGAAGGTATACAACTATGTTTATAGATAAGCAGGCATGGATAGTTACCTGGAATCCCTGCTGCTAGGAGGGGAAGGCCAGTGGATCGCTTTAACCCAGGAGACTAAAGACAAGCGGGTGTGTGCACTAAGACCAGCACCAATATGGCAGGCACCCAGGAGCAGGTAGTCAGCCACTAAGCTAAGAAGGGGAAGAAGTGGTTCAGGTCAGAAATGGAAAAAGCTCAAAGCTTTTGTAAGGATCAGGTTAGGGAATGGCTGCTGTGTCCTTCTGGCTTGAGAAAGATATGGAGACCCAGTCTCCAAAATTTAAAAACAAAACATTTTTAAAGGTGATCTTCTGTTTTAGAGTCATACCTTGCATCATTCTGATCCAACTAAAGGGCTCTCAATATAATGTGAATGAATCTCACCAAACCCTGGCATGATGCTGCAAACGTGACATTAGTCAGTGGTCCCAAGAGCAGAGCAGTTCAGCCCTAGGGATACATACCCAACTGGCCACCTTGCTCCTACCTTCCCCCTTTGCATGCAGACCCTAGGTCTAAACTAGCCTTCTCTGCTTCTCCTTATACTCCCTCAATGTTGAGCCGCTGAGTCCACTGCCCTTCAAACCAGCTGCTCCTCATCATACTGCTCTTCAGCTCAGTGCCTCTGGAGCTGATCGCCCCATACTCACACTGCCGCTCTACCTAACACTGTGCAGTTTTGAGAGAAGCATAGAATGAGGTAGTGTATATCCAGTAGTTACACTCCCAGGGGGAAGCTTTTTCACTCTCCTTCCATTAAGATCTTGCTAGCTATGACCTATGAACCAATTCCAGTATCACCAGGCAGCCTGCAAAGAATTTTTCACATGGAAGTCCCACCATACTCTTTATAAAATAAGCCTAAAACATAAGGCATGCATGTTCTTTTTCTTAATTTCCCTTGTTTTGTCAACATCACAGCCATTTTCCCCGTTAGAGCTTGGCAGAATGGAAACACGATTGGAGGCAGAGCTAAGAAAGGACCTGCATTCAAATCCTAGCTCCAATAGTTAGGAGTTTGGGGAACACGGGCAAATTAGTAGGCTCGATGAGCATCAATATTATCATCTACAAAATGGAAATAGCAGTGCTACTATTATCTGTTTCATAGGAGTGATATAAGGAAAGAGCTTTGCAAGCTTTAAGTTACTACAGAAGAGTAACTAAAGTTTGTCATCTCAAAGTTGTCCTTTTCTCCCCAGTCCAGGAAGCCACTAAGTCCTGCCCATTCTCCAGTCTTAGACTCAAAGCTGTATATTATCCATTTTCTAGTCCAGACAAAAACACGTGGGACTTAAGCATTTCCTAATTTAAGTTCAATTACATTACTCAAAGCTTTCTAATTCTGCATTCTATATTAATCCAGGTTTACAACTCCTGTAATTAAAAAAGAAAAGCAATTGAACACATTATGCATGCAAAACAACCCCCACAAATGTCATGATCTTATTTGCAAGAGGAATCTATCATTTTGAAATTAATTTCTATGATTCATAATTAAGCTAAAAGATATTTAACAAAAAAATACACTTTTGGTGCCAACCATATTTTATTTTGTTTCTGCCCCAATTTGTACTTAAAGAAAATGGCAAATCATCAAGGCTTTCAATAATGGTGTTGACATTCAAAGTCCTCTCAAACAATGGCCACCCTCTTTCGATGACCTGAAAGCTCTTGGCCCATGCATGTTAGCATCTGCATTCTGAGAGTCCCAGCAGGGAATGGTACAAATGGCATTGCCAGTATACTCCTTTTTTGTTAAAATAGATTCTGTTTCAATAGCTAATTAATTAAAAAATGTTTGTTTCCTTTCCAAGTAGAAAACCAAATGCTTTCAACCTCATTAGGGGGGCCCACGTGGCATTAACAGAAATGGGCAGTCATCTGATGCTCCACACTTTTTTGTACTTCTTTAAGAAAGAATAGGAGATAATGAAAGAAGGGTATATGGGCATACGAATACATATGTGAATGTGTGTATATATGTTTACAGTTACACATGGATAGAGGGCATAGGTTGAATTTGTTGGGAAGGGATGATACTTAAGGGGTGAGATTATGAGGTGAGAGGGGAAAGTGGCAAGAGGAGATGGGGAAAGACAGGATAGGGTAAACTATCTCATGTAGAAGAAGCAAGGGGAAGTAGTTGCAGGGGAGGGGAAGAACAGGAAGGCAAAAAGGCAAAACCATACTCTCACTGAATCTGGCTCAGGGAGAGAATGACATACATACTAAATGGGATATCTCACCCTGCTGGAGAGTAGGGGGAAGGGGGATGAGAGAGGGGATGATGGAGAGGAGGGCATTCTGGGGGGAGGGGAGGTTGGAAGTACCCACTATAGAAGGATAGGATCAAAGTAGGGAATGGACCAGGTGGGAGGTGGGATGGGTGGGAGGGAATTATAAGCAGCCTTTTACAATATATTTACTATGGTAATGTTTTGCATACCTATACATGTACAACACATATTAAATTACTTATCTTCCCAGAGGGAATGGATGACAAGGGAGGAAGGGATCTGAAATTCAAGGTCTTAAAAGTAAATGTTTCAAATATATATATAAATACTATTATTAATACTATTTTGTATGTAATTGGGAGATAAGATGTGCAGGCATTGGGGCACAGAGATTCACCTTGCTCTAATAGAAAAGTCGAAGGGGGTATGGAAGAAGATATGGGAGAGAGCAGATTGGATGAGGGGATATCTTGTGGGACTGCTATTCTGGGATGGTGGGTAGGGGAAAATGGAGAAAAAACTGTAACTCAAAATCTGCCGGAAATAAATGTTGTAAAGCAGAAGTTAATAAAGCATTTGTTTAAAAAAAAAAAAGAAGGAATGGGAGTAGGGTTGGGGAGCCCAATTTGACAGTGCCATAAAACTTCCTAGGACACAAAAGCCAAAAACATTAAAAACATGGTGACCTGTCACAATAGTTCCCCTCCAGTAAGGAAAAAGTGAGGTACCAAGGGAAACCTCCCTCACTAGATAGGAACACCTTTTTCTAGAGCCATGGGTAGCTATATTCATATTCGGATCACTCTAAATGGGAAATCGGCAGATAAAAAGCAAGTGTTCTGTCGGAACACGAGACTGGGAATATGGTCATGTTCTGAGATCTTTGGCAATGCCCAACTTACATGGCTTCACTGGGCTGCTACCATGCTAATGCTGGAAAGCTGCCTCTGCTCCATGATTATGCAACATAATACAAGGAAGATTAATCAGAGATTCAGAAATGGAAGGAACTTCAATCCTCAGAGGCCATCTAGTTCAACTCCCTCATTTTACGGATGAGAAAACCAAGACCCAAAAAGGTTAAGTCAAACAATCAATATGCATTTATTAAGTACTGCTGTTTATGCCAGGCCCAGTGATAAGCCTTGAGGACACAGAGAAAAAAGCTGATTCTCCTTCCTGTGCTCCAGGGCTGAGAGCCAGACTAGCCTTCTTACTGCTGCTCCCATGATTCATCTCTCTTCTCTTTGTCTTCATGGCGGCTGTCCTCTATGCCTAGAAAATACTCAATCTGCACCCCCACCTCCTAGAATCTGATTTATTTCTAGGCTTGACACAAGCACCACCTGATAATGAAGGCTGGCATGGTCTCCCACCCAGGACATAGTGCCTTCTTACAAATGCCTTGAATTTATTTTCCGTATTTCCCCCTTATAATGTAAGCTCTTTCAGGGCAAGCAATGTTTCAATGTTGTTTCTCTGTTTCCAAAACCGAGAAAAATATCTGTTCTATGACAGGTACTTCATAAATGCTTGCTGCTTTGTACATAAGTGAGACAATGTAATAATGATAGACAGATGATTGGCCTAAGAGTCAAGATGACCAGAGTTCTCCTCCTGCCTCAGACACATAATAGTTAGGTGACCATAGGCAAATCACTTACATTTTTCAGTGTCCCTGGAAACTCCTTAAGACTATATAAGTCCCAAGTAATTCATCATCATATCAACAGAGGGAGCTTCCCCAGGAAGATTTCCCATCGAAGAAAATAAGTAATGTAATTCCCAAACCAATAGCATTCCTCTTGTCAACATAAAGGCATATTTTAACGTCTACCACTACTGGCTAAAAAAAAAATCACCTTTACACTTATACAGATACATTATGTATCTAGTCAACTTTTTTGTGACTCTCCTCTGATACCTCACAAAAAAGTCCACATCTCTTAAGGAAATGATCAAGGCTGCAGGAAAGAGATGATTTTGGAGTGAAATTGTCAGCTTTAGTATCCGTAGATGCACAATTGAAATTAGTAAAACAAATAAATGAATTCAAGCTTACTAGCTGAACAAAGAGGAAAAAAAACATTATATATCAAAACTTAAAAGTTGGTTTTATTTGAAATAATTCCCTAGAAGCAATATTCCAACTCCATGTAATGATAGCACATAACAGTGTATCTAACCTGGGGCATCAGGTTTCAAAGAGACATAATATCAATAATGGTCCTTGCTCCATTTCTTAAAAATTGATTGCTTTCCAAACTAGAAATACATGTATATATTTATTCTAACATACATTCATCCAGGCGATCCCACCAACATTAAATATAAAACAATGAGATGGGAAAAAAGCAGAATAGATTCTCAATAATGTTTACTGAACGCTATAAAAATAAATTGCTTATTATCCAACATACCCAAGATAGCGGACCAAGATAGGATCGGGAAATACAATGGTTATTTCATACAACAACAACAAAAACAATAATGATAATAGGTAGCACTTATATAGCGCTAACTACATGTATGGCTAACCCTAATGAATGAAAGAAATGAAGAAATGAAGAATGAAAACAGCTCCTTAAAAGGAAAAATGTGTGAACTAAAAATGAAATCTGAACATATAGAAAAGGAGCTTCAAAAACTAATAGAGGAAAATAATTCGCTAAAAATTAGAATCAACCAAATTGAAGCTAATGACTCTATGAGGCACCAAGAATCAGTCAAACAAAACATCAAGAATGAAAAATTAGAAAAAGACATAAAATATCTCAATGGAAAAATAAATGACCTGGAAAACAGATCCAGGAGAGATAATCTGAGAACTATTGGTCTACCGGAAAATCATGATGAAAAAATGAGCCTGGACAATATCTTCCAAGAGCTCATCAAGGAAAACTGCCCTGATGTTTAAGAAACAGAAGGCAAAATGGAGGTTGAAAGAATCCTTCCATCACTTCCTGAAAAAGACCCCCAAAAGATAACTCCTAGGAATATTATAGCCTGGTTCGAGAACTCCCAGATCAAGGAGAAAAATATTATAAGCAGCCAGGAGGAAACAATTTCAATATTGTGGAAACACAATCAGGATAGAGCAAGATTTGCAGCTTCTACACTGAGGGATTTAAGGGCTTGGAAAATGATATTCTGGAGGTCAAAGGAGCCGGGATTAAAACCAAGAATCACCTACTGAGCAAAACTGAGTATCATGTTTCAGGGGAAAATATGGTCATTCAGTGGAATAGAAGACTTTCAAAGATTCTTGATTTTTTTTTATTCTTCTTGGATGAATTTAGTTTGTGTTTTCTTTTACAACATGACTATTATGGAAATATGTCTTGCATGACTACACAAGTATAACCTATATCGAACTGCTTGCCTTCTCAACGGGGGCAGAGAGGGAGGAAGGGAGATAATATTTGTAAGGCACTTAACAAAGTACCTGGTACGTGGTAGATGCTACATGAATGCTTATTGTTTTCCCATTTATTTTATTTTCTATAACTTTTCAGAAATGTCAGATGTCATTTAAAGAAACTGATAATTTTGTTTCTTCTTTTCCTGTATTTATCCCCACAATTTCTTTTACTTATGTGATGGTTTAACCTAGTATTTATAGTACTATACTAAGTAACTTTGGTTACAAAGAAGATCTTTGCTTTACTCCTAATCTCATTAGAAAGGGCTCTAGTTTAGCCCCATTTAATATAATGCTGGCTCTTTAGACAGATAGTATTTAATATATTATCCATTTATTTCTCTATTTTAAAGACAAATGGGTAATGAATTGACAAAAGATTTTTTTTTCTTGCACCTACAGATACATCATATACTTTTTAATCATTCTTATTAATATAATCTACTGTATTTATAGCTTTCCCAATATTGAATCAACACTTCATCCTTCTTATAAAATCAAGTTGGATACACTATTCAGATATGTTGCTGTAGCCTCTTTGCTAATATTTGTTTCAATTTTTTGCACTGATATTTCTCATAGATGGTGTATAGTTTACTTTATATTGATTCTAACTGGTTTATATATTAAGATTAGATTTATGTCATAGAAGGAATCTGGTAGGATTTATGTTCCTATTTCTGCAATTCTGGAATTAACTGTTCATTGAATGTTTAATAGAATTCACTGGCAAATCCAGGTGGTCCTGGGATTTTTCTTCTTTTGGCAATTCATTTATGGCAGAGATTTGTTTATTGAAATCCTCTATTTCTTGTTCTCTTGTTTGGGCTTTTTATATTTTTGAAAATATTCACTCATTTCATTTAAATTATCAGTTTCACTGGAATGTAGTTGGGCAAAATAGTTTCTAATGATTTCATTTACTTCTTCATTTGTTCATAATTCTTTTTCATTTTGATATTAGTAATTGATTCTCTTTCTTTTTTAATCAGATTACCTAACAGTTTATGTACTGTTATTTTAATGTCAATCCAGCTTTTTAGTTGCATGCCCAATTCAGAGGTCTTTGTTTTCTCTGTTTGTTGATGAAAGTGTTTAGAGATATACACTCCCCCGCCCCCCCATACTGCTGCTCTGGCAGCATTCCAAATATTCTAGTATGTTGGCTCACTGTAGTTATTTTCTTTGAGAAAATTAGCTATTGTCTTTATGATCTGTTGTTTGACACACATTCTTTAGCATTGTTATTTAGTGTTCTGCTCTGTTTTATTTAACCAACAAACATATATAGAAACATTAAACAATCTTTTAGTGACCAAAATATAATAAAAATCATAATCAAAAAGTGGCATTTGAAAACATAATTTAAATGGAGTCAAAATAACATAATGAAGCTAATACATCATAAAAGTGTGCTAAGACTTTTGAGAAACCCTTTATATGTTCCTTGTTAATATATCTTGGGTATTAGACCCTTTTCATAGAAACCTGACACAAAGATTTTTTTCCCCATTTGATGGCTTATCTTCTTATCTTAGGTATAATTAATTTTCTTTGTGCAGAAACAATGAATAACTTTGAGCAAGTACCAGATTACAAAATAAATCCACAAAAATCAGTCTTTCCATTTATTAAAAACAACACTTAACAATAAAGAAGAGATTCCATTCATAATACTATTAAATGCATTAAATATCTGTCCGATAACGTACCAAGCCATACTCTAAGTATATAAAAATAAATACAATACACTCTATACGGAATTAAGGATGGTTTAAATAATTGAACTGATATTCATTGTTCATAGTTGAATTATTTCAGAATGATAAAAATGATGGCACTTGGTAAATAATTTTGTTCATTTTGTGTTATACCAATCAAATTACCAAAGGATTTATTTTATAATACAAGACAAAATAATTATAAAATTTATCTGGCTTTATAAAAGGCCTAAGATCTCTAGGGAAATATTTTCTTAAAAGTAGGAATAGAGGAAGAACAGTACTTGCTGATCTCAAACTATATTATAAAGCAGTAATCATTAAAAGTATTTGGGATTGGTTAAAAATATAAGGTTAATTGGGCAGCTAGGTGGCACAGTGAATAGAGCACCAGTCCTGGAGTCAGGAGGACCTGAGTTCAAATTTGTCCTCTGACACTTGATACTTACTAGCTGTGTGACCTTGGGCAAGTCACTTAACCCAAATTGCCTTGCCTTCCCGCCTCCAAAAATAATCAGGTTAATTAATGGAAAAGACAAGGTAAGAAAGATCTGGAAGCAATCCAATCAAGTAGACCACTTTTTAGAATAAAAAAGTTACCAATAAGGGCAAGGACACCTTCTTGAAAGAGCTGCTTGAACAAGTGATCCTTTCTCAGTTCTTCATCCTTCCTGACATATCTGCAGTATTTGGCACTGACAAGCAATCACTTTCTAATCTTTTACTCTTCTCCACTACTCACCAATCCAGAAGCTCCAAGGCCCTTGCTGTTCCTCATTTACAATTCTCCATTTCACAAACCCCTGTTTTTGCTCTGCCCCACCCCATTCCCCATCATCCAATTGCAAGTAATTTCTTCTCTAAGATTATTGTGTATAGATGTAGGGTGGGGGCTGATGATGACGGCCATCTTTAGAATTTTCTATTTTTCCCCAAGATGAAGTCCAAACTCCTTACTAGGGCATTTGATGATCTTCATAATCTCACACCAATCAATCTTTCCTCAAAACTATTCACCTTTACAGACAGTTCACTCTATCCCAAATGCCTTATTCACTGTCCTGCAAATATACCTCGACTGCCTATACTTTGGAAAAGACCAACTGGCAAAGTCACCTGATCTTTTCCAATGCAGATTTAACAGGACCCAAATAAAATAGGACTCCAAACTTAAGTCTCCCCCCAGCTTTCTTTAACCATCCAGGTAAGAAATTATCTCACTACCTTAGCAAGTAACCAAGGCTTTGCCCTATGCCAATGAAACTGAACTATTTTTGACTATTTTACATTGATAGTGGCTCGAGATTTCTCTTCCCTATTAGATAGTAAGTTGAAGGAGGGTAGAGAGTGGCTTACATCTTGTCTAAAAACTCTTCCCCAGAAACACTTATACTCCTACAAGGATCTCAAATTCAATAGAAAGGCTTATCCAACAACAAAGATTGCAACACTAACTTTCTTATCAAGATCTGAGCTTGGTCTTTACAACAAACAAACAAATAAAAAGTAAATTGCTCACCAACTAGCAAGCTAGGAGCACTAGGAAACTGTGAAGAAAGACAAGTAACAGAAATAGGAGCCCAAAACAAGGAACCTGCTGGTCTTCACAATTCACCAACAAGGATATGTTCTACTTTACACAATACTTGACTAGGAGTATTTGCAATTTAAGAGCTACTAGCTTTCCTCTCAGAATTGGTAGTTTAAATCTGAGTGTTTTTAATGCTAGGTATTGTCTTCAATAACAAGCAACTTTGTAAACAAGTCATAGGAACTTTTTTCTGTTAAGCCAATATCAAATGTTCTAAAAATTTAGATTTTAAGAGTTCATAAAATTCTTAATGAAAATAAAACATTAAAAAAACCGTAGCTTCATAACTTTTTAGACATTACCATCTAAATTCCTGAAATCAAAGGTTTTTAAAGTATTTTCACTTCTCTCAGTCACGTGAAAAAAGAGAAACTAGTGATGAAGAGAAAAGTGAAATCTGACTTAAATGAAGTTTATAATCAGTTCTCTCTCCACCTTATATAAAAAGGAGACATCATTATGATGGGCCCTTGCAAAAAAAAAAAGTCCCTGCTTACATACTAAGGAAAAGGGGATCTCAGAATTGTACTGTATTTCATTTTATTTTTTAGCCTTGACCTGTGATTTCATCAGGGCAGCTAGGTGGTACAATGAATAGAGTGTTGGGCCTGGAGGCAGGAAGACTCATCTTCCTGAGTTCAAATCTGTGGCCTCAGATACTTAGTAGCTGTGTGATCCTTGGTAAGTCATTTTACCCTGTTTGCCTCAGTTTCTTCATCTGTAACATAAACTGGAGAAGCAAATGGCAAAGCACTGTGGCATCTTTGCCAAGAAAGCCCCAAAGAAGGTCACAAAGAATCATACAGGACTGAAAAACAACCCAACCAGAAAATGTGATTTCATCACTATGGGGAACTCTAGAAAGGAAACATTCTCTTTCCAGGGCACATCAGCACTGGGAGTAGAAAGCTCTTCAGTTTATAGTCCTAGAAAGAGTCTTGGGGCACTGGAAGTTTGTGACTTGCTGAGGGCTTCCTGACCACAAGGCAAGCTCTCTACCCACTGAGCTATGCTGCCTCATGGCCTGATAGACAAAGCATTCTCGATTGACAGATCCACTACCCAGATCATGATGATGTCTAAATTTTAACAGTTGAGTGGGAAGGAGAAGACAGTATAATCTTAATTCCCCACTTACAGAAAATGCCACCAGATTTCCCAAAGTCCTTAGCTACAGCTAAGGATTTAGCATACAAAATCCAACTGTGACTTTCCCCCAAGATGTACAGAAGGTTGCTTCCCAATCTCCAATCAACTAGACATGATATATGTAAGCTTGGTTCCAATGCCCATACTTCATAGTCCTATTAATCCAAGTCAAAGAACAGAGGGCACTTTCTAAGCCACAATATTACAAGGGATTTTCAAGTCTATCCCATTATTTCTACCACTTGAATGAACCTGCTAAGTTTCAAAAGTGTGTATATAAGTACCAGGAATTCAATGCAAGGCTACAATGGAATGGGGGTTGTGGTTAACAGCAAGGGGAATGACATCCCATAACCGGAATTAAAGTAGAGGAAAGAAACTAAGCCTCCTTTACCTCAAGCCCTGCTACCAGCCACCTATGCTGTATGTAGCAAATTAAAAACAAGGGAAGAAAATAACAGGTCTTTGGGCTGGCCAAAAAGTAGAGGAATGAGGACAGAAACATTTATATCATTTCAGAAGTTATAATTAAAATAAACAATAATACGTTCCTAGGTGTATAATCCTTAGTCTTAAGTAGTTTCCACATTCCCCTGTCAGAAGTCCAGAGGATAGATACTCCTGCATGACTCACATCAGTTCCTTATTCCCAGAACATCCCAAACTTTCCCATTCCCCATGTCTCCACTTGCTGAAATCCTTTAAGGATGATATGAAATGCCACTGCAACCAACTGGGCCTTTCCAAGTGCCTTCTTCCCTGCCCGTACCCTTCAGCCTCACAGAGCATTGGTTTCTTTGTCCTTCTACTCTACATTCATCATGTAGCACTATATTTGACAGCTACTTGCATAGGCCTTCTCCCATGAAGCTTGTATGCTCATAAGGAAGGAGCTGTGTCTTCCTGGTACTAACATGGTAAATGAGGTTTCCACATTTTTCATAGTTCCTTCTGACTTTACTAAGCTGTGATCACCTTCTTCTTAGCAAACTCTGTCTCATCTCTATAGTTTTATATTTTTGAAAAAAATATTTATGAAAAAAAGGTAATTCTTCATTTTCTTTGTGTTATATAACAGCTTATCACTATCATTCAGGGAAAACACTGTCAGTTGGTTAGTGAACAAGCATTTATTAAGTGCATCCTATGTGCCAAGCACTGTGCTAAGAGCTAAGGCTATACTGCTCCACAATTCCTCATAAAAAAGAGAACACTAAATGTAAGTAAGAAGGGGTGCTTGGGTGTTGCTGGACAAAGTGATTTATTTCATAGCATCACAGATTTTGAGCTAGAAGTGAGCTCATAGGTCACCAGATGCAATCCTCTCAATTTTACAGATTATGGTACTCAGGCCCACAGAGGAAAAGTGACTTATCCAAGGTCATATGGGTAGTAAGGAGGAGAATTCAGGATACAAATAAGGTCCTTTACCATCCAATCTTTTCTCTACCCCATGCTGTTTTACTTCTAAAGCTTCTTAACAGTCAGAGATGGAGTATTCCATCAGTATCCAACCAACATTTATTAAACATTGACTGTGGGGCTATACACAGGGACCACAAGCTGCTTAAAAATCTAGGGAAAATATCACAGGCATAGAAAGTGAAAATAAAGCAATGAAGAAGGTGAAATACAATGGAAGATATACTAGAAGGGAGAGGTGCATAATCTGGTATCACCACCACCCTTAAACTCAAGAACAGGTATAAAATAAGAAACAACACAAAACTGTAACACTGGGAAGAAATGTTGTGACTGATGAGGTAACTGCCCAGTATGACTCAAGACATCTATACTGGGGGGTTGTCGTCCCTATTACGAATTGTACAGACAATTGCTTAAGGGCAATGGAAAAACGCATAGTGGGAATAATTGGTCCATAACATATTATCAAGGATGACTTACACTTAGCATCAATGATCTATTTGAGGACAGGCAAGACCAGAAAGGGAGGCAATCCTGCCATGGAGTCAAAGAGAGGGACATGAAATGAACGGCCTCAATAGTACACTGACATCTCCAAATATGAAGAGAACCAGACAAAGGTGATAGGTAAATCTCACGGATACAGAAGGCATATAGAGAGGCAGAAATATGGTGAAAAAATATGGAACAAAAGCAGTCTTTAAATCAGACAGAAAGGTAGGTGAAAGGACCCAAAAAAATGAAAATAGATTGCTAGGTCAAAGAGTATTACTAAGAAGGAAACCAAGAGGAGCTACAAAAGACCAATGGATTAAGAAGTTTGGAAAACAAGGATGCTTTTCATATTTGTTATCATCTCATTAAAAGTAATTAATTACACATTGCACTATGATGATGAACTGGAAAAACATCTAATTATTGTTACTGTTATTGCCAATGTTTCATTTTCCCCTAAAGAACCATGAAAATCAACATGGTTAATATAAGTTCTTATTTAACAGAAAAATGCACTAAAGTTCTACAATCTGACTGGTGTTATAGGCTTAACTGATATACTCAGTGCCTTTGGAAGTCATCAACTCTGGGAAAGGGAAAGAGTAGATACAAGGAGAGAGAGAGGGAGGGAGAGAGGGAGGGAGGGAAGAAGGAATAGGGAAGGAGGGAGAGAGGGGGAGAAAGGAGGGGAGGGGGGGAGGAGGGGAAGAGAGGGAGAGAGTGTGAGAGGGAGACAGACACTTCAGTTCTCTATACTCTTCAAAATCTCATCATCTAGTAGGATGACATCAACTCTAAAACTCTTAGCTCCTCAGCTGCCCCTGCCCCTAGGCCCCTAGAGGTGAATTACTTCATCCTTTCCCCCCCAGGCAGAATTGCTCTGGACATCACCACACTCCCATGACAGGATTCATTCTCCCGCCCTTCTTCCCCTCATTTAGCTTCTTTTTAAGTGTTATCTTCCCCAATTAGATAGTGAGCTCCTTGAGGGCAGGGATTATCTTTTTGGCTTTCTTTGTATCCCCAGCACTTCACCCAGTGCCTGGCACATAGTAGGCACTTCATAAATGTTGAGTGATGGACCAAAATAGAGCAATGATCAGAAAGATGGACGGAGGGGAAAGGGGGGAATAGCCTTATTACAAACATGAATGTAAGAATAATTACATGAAATAGAATGTCACTGTGTTTGTAAGAATACTTATGCTCTAAAATTAGTTAATTGAGGGACAGTGAGAAACTTTTTTTCCTCTCTAATGTAGTCATATCTTTGGTGATTTAGGTAGACTGAGGCTTGTAGGCCAAGGAAAGAGTTACATGACTTTTGGATTTGTTTCGCCTCTGCTGAGGAATGGATTTAAAAGACCATGTGATCTGATTTCACACAATTAGAAAAGATTCACGAGGCAAGGTAGAGTTGCTGCCTTGATGCAGCTGAGCTGTACCACCAGATGGCCTTCAGAAGTAATACAGCCTGCCCAAACGTATATCATCCACCAACAGGAGGGGAAGAAAACTAGACTATCCATAAGTAGCAGTGACAAAATATCCTCCATGGAGGTGCCGCTCCAGGTCCAGATATGAAGGGAGAACCCAGGGGCTTTATTTCTCTTCTGCTCAGGCACAGAATGAGCACCCTGGAGAGTAAAGATGCGGGTTTACTTGTAGAGATGAAAGGAAGAGAAAGATAGAAAATGTGAGAGAAGAGAGAGTAAACAAACGACACATATGTGTCCAGCTAGCCCTAGAAAAAACCCCACTAAATTAGTAGTCAAAGGGTTTTGACTAAATGGAATTTTCGCTTATGGAATCCATAAGCCTGGGATGTACTGTCAAACTGCGAAGAGCTGGGAGGCATATGCTGGGTATTAACTGAGCTGCATAAATCCCAACAAATCAGATGCCAAAAGGGAATGATTTCTCTTGAGTTTATTGTGCTCCATCCCTACAGCATCCCATATGACCTACTCTATCTACCTATCTACTCTCTTCTCCAGAAAGCTTATCCATTCACTAGTCAAGTGATCCTGTTCTGCCCTTCTCATCATTCCTCCATCTCCTCTTTCAGTTTCCGAAGCTAAAGGAAAATGCTCCCCAAAATTCTCTCTCTCCTGTTTCCCAAAAAACTCATCCATTCTCAGGGTATCACCTATGACCTCGTGAATTGGGAGTCAAAGGATCTCCATTTGAATCTTGGCTTTGCTACTGTGTGACCTTGGACAGGCGATTTAATACAGCACTTCTTAAACCCACAGTCCTGATAGTCGAAACCCACTGTTTAAGAAGCGCTGAAGAGGTTGGGAGTAGAAAAAGTTTAAGAAGCCTTGGATTTTAATGGCTTCAGGCCCAACTTTTCTTATATGTAGAATGGTTAGATTTCAACTACACAGTCTTTAAGGTCCCTTCTAGCCCTAAAGCTCTGTTGCTCAGGTGCCACAATCTTTAGGGATGACTCCTCTTCATCTATTACAGTTTTTGGTGATGTCACCCCATCACCTCAAACTCAACACGTAGAAAACCTCCATCTTCTAATTCTCTCAAAAATAGTCACTCCTTATCATAGCTTCTTGCTTTTACCCAGGTTTGCTCCGAATCACACCTTTTCCCATTCCCCAGAGCTCAAGAACCCCATCTGCCACTTCTTCCATTACAGAGCTTCCACCTGGCACTTACAGCTAGCCCTACCATCATGATCCTAGGGCGCAGGCCTTAACTCAGAATCTCTGCAGAGATTGCCATATCATGTGGACTCATCTCCCTGGCTTGTGTCTTCCCGTCAATCCATTCTATATGATACCAACAGACAAATCTTCTTGAAACTCTGTCTGATCCTGTTGTTCTCCTGTTCAAAACATCTTCAGGATTTTCCAAATGTCTTAAGATCATCAAAAATCCTGAGGCAGACAATCACCAATCCCCTGAATATATATGGAACTTATATTTCTAATTGCTAGAGCCACACTGGTCAAATCATCATGTCAATACCACATTTTACACATTTCTAAATGACATCCCCTATCTGTTTCCCATATCTGAAACCTGGTTCTCCTTTGAGGACAAATTCAAATCCCACCTCATTCATGAAGACCACCTAACGAATCCCTTACTGACACCTTCTTTATTCTGTAAACAGAATAATCCTTACATATAAAACTTCCTTATGAAGTCACTTAATTATTTCATCTTCTAGGAAACTCCTTAAAGATTGCAGGCAAGGTACTGCTCAGCACTGAGAGAGGGCATTTACTCGCCTGGGAATTCCCTCTATCAACGAAACCCCAGGCCCAACCCTATTTCTATGCACAGATGTCATAATATTCTTTTCTTCAAAAGTCTTCAGAGGCCTCATACTGACTCCAAGGTAAAGTTCAATTCCTTCTACAAGGTGGTAATGCCATCAACTCTTAGCTATATCTCCTATTACTCCCCTGCATGTTCTCTAATAGTCAATAAGATCAGCCTAATCTCTGTATCCAAAGCCATACTGCACACTCCTACACACACACTCAAACGTCCATACCCTCGTTCAAGTTCTTCCCTTTAACCCACCTCCCTCCACTTCATCTAATCAACTCCTATCCATCCTAAAAGTTCACCTTCAATGCAATTTCTTCCATGATATCACAACGTACTGTCATGGAGTGCCTTGTTTTATAAATTTTAATGCATTTGTCACATGATACTGTGAACTAGAGCTTATCAAATGATGCTGTGAATTCCAAGAAGCATTTTGTGATCCCCTTAACAGCAAAGAAGCACAGCATTTCTCAAGCTGGCACCCCTGCGGGGCTCAGCATAGTGTTCTGTACACAGTGGGTGTCTAATCAGTGTTGGCTGTATTGTATCATAAGACTTCACTGGCCAAACTAAGTCTTAAGGATTCCTTCCCTGTGTGAACTTCTAGAGATCTTCTTTATAATAATCATTGAGAAGTCATCACAGTCTAACTCATGTGAGGGACAAAACTGTGTGTTATTATTGCTCTATGTTTCCAGTCTGTTTCTTATTTTAGGGACACTTCATCATGGCCCATGTGCTTTCTAGCAAAGAAACAACCATTGTACTAAGAGAAATTAAATAAAGACACTCTTCTCACCATTGTGACTCTGTGGAGGAAACACTGAGAACCAAGCTCGGGAAGATTCTGACTTTCCCAATGGCACATTCAGCCAGAGGCAAATGGAAAGGGCAAATTGGTTTTAATTAGGAGATTTAGTGTATAATCAAGAGCAATGCTTGTCCCAAGTCTCAGACAAAGAAAAATGGAAGGATGCTGCAAAAGGGGAAAGACTGAGAGCACACAGGGAAGGAGGCTCCATACCACTGCAAGGAGAGCTCAAAGTTAAGTATTTAAAATGATACAGTATGAAATGACTGAAATCCAGGTAGTATACACAAAGACTGCTTAGAGCACACAGAAATGGCAGGGATCACTTTCCTGTTATATTTAATCGACAAAAAGAATGTATCTAAGTGTAATTGTTGTGTAAGTGTACACCACACACACACATCACATAGTACAAGCTCATTAAAACCTTGCTCTGTAGGATCCATGCACAGAAATCTAATAAGTCATGATGCAATTCCATACTCCTGACCAATGAGTAGGAGTGACAGGGACCCCAGGAGACTCTCAGGGTCACACTAAAGTGGCAAGTTCCACAAAGTGACTGCATGATATCACAACCTACTGTCTCCAAATGAACAAACTAAGGGGGAAAGAGGGTGGGGGGAGGAAGAGGAGTAGAATAGGCCATAACAAAGGCTTCCTTTCACCTGTGAAAAAGCTTTTGTTAGTCATTTCTTCAGAAATAAACTTTTCCAGAAACAACAAATACAGTTATATATCTATAATTATAGGAAATGCTCCTAGACACTCCCAAACTTAGTATTAATTGAATATACAATGTTGGATAGGTAACAAACAATAACCTAGAAAAAGTTGCCCCCAAATGAATTAAACATTAAACAGTTTAACTTACATGAATTAAGGACTCACTCAACATGTCTTCATTCACCTCCAGAATGATGTTTTTTATGTCTTCATAAGACATGCGATAAGAACCCAGAAAGATAGCTAAAATAAAAGAAATTTAATAAAAATTAATCTCAATATTAAAAGCTAAACCTTCCAATGCATATTTCCTTTTTGTTTTCACAGTCATCACATGAGAAATAACCACCTCTAATCACGATATCCATAATTGTTATTAAAAGCTGTAACCAGCCAATGTGCTATCTTAGCAGCCCAAGCTTTGCAGGTGATGTACATTTACCACAAACTAAGCCAAAGTGTGAGGGCCTCAGTTTCTGCAGTGTCTCCTAAAGGTCAAAGACATCCCCAGCTGATTGAGAGATAATGGTCCAGTTACTTTTTTTTCTCATGCATGAGATCAAAATAACCTACTAAGTAACCATATCATTAAGAAGCTACAATTCTTCTTCCTCAAAAATTTAAAAGTAATTGAATAGTGGATGGTGGGTGCATCCCTGCTGGGGCTCCTCTGGAGTGCTCTTAATACTATCTATTTGGAAATATTTAACTGGAAACATATCATTATGTCTTACTACAACCATTTGGAAATCATAGGCACAAGAGGGCCACAGCTTGTCAGAATGCATTTTTAAGCTATGCCCATTCACCTCAGTTTTCCACTGAACATGAATTTACGCCAAAAGTTTTCAGAGTCTTCCTTAGTGTCTAGAACAGTACTAGTCAAGCAAGTGATTTCACTTTCTGGGAAAATCAAAAAGAGCTCTCCATCTTCAAGGTAATCAAAGGTAAAGTCAGATTCCCACGGCCAATTAGAAGCATCATCATTAGAAGTATTAATGAGAAAAGTGCTAAACTCCTACATAGTATGCTGAATTGTGGTACATGAAAGCATACCTCAAAAAGGGTGTTGGCCCAGTCACAATAACTCCAGTGCAGTCAATGGAAGAATACAAGAGAATCCTCCCATACTAGAAGTCATCTTACTTGTGTGATAATCCTCATTGAAATGGACCTCTATAGTGTATTGCAATCATTATGAATATATATTGTTGATATATTAAAAAATCCTTGATAAAAAGCAAACCGACCCATCCAGCCACTTCACCAAAATGTACTGCACTGAGCATATTTTGGCCCCAAATTGAAAATTATTCCATATTAAAGAATTTGGTGTGTGCATCAATAAATACAGCATCAATTATATATTTGCTTTTGCAAATTGTGGATTGTCTGGTTACAGGTTTCAAAGATTAGCTTACATTTTGAATTTTGAACACAAAGTCCTCTGTGTGCATAAAAAACAGAAGGTTTAACATCCTTATGCAAAAAGTGGATCTATTCAGTGGGATCACCTATATACCTCTTAGAAAGACAGAAGACAAGACAGCAGATCTAAGACAAATATTGCATAGCAATGGGAAGTAGCCTTTCAGAATCATTTAATGTGTAAGAATTTTATCACAAATAAGCTATGATTGCAGCTGATTTTTAATGACCTTAAATAAAGAAAACACCTTCTCCAGGGAAAGCTATGAAGTGAAATTAGCTGGAAGAAAAACATATTCAAGAAAACAAGGAAAACATAAGACTGAGCTGATAATTTCAAGTTTAAAGAAGTTATGGGTTCAGTTTTCTTTATTTAGTAAAAACAGGGGAGAGGAGAAAGGGGACCCAAAATTATTTACATACACAGATTCTGAGCAGTTTTTCCATCCAAAATTCTTAGTTCTTTAACTTTCTTCTTGGGAGCAACCTTCTTTTCTTCTGGGACATCGATATTCTTTTTAACTGAAAAAAAAATTGAAAATACACAATCACAATATTAGAGTAAGCCATATTAACTACATTAAAAAATTCATTCTGAAATCAATAAATGTATTTATTTCATTCGTTCAAGGAGGAGGAGAAACAGAAAAATATAGACCTGTTTAGAGGTTTTAGTGCAAATTAAATACGAGCTTTTAAGCAAAACAGATAAGTGAAAGAGAACCAAAATCAATTGTTGCTTCTTACCTAACATGTAGCATTAATTATCTCTACCATTACCAACAATACCACCATAATTAATATACAGTAACATCAGACTAATTTGATTGGACAAGATGGCCAGTGCGTACTTTAAAAAAAAAATTCAATTTATTTATTTGGTTACTTTTAGTTGACAACATTCAGTTCCACAAGCTTTGACTTCCAAATTTTCTTCCCCTCCCTCTCCTCCACCCTTCCCTCAATGGCAGGATGAAATCTGATATAGGTTTTTGGTGTTTTTGTTTTTTTTTAATAAGCAATTGGGGTTAAGTAACTTGCTCAAGGTTACACGGCTAGTCATTATTTACGTGTGGGTGCTCATTTTCTGAGGCCGGATTTGATCTCGGGTCATCCCAACTCCGAGGCTGGCGCTCTTACTCACTGCGCCACCTAGCCGCCCCTTTAGGGCAATTGGGGTTAAGTAACTTGCCCAAGGTTACACGGCTAGGTTGTTTTTTTTTTTTGTATGGATTAAGTGGTGGAGGCGGGCTCCGAACTCAGGTCCTTCTGATTCCAGGGCCGGCGCTCTATTCACTGCGCCACCTAGCCACCCCTTTTGGTGGTTTTTTTAATGAGTGATGTTTATTGTTCTTTGGTTTGTTTGTTTTGTTTTGTTTTGTTTTGTTTTTGAGGGGGGGAGGCTAGGCAGTTGGGGTTAAGTGACTTGCCCAGGGTCAAACGGCTAGTAAGTGTTAAATGTCTGAGGCCAAATTTGAACTCAGGTCCTCCTGACTCCAGGGCCAATGTTCTATTCACTGTGCCATTGGTTTTACAATTATCTTCACATTAAACATTAGTCAAGTTGTAAAGAAAGATTATAACCAATGGAATGAAATAGACCTTGCTTCAATCTGCATTCAGACTCCATAAATCTTTTTTTCTCTCATTCCTTTGGAGTTGTCTTCTAACCTGTGCATACTTCTTTTAAAACATCCTCTAATCTATATGGTTGATTCACCCAATATTATTATATTGAAGCAGAAACAACATTAACTGCTAAGAATCTGCTAATTCAATGATTCTGGGCCTACTCCCAACACTAGGGAAGATTTATTCCTCATGAGCACATTACTGGCATCACTGTGCATATGCATAAGGTACTTGAAAAATCCACTCTCCTTGTCTCCCGCTAGTAAGGAGGGAACTGGGGTCAAGGGGACCTGGGTTCCAATTCTACCTTTAACTTTTAATAACTGGATGATGAAAGGCAAAACGATGGAGCTCCCTGAGTTTCCATTTTCTCATCTGTAAACCAAGGATAACACTCATCCTACCCAACTCAGAAGTTGTTTGGAGGCTCAAATGAGACAATCTACGTAAAACAGTTAAAGAACTATGTAAAAAGTCACTTAGGATTTTAACTGTTATTTGTCAGAGGAAGCAGAAAGCTCAGTCTGAGCCCCACTGGGGCTCACCTGAACCAAATCAAGTTTGAGGCCAAGCTTCAGCTCCCTCTACCTGCTACAGAGTAAGAATAGGGCCCCTGACTGAAAGGCCACATCACAGAACTGAGAGACCAAGAGTTTGCAACAAGAAGCCAAAAGAAGAATATACATTTCAAGGTGTAAATGCCTTTGAATATGAACTTGAAAATGTAGGATACATGGAACTCAATTGCAATATTATATCTGAACAGAAATATTTTGGTAGAGCAAGAAAAAAAGGCATCACTAGTGCTAAGAGCAATGCCTCACCAACTTTGGAGAAGCCAATGTACTTTTTTTTAAAGGGGAAAGGGAATCCAGATTTATTCTCTTTTGTTGTAAGGAAAACTCCAGAAGGAAACTACTTCTCCCAATGAAGATCTCACCTGCTTCTTCCTGATATTCCCCCAGCTGACCAACCACTCCTTAGTCTCCATCACAAATGAGCCAAAGTGTCTTCCTCAAGTACAGATCTATATTGCCTCCCTACTCAATAAACTGCAGTGGTTCCCAAACATGTCCAGGGTCAAATATAAAGTCCTCAGTTTGGCCTCAAACTCACCCTGAACTTCCCTGTCTTCTTATGCTTTACTCCCCTTCGTATACTCTAGGATCCAGCTACACGGACCTACTTGCAGTTCCTCAGATGTGATGTTTCATCTCCCATTTCCATGCCTTTGCATCAGCTGTGCCCCATGCCTGAAATGCTCTCCTTCACCTCTCTGTGTTTTAGTTTCCCTGTTTTGTTTCAAGAGTCAGCTCAAATCCCACCTTCTGCAGGTGGGTTTTCCTGATCCCTCAGTTTCCCTTGGTGCCTTCTCTCCCTGTGCACTCTTTTGCCTGAGATAACCTCGAATATATCTTCTATTTATCTAGGTATTGAAATGTTTTCTCCCCAATTAAAATGTGAGATTTTGGTTGAAGGAATAAAAACTTAGCTCAAATTTTTGAAATTACAACTGAGAATGAGAAGTCAATAAGTGATATCCAGTGCTGAAAACAACTAAACAGGTGATTGAAGCTACTGACCTTTTACAATAGCTAAGAAACATTTGATGCAATACCCAAACTAGTGGCTATTCTTTTATGAAACAGTATTTGTTATTTGAAAATGCTTTCCTGGGAAATTGCCACCTCACACTTTAGAGACTTTCTCATGATTAGCACTGAGACATCACACTTTTCCCTATAGTCACAAAACTGTGATATGTTAAAAATCTCGAGGTTCCACAGTGACTACAGATTTCCACAACCAGAGCTGTTTATCCTTTCACATTTCCCCAATGCAAACAAAACCAACTTTAGACTCCTACCAATTTGGATGTT
>WOXC01010573.1:0-102448 GCA_011680675.1 Gymnobelideus leadbeateri
CACAGCCAGGTCCCCTGGGTTTCTGTCACAGGACTGTAGAATTTAGAGCCAGAAAGGCTTCTAGGGAAATACAATCCGATGCCCTCTTTCTATAGGTGAAGGAAAATAGGGCTAGAAATAAGAAGTGACCCAATCAAGGTCACACAAACTGTAAGTGACAAAACCAGGAACCCAAGTCTTCTGAATTCTTTCCAACACAATAAAACTGAACAAATGAACCTGATATATTAAAGAATTCTGTTTCAAAGCATTTATTAGCCATTGACTTTATGTGAGTCCTTGAGATAAAACCAGAAACAAGGCTTCAAGGTCCTTATAACTCATATTAGAATCTGGCATTAAGTGATAGGAGGTCTGAGGATGAAAGGGTCCAATCTGTGATCACTCCCAGCTGAGGATAAGGGAGTGGCTGTGGCAGGGGTGGTGGAAGGTTTGTGGAAGAACTGGCATGTAGCTGGGCTTGGAATTCAATAGGGAGCTCTAGAGGGGTTGGGTGGGGTGGGTATTCTAGGATAGGAAATATCACCCACAAAAAAGATTCAGAGACGGGGCCCAGGGCACATTAGGAAGATGATGGCTACATTCTTTTTAGCTGAAATATACACTGCAGGAGGGGAAAGAGAGGCTGGAGAGGTGGTTTGGAGTCAGGCTGGGGAGGGACTCAAAGGGATTTCATTCCACTGGCAATCCCAGCTCTGCTCCTTATTGCCAGGACAATCTTGGGGAGTCATTCGGCCTCTCTGGGCCTCCATCTTCTTCCTCTGTAAACATGAGAGATAAAATGACATGATGCAAGGTCCCTTAGAGATCTAATGACCATCATTTCCTAGGGAAGCTTTTGAAAATGGATCCAATGCATTGTTGTTTGTCACAACAGAAAGGCAACCGTACTGAACACCAGCATCTGCAGTCCCAGCTCACTCTTCTTCAAGGGAAAGGCTCTTCTGCCTTTGCTGGCCATTCAGACGTATGAAAGGCCTGCAATGTGATCAGAGCACAAGTGTGCAAGGCTGGAAAGCTGCTAAAGTACTGTAGGAATGTCTGGGGCAGCTAGGTGGCACAGTGAATAGAGCACCAGCCCTGAAGTCAGGAGGACCTGAGTTCAAATCTGATCTCAGATGCTTGACGCAGCACTTAACTAGCTGTGTGACCTTGGGCAAGTCACTTAACCCCAACTGCCTTGCCTTTCCCCCTCCAAAGAAAAAAAAAGTAAAAAGTGATGTCTTGATGCTCTTCTCCCTCGGTCATCTCTCCTGCTTGTCTCTGCTCAACACCACCAGAAACTGCATCTTCAGGCTCTGCCAAGCATGGCCATGTATGAAAGGCTAGGAAGTGGCTCAGCAGGCAGGCTAGACAATGACCTCGTCTTTGTGATAAGTTCTGTCTCTGTGCCCCCTCATCTATATGGTAGAGCAGAAGAGGTCTGGACACAAAAAACTGGGGAACCCTGAATGTCAGGGCTGTTTGGCAGCTACTGAGTATGGGTGAACACCCCTCACACGGATTTCAGAGATTAAAATCAGGAGTGATATGGAAAACTGACCATGAGATAGAATGAAGTTATACACAGTGACCTTAGTACAGAAATCAGTTTTTTTTCCTCCAAAGAGAATATTAAGCCTGCAGACATTGGCTAGCTTAGAAGACCATGCTCTGTGATCTAAAGAGTTTGGTGAGTGGGATGGGGTCTCCTGCTAGAGCTGAAATGCCTTCCATCCATAACTGGGGAAAGGAGGAGAAATAGCCAATTTTACATAGAGAAATAATAGGCCCCAAATTATTTGGGTTTTCCCCCCTTAGGTTTGTTGCTAGTTCTGAGCCAGAGACAAAGGTGGCTGCTATACTGAAAGAATTATGGAGAAGCCTCTAGCTTCTGAACTAGGCAAGTGTTTGGACAGCCACTTCCCTTGTGAGTAAGAGTAGCCAGAGAGCCAAGGTTTCAGGCAAAGCCAGAAGCAGGGAGAAGAGGAGAGACTCAGTTACCCTGTGGTGCCACTCCTGGCAGTGGTCTCCCAGAGCAGTGATAGTGTGGGAAGGCAGAAGCAGCCCTGTAGTGCCTATCATAGCTCTGCTTCATGCCCCAGGTCCCCTCAAATTGCTAGAGAGTATCTCAGGCTTATGAGGGAAA
This sequence comes from Gymnobelideus leadbeateri, assembly GCA_011680675.1. NCBI lineage: Eukaryota > Metazoa > Chordata > Mammalia > Diprotodontia > Petauridae > Gymnobelideus > Gymnobelideus leadbeateri. Next base: position 2,129 of record WOXC01010573.1, read on the forward strand.
TGTCGCTTTTATTTCCACTTATAAAGCCATTCTCCAAGGGGTAGAGCCAAGATGGTGGAGAAAAAGCAGGAACTCTCCTGAGTTCTCCCAAAGTCCCTCCCAAACAACTTTAAATGATACCTCAGGGGGGGCAGCTAGGTGGTGCAGTGAATAGAGCACCAGCCCTGGAGTCATGAGGACCTGAGTTCAAATCCGGCCACAGACACTTGACACACTTACTAGCTGTGGGACTTCAGGCAATTCACTTAGCCCCAACTGCCCTCCAAAAAGTAAAGTAAGTAAATAAATAAATAAATAAGTAAGTAAACAAACAAATAAATAAATAAATAACACCTCAGAACAAATTCTAGAGTGGCAGAACCCACAAAAGGACAGGATTGAATAATTTTCCAGCCCAAGACAATTTAGAAGGTTGCCAGGAAAGCTCTATCACACCAGGGTAAGAGTAGAGCACAGACAATGTCCCAGCAAACCATCAATTCCCTGCACAAGGCAGCCAACATAGCAAGCCAACGGCAAGCTTTGGGGCAATTGAATCAGCAATAGCAAAACTCTCATAGCTCTTGGCCCATAGATGGTAAGGAGGCTGGGCAACTGGTCAGAAGGAGATTACAGGGGTCCCTTTGGACTATCAGGTGCAGAGCTCTATTACCTTAACCAGTTCCAGATCTGGGCTGCATTTCCAGGGCAAAGAGGAGAACTAATACACCAAAGTTTGTGGCCACAGGGGAGCAGAGACCCTGGCTACAGTGCCAGGGCAGAAAAGAATGCTCGTGGCTGCTCACAGGCAAGGAGAGTAGTAAAGACTCCACTCCTTAGATCATACCACCTTCGAAGGAGTGAAAACTTATAGATCCCCAGAACTAAGTCTGAAAACAGCTACACAAAAAACCTGAAGCTTGGCACAGTGCCCTTTCCACCTCAGGTGAATGGAGCCCAACTTAAAAAAAAATTAAAAGTCAAGAAATAGGCTGAAAGATAAGTAAACAAAAGCAAAAAAGCCTGACCATAGAAAGATACTATGGTGGGACAGCTAAGTGGCACAGTGAATAGAGCACTGGCCCTGGAGTCAGGAGGATCTGAGTTCAAATATGGCCTCAGACACTTAACACAAAAAAACTAGCCATGTGACCTTGGGCAAGTCACTTAACCCCAACTGCCTTCCAAAAAGAAAAAAAAATAGAATAGGTCAAAATGGTAAAAAAAAAAAAAATCCACTGAAAAGAACTCCTTAAAAAACAGAATTGTACAAATGGGGAAAAAAAAAGAGGTACAAAAACTCCCTGAAGAAAATAATTCCTAAAAAGTTAGAATTGAGCAAAGGGAAGCTAATAATTCCAGGAGGCATCAAGAAACCAATAAAACAAAATCAAAAGAAGAAAATGTGAAATATCATGTTGAACAAACAACCTAGAAAATAGATTGAGGAGAGACAAGAATTATTGGGCTACCTGAAACCATGATCAAAAAAAGAACCTAGACATCATCTTTCAAGAAATTATCAAGGAAAGCTGATCTGATATCCTAGAACTAGAGAGTAAAATGAAACTCGAAAAAAGCCACAGACCACCTCCTGAAAAGTGATCCCAAATGAAAATTCCCAAGATTATAGCCAAATTCTAAAGGTCCCAGGTCTAAGGAAAAATACTGCAAGCAGCCAGAAAGAAATAATTCAAGTACCATAGAGCCACAGTTCAGATAACACAAGATTTAGCAGCTTCTACATTAAAGGATCAGAGGGCTTGGAATATGATATTCCAGAGGACAAAGGACCTAGGATAACAACCAAGAATATAAGTATAATCCTTCAGGGAGAAAATGGATTTCCAATGAAATAGAGGACTTTGAAGCATTTTTAATAAAAAGACCAGAGCTGAATAGAAAATTTGTCTCTCAATTACAGGACTCAAGAGAAGCATAAAAAGGTAAACAGGAAAGAGAAATCATAAGGGATTCAGGAAGGTTAAACTATTTATATTCCTACATGGGAAGATGATTCTTGTAACTCCTAAGAATTTTATCATTATTAGTGCAGTTAGAAGGAGTATACATAGACAGAGGGAACAGGTGTGAGTTGAATATGATGGGATGCTACTTTTAAAAATATAAAATTAAGGGATTAGAAAAAGTAATGCATTGGAAGAAAGGGAAAGGAAGAGGTAGAATCGTGTAAATTATGTTACATAAAAGAGGCACAAAAAAGCTTTTACAGTGGAAGGAATAATTGGGGAGAGTTCTTGAACCTTACTCTCATTGGAACTGGCTCAACACTGGCTCATACCCAATCAATTGGGTAAAGAAATCTATCTTACCCTGCAGAAAAGTAGGAGAGGAAAGGGATGGGGGAGGGGTGCTGATAGAAAGGAGGGCAAAGTGGGGGAGGTAAAAATCAAAAGCAAAACACTTTTGAGGAGAGAGAGAGTAGGATACACAGGGTGGGGAAGTATAGGATAAAGGGAAATTACACAGTAGTCATAATGGTGAAAAAAAATTATAGCAAGTTACTCTTATAAAGCCTTGTTTCTCAAATACATAGAGAACTGAGTCAAATTTATAAAAATAAAGCCATTCCCCAATTGATAAATAGCCAAAGGATACAAATAGGCACTTTTCAGATGAAATCAAATCTATCTATAGTCATCTAAAAAAATGCTCTAAATCACTATTCATTAGAGAAATGCAAATTAAAATAATTCTGGGGTACTACCCCATACCTATGAGATTGGTCAATATAACAGAAAAAAAAAGAAAATGTCAAATGTTGGAGGGGATAGGGGAAAATTGAGACACTAATGCACTGTTGGTGGAGTTGTGAAATGATTCAACCATTCTGGAGAACAATTTGGAACTCTGCCCAAAGGACTATAAAACTGTGCATATCCTTTGATCCAGCAATACCAGTGCTAGATCTGTAGCCCAAAGAGATGATGAACAAAATGGAAAAGTATCCATGTGTACAAAAAAATTATAGAAGCTCTTATTGTGGCAGGACAAATTGACAATTGAAGGGATTCCCATCATTTGAGGAATGACTGAACAGGTTGTGGTATATGATTGTGATGGAATACTGTTATACTATAAGAAATGACAACAACCTGGAAAGGCTTACATGAATTGATGCAAAGTGAAATTAGCAAACCAAAAGACTATTGTACACAGTAACAGCAATATTGTACAACGATCAACCAGGAATGACTTAGTTATTCTCAGCAATACAATGATCCAAGGCAATTCCAAAGGACTTATGATGAAAAATGTTACCCACCTCCACAGAACTGATGGAGTCTGAATGAATATTGAAGTATAACTTTTTTTAACTTTATTAATTTTGGGTGGGCAAAGTTTGGTCTGTTTTCTTTGTCAACATGACAAATATGGAAATATCTTTTACATGACTACACATGTATAACCTATATCAAATTGTTTGCCTTCTCAATGAGTAGGCAGTGAAGAAGGAGAGAATCTGGAACTCAAAATTTTTAAAAATGAATACTAAAAATATTTTACATGTAATTAGGAAAAAATAAATATTTACATACATATATTTATATTTACATGTAAAATGCCACACCATTACCTGCCATGGCTTTGAACTGTTTTCATTCTGTGTGGCTACTAAAGGTAATCAGTAAGGCTCATAAGCTATGCAAGACCAAAGGGACTCAGAGCCTGGCTCGTCTTTCTTCGGATACCCAACTTACAAGCTGGAAAAAACCCTAGGACAACTCACTGGCAAGAAAACACATGAGGTAAGCTCCTATTCCTGCATCACATGAGATTCCACCATGTGATCAATCATGTGATGGAAAACAAATTGTAGCCCAATGTGTGCAGCCTTAGACAAGTGTGCCCTCGTACACTTTGGCTGCCCTGGAACACTCCTGGCTCTTCTGAGGCCGCTCCAAACAAGCACTTCTCTTGCTCACTGAAGTCAGCCCAATTCAGAATCTGACTGATGATATATGATGATAAGTCATCTTCATATATGGCTTTATGATGATAAACTCTCTCAGAAACACCATCTGATTCCACCCTTACACAATTATCTTGTACACTAGCTAGGGCAAGGATTGGCCTGACTTTATGAATGAAGAGCAGCTTCTCTCCAAGTCTGGCTGTGGTCCATCATCTCTCCCCTAGACCACTGACACAGCCTCCGTCGTTCTCCCCACCTCGATTCCCTTCCCTTCTCTAGGCCATCCTTCACAGGGCTGCCAAAGTGACTCTCCTCAAGTGTCAATCTGACCACAACCCTCTGCCTTCTCAATAAGCTCCAGTGGTTCCCTGCTGTCTCTAGGATAAAATACAAACTTTCAAGCTATTGTCCACAGGACCTACCTACCTCTCCAATCTGATTTTCTTCACATACGTTGTTGTCGAGTCAAAGCAGCTTTCTGGTCATTCCTCAAACAAGAGATTCCCCACAGCCACATGTCGAGTCCCACTTTCCTTCAAGATTCCGCTCAAGCATCACCTTCATCGGAAATAAAGCCTCCAGTTCCTCCCTCCCAAAATGACCTGGTACTGTCTTTCTAAATATCACACATCTTATCATGGTTGTCTTTGTATCTTCAGTGCTCCCAGTAGGCATTTAATAAATGCTTGTTGAGTGAGAAACTAAAAGTTCAGAGGATCACAGAGATTCGGGGGCAGGCACCACAGGCTGCTTCTCATAGGCTGGGACTTAACTTTACACATAACATAACTTTAACTTGTCCATTCTCTAATCTTGATTCTGTAATAAAAGATATATGTAAAAAAAAAAAAAACAAACGAGTATTCCAAATGGAAAGAGATGCTTTGCCACATGGTTTGGATGGCTCCCTGGCCAGAGAAGAAACTCTAGGGCAAAATGTACAATCTAGAACAAAAACTTGGAGAAAGTGTGTCTCCTATGATGGATAATAGGATCATAAAGATGTGCTTAAGCACACACACACGTGTACGCACACAATACACACATGCACATACATACACAGTGCACTCTACACACATGCACATACATACACAGTGCGCTCTGCACACATGCACTCACACACGCATGCTCATACAGGGAAGAGGGAAAGAATGTGGTGTTATGAATCAAAGGGAGATAACTCCAGGCACTCGGTAAGGCTTTTCTTTATGATCCTTCTTCCTACACAAGGAGTAACTCATAGGAACCTACTCTTATTGTTGCTCAGTTGTGCCCTACTTTTCCTGACCCCACTGGGGGTTTTCTTGGCAGGGATCCTGGAGGGGTTTGCCATTTCTTTCTCCAGCTCATTTTACAAGTGAGGAAACTGAGGCAAACAAGGTGAAGTGATTTGCCCAGGGTCACACAGCTGGGAACTGTCTGAGGCCAGATTAGAACTCAAGAAAGTGAGTCATTCAGACTTCAGGGCTGGAATTCTCTGGGCTAGAGTGGCACCACCCTGACCCGCCCCCCATACACACACAGCCAAGGACAAAACTGAACACCTTTAATCAGCATTTTCCAGTCACTGATCAGGGAGTGGCACCAAGACACAGTCACATTACCATGTCTCCCTGGGATCCTTCCTGCATAGCTGCCTTTCCACCCCAACACCAGCAACATACTTTTATTGAAATGAGAGTTTGAGGAAATATGGTTACTAATTTGAACTCTACATTCACTCTTACCATTCTAATACATAAGGGATCCCTGGCAACTTGAGGAGGACAGAAGACGCACAAGAGGCCAAGAAAGGCCCCTTCCTGTTGTAGTTCTCTCTTGATTCAGGCTAATGTGAAAGAATGAGAAGCATTTATCATGCATCCAGAATGGCGCCAAGTGCTGTGGACACAAACAGACAAAATAAGACAGTCCCTTCTTCCAAAGAGCTGGGGGGGGGGGGGGTCTAACCAAGGAGGCCATGAATCAGTTTGGCTGCACCGTGGATGGAGAGGCCCATGGCAAGGTCCAAGGGCCTTTGGGTGCAGAGGCAAGTAAAAAAAGGCAGTGCCTGGGGGACTGGAGACTGGCTGTCTTTCATCTCACTGGAAGCCTTGTGTTGGGGGCTCCCAGGTAATCTGAGTGGCCTGAAGGTCTGTGTCACACTTCCCCTGGGCTGCCCCTGGGGGTCTAGCTGGGCTGGGCCTGGAGAAAGGACAAAGGGAAAGAAGGCAGAAAAGCACCACATGTCTGTCCAGGTGCAGTCTGGGCAGTCCCACGGTTCTTCTCAATGGGCCTCAATTTCCTCTCATAAAAAATTAAGGACTCTGGACAAAGTAATCCCTAAAATTCCTTCCAGCTCTGGCATCCTAAATGCTACCTACTACTTTCCATCTGTAGTCAGTCCACATTCTAAGATTCTATATTCTCATTCTAAGATTCCAAGCCTTCCAGCCAGGTCCATGAGATTACACAAACATTGAAGCAGCACTTTACATAATACCTGCTATCTATCCACTCCCCCTTTATCCTCAGGACACCACTTTGAGGTAGATAGGATGTACAAGTATTATTACTGACTTTTTTTTTTTTGCTTTTTTGGAGGGCAATCGGGGTTAAGTAACTTGCCCAAGGTCACACGGCTAGGTTTTTGTTTGTGTGTGAGTTAAGTGTCTGAGGCCAGATCCGAACTCAGGTCCTTCTGACTCCAGGGCCGACGCTCTACTCACTGAGCAAGCAAGCCGCCCCCGTTACTGACTTTTTACAAATGAGGAAAACCAGTCAGAGAGGTTAAGCGAGTGAGCAAGGACACACAGCTAGCTGGTCAATGGGGCCACCAAGATGCAGGCTCAGCTCTTTGGGCTCCAAGGTTGGGGTCTGAGGAAATCGTGGCCATTCTAGGATTGATTCTCCAAATCCAATGCCTCCTGCTGGGGAGAGCAGGGTGTCAACAATCACTAAGAGGAGGCAAACAATGGGGTTTCCTTTCATTTCAGCCCCAAAGCTCTCAGTTTAGAGGGGCCAGGGAGAAAAGGGTTTTGTTCTGTCTGAAAGGACGTACACAAACCAGAGAAAATGATGTCTTAATCAAATGCCTTCCATCTCCTCAGCCTTGGGCTCCCTTGATCTCAAAAATTCCATATAAGCTGGGAGAGGTGAAGAGCCTTTGTGAATAATTGAAGACAAAATAATGAAACCCCAGAATGTCAGAGACATAATATAGTTTTGTAGAATTCATCATGGAGCCTTTAAATTCCCAAATACTACAAGCTGAATAATTTATTCCTGTGTCAATACAGGGCTAGCAGATGTTCATGCACAGCCAGCGTTAACCCTACTCAAACTGAAGAGGAGGAGAGAATGGAAGAAGACACTTGGCTTAAGGGAAATTATCCTTCCTGGTGTTTTGGTTGATGAAAAAAATCCAAGTGGTTGTGAAAATGTAGGGGAAAAGACAGGGAGCAGCAGAGAAGGGCTGACAACCTTCTAACAGCCTCCTACTTATACAGAGAGCCAGTCTGATTTAGTGGCAGGAAACCCCCCCACCCCACCCCAAATGCAGCTGCTGGTGTGGGAGCTGAGATACTAACGGTCTTTTCTTCCAGGAGAATCCCCAGGGGCAAATGGCTGATTTCTGACTAAAACCCATCCTGGAGCTGTTTATTGATATTGACCGTACTCCTCAGAGCAGCGATTCCCAGGGCACGTTTCCCGACACCCCAGGGCATCCGCAGTTATCTGGATAAAGCAAAATTATCAAAACAAAATCAGTTTGATTCCTCTTAATTTAAAAATAAAAATACGTTATTCTGCACGTGGATGACAAAGCAAAGCTAGCGCCGACACTTAGGTGATTTCACGGTGGGGGTGCAGCCTCGGCAGAGTCCAGAGCCCAGCCCTGCCTTCTCATTCCACAGAATTCTTGTCCAAATCCATACGATCTCCACAGCAACCATCCAAGGGCCTGGAGACCTTCTCGAGGACCTTCTTTAATATTCTGAGGACTAGGCAGAAATAGGGTGTGGAGAACGCCCCCCGCCGACATCATTAACTGCAGGAAGAGCAGCTGCGCTCCCGCCACCGGCCTTGTCTATTTCACCTCAGTCAATTCTCACAAGGCCGCCAGAAAGATGCTGCCATTCTCCCCATTTCACAGATGAGGCGAAGTGCTGGATGAGTCCTCAGGACTAGCACATGCTTCTCTACGATTCTGTGCTAGTTTTGGGAGAAGTAAAAATATACCTACGATGTGGGTCCTGCGTCCCAAAGGTGAGGAAGCGCATGCAAATATCCACAATTATAAAATGAGGGGCGGAGGCGGCGACCTCCCCCCTAGTCGGTTCCCTTCCACGTTCGATGCACAGCAGTCTCTACCAGCCCAGACACAAAGATGTGTATGTGGCTGTGATGTTGGTTCTATGGGCTCCAGCCTCTACAACCCTACAGACCACAGCTGGAGCCCTGGATCAGTGGGACCCCAGCTGCTGCTGGACTTGGAGCCCCGTCACTATGCATTTTAAAGTTCGAGATCATTTCTACTACAGCAGTTAATAAAAATGAGGTGAGGGATTTTCATGAAGCATTTTGGAAGTGATTACAGGTAAATGATGATGAATGGACGGGATGCTATGTCTCCCCTCTCAAATAATCAAAGCACAGTATCTTAGGGATGGAAAGGGACCTCAGAGGTCCCATTCCACCCAGTGGCAACAAGGTTCTCCTCCAGCACCTTCCAATTAGGTCAGTCCTTCCCTCTGACCCTCCCAACTTCTGGCCCCTGCTTAGTATCTGGAGGGAGTTGATGAGAAACAGAAAGGTGCCTGAAGCTGCGTCTGCATGAACTGGGACTGGGACAGGAGGGCTGGGGCGGAGGCCGAGGAGTGAGTGACGAGGCTCAGCCATCAAGAAGGTGCTGGGACCTTGGGCAAGCCACTTCCCTTCTCCGCTCCTTTCTTCCTTTTCTATAAAATGAGGGGTTGGGAAAGATGATTTCCGAGATTCCCTCCCACTCTAAAATGCCATGATCCTAAATTGTTCTATCACTTGCACAGAAATAACTAGTCAATTCAGTCCACCAGTTTAACTGATTCTTTAAAAAGTAATTGGCAGCATGTTAATTTAATAGCTTCATAAAGACAGTCTATGGGAATAATAATAGTAATAATAATATGAGAACGAGATAATAGTAATAAAAGAGAGCCATTTCTATCGGAACTTCGGTGAATAAGACGAGAAGAATCAGATAAAAATAATAAATAGTTCACATTTCTAAAGCACCTTATGGAAACAGTTTATCTCTTGACATTTAAATAATGTTTGAAGCTTTAAAAAAAGTCCTTTACATACATTCCCTCTCATCTGATTCTTACAATAGCTCTGTTAAGTAGGTACCATAAGAATTATTTTCCCCTTTTTACAGATAAGGAAACTGAGTCTTGGAGAAATTACGTAACTAACCATGGTAAGTGGCAGAGTGGAATTCAAACTAAGGTCATCTGACCTTACAGTCATCTAAGGTCATTCCATGTCCAACTGTCTTCCTACCACCCCATGCTGTCTCACAAAGGAGTGAGATTTTTCTGACGTTCCTCAGTTTCACCTGGATCCTCCCTCTGCTTCCCCAAAACAGTCAATTCATAAGTAGTTCCCCAAGGCCACTAAGGGAGAGCATCTCCCAGCACCATATGACAATTAAAAACTCAAGCACAAGGGGCCAGGGGACAATCTCCTCACCCAATATAAAGTGACTCAATTTAATAGACAAAAATTTGTCATCCATCTCCCAGGTGTCTCCTAAAAACAGGAAGGAGGGTAACTTTGGGGGCAATGATCGCCCAAATCAAAGAGGACACTGTTCTCCAGCCTGACTCTTCTGCACCCCCATTATGCAAGCCCATGGACTGTGAAAGTGTAAATTAAACTTTCAGTGGTATAGGTCCAGATGGTGCAATTGTTGCTAAATTGCCCCGTGTAAAACAGGCATGGCCTCACTTTATACCTGATTTTAAGAAACGAATTGTCTTCAATTTATTCCAGTGTCTTAATTCGGTTAACCTAATTCTCACCACAGAAGCCAGAACAGAACATTTTTTGGTTGAACTAATATGCATTTGTCACAACCATTTGCAATGGTGACCTCTCTCACCAGCTGATCACCCAGAAAATATGGAAGGAAAGAGCAATGCAGCTGGATGTCAGCGCCCAATAACCCAATCTCTCGGCTCACTAGAGCAGATGCTGCTCTGATCCACTGGGCACAAGCTACATTACCAACTCCTTTATCCTATCTCTAGGTACAGAGGCCATCATTTACACAGACAGTGTGGCTTGTCATGAAGTGTAGGGGTTTACAATTTCTAAATGTCAGTTTGAACTTCTGATGAGTTCCTTGGAGCAATGGTGTTTGTTTCTAAATGAGGCAACTTGTCAACTCTGCATACATAAAACCAGTTAATCAGCAACCAGCAATGAGATGAGAGAGGAATCAGCTGCCTGGTTAACAATGATCCCCCAAAGCCTTTTCAGTTAGGAGAGAATGCCTTATCCTCAGCCTATAATATTCCCTATCCATCACAAGGGGTTATTGCCATTGTGAAGAAATTAACCCTAAATTCCTAGTAAATCTTGTGTGGGATCACCTCTTTTCCTCCATTCAGTATAAACATACTAGAGACAAAGTTCCTCCTGTGGCACTGCCAAGACTCTCTATTAATCAGCATGTTCATACCTAGAGCATCAGGCTAGGAATTTGAAGGCCTGGGTTCTAATCTCATCTCTGAGGGTACCTTACTTGTGTGATTCGGAAAAAGTCACTGCTCCATGGATCTGGTTCCTTTCTATGAAACAAGGTGGCTGGACAGGGTCAGAGATCCTTAACCGTTTTTATCATGGAATCCTTTGGCAGTGTGGTGAGGCCTCTGGACCCCTTCACAGAATAAGGTTTTTAAATGCAGAAAATAAAATACACGGGCTTACAAAGGAAAACAATTGCACTGAAATAGTCATGGATTCTTAAAAATGATTTCATGGACTTCAAGTTAAGGACTTCTGGGCTAGATAAGCTCTGAAGTGCCTTCCAAACCTAAGATTTCATTGTTCCAATGATAACTGATGTGCTCAATGATGAACTTTAGCACCATTGTTCTCCTCAATATTCATGGAACATTCATTATGTGCTTAGTGCCCACTGAATAGAGCCCTGAAAGATAAGGGATTAGTGGGATCTGTCCCAGTGGGGGGAGGACCCCCACCAGGAAGCTGGCTCATGTGTCTCCTGAAGCACTGAACTGTTAATGAGACCTTTGTTCAAGTCCTACCTGAACACCTTTTGGTGGTGGGGAGGAAATTCCAGGTTCTCAAGGGTTATGCCACTGATACATGAGCTCTGGTGGAACACGTGAATTGTGAGGTCCACCAGGACCTTACAACCTGAAGTGGACCTATCTCTGCCATTAGAGACCAATTTAAGTTCAAAGAGGCTTGTGACCAGTGGCCTAAAGACACAGCAGCTCATTAAGGCAATCTAGCAAAAGTGGTAAGGCTCACTCATAGATCCCTGAAGTATAAGTTTAGGAAAATGAGTAATCCCTGTCAGCTGCTGATGACATAACTCGATGAATCACAGTATCTGATAAGCCAAAAGACACAATCTGCCTCTGGCTTTGCAGATGTCCAGAACTTATAGTAGCAAGTGAGGATGGACACAAAGGAGCGATGAAATAGAAGCATAAAATACAGTCTTTCTTAACTCAGGCCAGGACTTTAGACCACTCATCATTAAAAAGCCCCTTATATGTTGGACTTAGATATTTTATGAATAGTAAATTTAATTTTTCAAAGTATTATAAGAATAAAACTATAACCATGAGAGAAGTAAGAGATTTAGGGGAGAGAAGACTTCAACAAAGAAGGGTCAGAAGATTTTTGTTTATTTACCTGGTAACACCAATAATGTTTGGAAAGACAAACAACACTGAAAGACTTGAGAATTCTGATCAACACAATGGAACCAACCAGCATCCAGAGGTCTTCCTTCCAGAGGAGCTGATGGTAGTAGAGGGCAGGCTGAAGCATCTTTTGGGAAAGGGGACACAGCTAATGGGGAATGTGTTTAACATGACTCCAAATATTTGTAATGAATTTTCTTTTTTCAGTTGGTCTCAGTGGGTGTGAGAAGGGAGGTAGGACAGAGCGAATTTGGAAGTGAAAACAAAATGAAATGGAATTTTTAAAAAAAGATATCTTCATTTGAATTCCCTCTCTGCCATTAACCAGTTGTCACTTTGGGCAAGTTTTTAAATCTTCTGAACCTCCTTTTTCTCATCTGTAAAATGCAGGTACTGGGGCGGCTAGGTGGCAAAGTGAGTAGAGCTGGCCCTGGAGTCAGAAGGACCTGAGTTCGGATCCGACCTCAGACATTTAACACAAACAAAAAAAGAAAAAAACTAGCCATGTGACCTTGGGCAAGTTACTTAACCCCAATTGCCCTCCAAAAAGCAAAAAAAAAAAAAAAATTGCAGGTACTGCCCCTGGTTATCTCACAAAGTAAAGTTATGGCCCAATGTGAAAGGTAGATATTACTGCCAGTGGAATCACATTCCTACCCATTCTACACACTTCTTCAACTTGCCACCAAAACCTCATGTCAATGTGGACAGCTCCTACATATTTATAATTTGCCAAGGATCAAACCATTGCCTACTTTTACAAATTTTCTTAATATGGCCTAAAGTCATCTAGTCAGCCTCTCTACTCCATCACACAATATTACAATGTGGATGGACCTTAGGGATTCTCTAACTTAACAACCACCCCCATCACAACACTGTTTTACAGGAAAGGAAACAGAGGCATAGAGAGACAACGTGACTTGCCCAAGCTTAGGCAGTTGAAAAATGGCTAACCCGAGATTTCCAGAGCCAGGTCTAGTATTCTTTCCACCAGACCATACTATTTCTCAAAAGGGGGAGGGGGGGGGCCATGGAACAGGAATGCACACCCTTGAGTAAATTAGCTCATATCATTTCTAATTCTTAATTTGGCTTATTTGGGGTTAAGACTGGCACCAAGTTTAAAAAAGGAATGTAGAAACTAGGTTTATTTTAATAAGGACTTGAAATTTATAACCCTTATCATTGCTGGCATCTAAAAAATTTGGCTCAGTCCCTGAGTTGCAGAAAACAGCTGCCCAGCCACCACGTGAGCTTTATGGATTTTCTTCCCAGCAGCCACATAGTATCAGAACCAGAGAGGAAGTGCTTCTGAGCTTGTTTCAAACACCGAATGGAAGGCTAGTGGAAAAGATCGCTTTCCCTCTGGCTCCTGTGGCCTTTGGAAGCCTGTCAGTCACAGAGCATGGGCCAGAACCTGGATGTGCTGGGCCCTGCTGTCAATGAGAGAAGGTTCATTACTAACTCATGGTGGGCACTGTCCTATCAGACACCAACCCTGCCTACAGAGAGGCAAGCCTTGCTTCATATCAGTGTCAAAGAGGGATCCTCCCTTTATAAAAGCAGCCTCACAAATGTGCTGCTGAGGGGGTAATCACTCAAAAGGTTTCTGCTTAAAACAAGCATGCATTCTCAGGTTCACAGGAGATTAGAGTTCAATAAGCATGCATTACGGACAGGAGCCTTAGAACACAAAACGTAGCATGTCGGTGCTAGATAGGACATATAGATTACAGATGCTGGAGATAATGATTGTGGGCATTCACAGAGCATATTAAAGTTGGCAAAGGACTTCACATGCTTTATCTCAGTTTACCTTCACAATAGACCTGCCACTCTTTTTAATTTACAGATGGGAAAACTGAAGTGAAGAGGAAACTGCCCAGGGCAGGAGACTTGTCCAAGGCCATACAGTACTGAGAAGCAGAGCTAGGAATCAAGCCCAGGCCTTCAGAGTCTAAGCCCAGCTCTATTCTTCCTGCGGCCAAATAGATTTTCTGAATCTAAGATTTCACCATAGTTAAGGGAACAGGAAAACTGTTTCCTCTGAAATGCTAGAGCACAATACATGGTAGTGGGGTCAGAATTGCTGAGGCAGGAATAACAAAAACTTCCATCCTTTAAAAGAAGCCCATCATCACAACTACACACAAGTGTACTTTCTCACAAAGACCTCAATTTTAACCCCTCGAATTAGAAACATTAATTCCCTTTAATATTGCTAGTTCACACGAACAATTCTGGAGCTAATGGATTTATTTGGTTGATGTTCAAACTTGCAAAACTGGATTGTGAAATGATTTATAGTAATGAAACACGGCTAAAGTCCCCATAGCTCTGCCACCAGGAAAAGGATGCAGGAACGTGGACAGAGAGAAGCAAGTTTCAGTAAATTATTTGCAACAGAAAACATACACATGATTACTCCATGCAAACACAAGGCATCCATCGTATTCCCTTGGGTGACTCTTTTCATTAGAGCTAATGGGCTGAGGGCTCCTGTTCTGAGGCTATTTCTGTGAAGGCTCAGGAAAGAACACAAATCTTGTTCTGCCTGGTGAAGTTTTCTTTTAGTCCAAGAATGAAGCAACTATGTGTAGCTGCATTCACACATGGAGGTCTGAACGGCACAGCACCAAGTTTCTAGTCTCCACTCACTTTCATCAGAAGGATGGAAGTCTTGACAAACATTATTAATGAATGACATAGAGAAGCCAACTGCCATAAAATCAAAGTGCCGGAAAAGTTCTCATTAGATCCTTTCATTAGGATTAGGAAAGATTTATTATTACATAGAAAAGCCTTTTCCCACAGGTTCATAAAAGATAGCCATACTAAAAAGGGTGTCAATCAAATAATACTTATTGGCACAGAACATCTGTAACCATGCCTCCAGACACTGTCCAAGGCTTCTCCCTTCAACTCTATCAGTGTGGGGATTCCCTCCACCATACATAGCTCAATTCTTCCATGACAGGGTTTCTGTAGCCAAAAGTTGTATTACTCTTTGGTCAAGCTGGACTCTCCAGCATAGGCAGGCACTAGTCATTGGATGACAGATCACTGGTATCATAATCAAAGTCTTTTCCCTTTAATAGGGCAAGGCCTCCATTAACACAGAGTAGGAAAACCCCCTTAGTAGCTATGCCATGATGAGGTAGCAGTAGTACAGTAATCTAGTGGAGATGGTTTTTCAATGACAAAGAAATACCAGAAGATGGGATTACAAAGCACAGACCTGCACTAGAAACTGGAGGCTTAAATGTTCACATGCCATATGTATTATAAGACATATTCTACGGGCCTAGTCATCCTGGGTATATTTTTATTCATTTTTTCCCTGAGTTCCTTAGACAACTGATTCGATTCTTTATTTATATACAGTGTACTTATGCTTAAAGCTTACAGACTCATATTGGTCAGAGCTATGAGGGCCTTGAGAACATAGAAAGTCAGAGCAGAGAGATGGACCTTAGACTATAGGATATCAGAGCTGAGAGGGAGCTCAGAATATCCAATGTCCGAGGTGGGAGGGACCTTCAAACAAAAAAAGTCAGAGCAGAAAGATAGAATATAGGACATGGGATATCTTGGAATATAGGACATCTGAATTAGAATAGAGAATATTGGAGCTGGGAAGGGCCCTGGAGGATGTCCAAGCTGGAAGAGCCCTTAGATCAGAGATCATCAGAGCTGAGAGGAACCTTAGAACACAGAGAAGGACCTTAGAGCAGAGAACGTCAGAGCTGGGAGGACCTCAGAGATGAACTAATCCAACCCCTACCACCCTGAGATGAATATAATGAAGTGTGGAGAAGGGAGGCAACTTGCCCAACGTTACTCACACAAGTTAGTGTAAAGACCGGGCCAGGAGCCCAAATTTCCTCACCTCCCAGTTCCATGTTCTTTCCACTATCCCAGACTATTTCCTGTCTTTTTATTATTTGAGTACTGTACAAGGAATAGCTACAAAGAATGCTTCCTTCCTATAATTGCATTTTGTGTAGCCATTGGAACACACTCCTAGTACTATGAAATCATGTTTGAATTTGTGTACTTGCTGTCTGATTTTAAATGCTACGTCTGGTAGATTATCAGCAAAGTGAGAGACAGAGCAGTAGGTGGTGTTGAAGGAATGTGCAAAAAAACATTAAGAGAGCAAAAATAAAGGCTTTTTGAGAAGTTAAAATGCAGTTCGAGAAAATTTGCAGAAATATGCTGGCAAAGTAAATACTCCTAAATATTTTGGTTTTCTCCTCCCCCCACCCGGGGCAAATATACTCTAAAAAGACAACTATTAAATGATATTATATGGAAGACAAGGAAGGTGAAGTCAGTCCTGGGATGGGGGGAGGCATTAATTTAAGCTACTTCCTCAAACTGCAGGCTAAGGAATCCTATAGATGTGAGCTAAGTGGGCACAAGGGAAAGCCTGGAATCTCATCTATTTGGGAGAGGCTAAAGCTAAGGGAGCAGGGAGGTCAAGAGGTCCTAGCTACAGTAAAGCCACAGAACAGAATCAGATAACGTCAAGTTTGGAAGAGCCTTTAAAATCCATTCATGGTCCAGTCATGGAATTTGGGGCTTTCACAAAAGAGCTAGATAAGTCAGCAAAACATAATCCAATGTGAAGCTTGAACTGCCTTAAGGCAACATGTGGCCTCCTAAATCCTTAAGTGTGGCCTTTTGATTGAATCCAAATTTTTTAAATTAATTTTTTTTTTAATTTGGGTTCAGTCAAAAGACAGCACTTTAGGATTTAGAAGGCCACATGTGCCCTTAAGACCTCAGGTTCCCCACCCCTGAACTAAAGCATCTCAAACTTCCCCTTCCATATCTACACAAGTTTTATTTGTCTTTATTTGTGAGGGGAGGGTGAAGAGGGCCAAAGACTGAGAAGCTGGCCTAAGGCACTCTGTCACTCTTCCCTCCTCCAGGACAAATGGGTGAGCACGCCTGAGAGTGGGGAATTTGAATAACAGAAAAGCTCAGTCCTTAGAGAGTTTTTGCTCAGGTGCAATTCTAACTCTGACATCACAGACAGATTGGATTTCGCTGATGAGGCTGAAAAAAAAAAAAAGTATGGGAATTTTTCTTCCAGAAAAGGGGAAGAGGTGAAAGAAGCCCAGACTGGATCAGAGTAGTCACTTGAAGGTGATGCTCAGAGATCCAGGAAGAATAAAAGCAGAGATTACATCACAATCACAGAATGTCACAACTGGAAAACCAGCTAAGCCCACTCCCTCCTTTCACAGGTGAGGAAATGGCCAAGAGAAAGTAAGATTGGCCAGGAGCAAGTGGCCGAGAAGGCAGGGAAGCCAGGGCCTTCTGCTTTCTGCTTTCTCACTCAGCCCCTCCCACTGCACCAGGGCTGCCCCCCCCATGCCCACCTTCTGGCACTCATGTTGGCAGCAATAAGGAACCAACGTGACAGTCTATGCCTTTCACATGTCCCTGGAACATTTTACCTTCTGTCCGCATCATCTTGGTATTAGATGGTAAGGTACCAGAGACTGTGTTCTTTAGTTTCCTGGGAAGGTGGAACACAACTTGGCTGAATAAGTATTTGTTAAGTTAAATTGAAATTACCCCTAGAGCTTCTCTGCATTTCAGATCTTAATTAAAAGCTTCTGCTTCTTTCAAGGAGAGAGCAAATATACTCTCCATTGTTTCACGTTGTTCCTATAATACTTTTGACAAGGAAACAACTGAATTTTCACTTTTTTTTTGGTGCAAAAATCTATTTGTAAAAAGCTGTCCTGACACCCCAGTGAGTATATCCAGGTGGCAATGAGGTGCAGAGAGTCTGAGCTCGCTTTCCATAATGAATTCATTTGTTCAGAGGCTTATCAGGAGCGTTTAACCACGGGCAGTCACAGAGTGACAGAAGAGCAAAATCAAGGGAACCTCTTATCTCCTGTACACCAAAGAGCATGATCTGAAAGGCAGGACTTAAGAGGTATGTGTATAATCCTGTAAGCTTCTCTCTCTCTCCCTCTCTCCTGTCTCTCTCTTTCTCTCCCTCTCTTCTCTGTCTCTCTCTCTGTCTGTCTCTGTCTCCTCTCTCTCTCTTTCTCTCTGTCTCTGTCTGTCTCTCTCCCTCCCTCTCTGTCTCTGTCTCTCCTCTCTTTCTCTCTCTCCTCTTCTCTCTCTCTTTCCCTTCCTCCCCTTTTCCTCCCCCTCCTATTTCTTCCCCTTTGTGAGAGAGAGAGAGAGAGTTAATTATCTTTCAGACCCACATGGAGTAGAAGCAAGGGCTTTGGATAGGACACTGGCCTATAGGATGTGGACATTCTACTCAGATCTTGCCTAGGGTCACAAACCAAATTGACTTTGTGAACCTTTGAGGTTCTCTGATAGACTTGAAAGGGAAAAAGCCAGAAGCGGGGGGATGAAGTCTGGCTGAGTGTAAAAATGTCTGCAGAAGGTTATCCTCTGAATGATCAGCTGTGACAGGTACTCTAATGAGGCCAGTAACAGATCTCTACTGTACTGCCACAGGAAGGCTCCTTCCTTCACATAGGCAAGGTACTTCAGAGAAGTAGTCATATTTAAAAATGAACCAGCAGGTACTTGAAGATTCAAACTTGATTTCAAGCAGCTTTTATCAGCATCAAAAGCAAATGTCAACACCTCCAGCTTGTTCTAGCCTCCTTGTCTGGAAGAGTAATAAAGATCTACAAAGGTAAACAGGCTCTACAGAGCTGCTCTGATTTTGCTTTTAGCATTTAGCATTTTAACAGCATGAGATGGGAGGGCAATAAGGGCCTGAAATGAGATCATCAGAGGATGGTAAGAAGTAGAAGTACAGCAGCAGATCCATAGTAGCCATTCTTTCCCCTGAGTGGGAGGAAGGGCAGCACCAAGTTGTACTTGGCTAGCACTGGAGAGAGAGGACATTCCCAACAGTGGAGCTGTAATGTGGGAAGGGAGTGTAGCCTGTCCCTCTGAGAATCTGGCCCTTGGCCCTGTGAAAGGTGAGAGGAAGGAGAGACCTGAAGAGAAAGGTGCCATGCTGACAGGACTCTGGGAACAGAGGCTTGTCCTATGCTTGTTACAGATCTGGCTTATGCCAAACCCCAGCTAGTCCAAGCTGCTCATTTTACAGATGAGGCAAAGGAAGTTCTAAAATGTAAATTGACTTGTCTAAGGTCACAAAATTAGCTACAAAAGAACCAGAACCAAAAGAGAGATCACCTGACTCTTGGTCTGATATTCCTTAAAGTGTAGCACACTGCTCTTTCTCCTATATAAAGGGCTCACTCCAAAGAATTCAGAGGATTTGGCCAAATCAAATGTACTTGTCCTCACTAATGAATGGAAAAAGAGCCTAAGAATTGAAAGGCAAAACCAATGGCTCTTATTTGCAGTGATTATGGCACAGAACTCAGGGACTCAAGTGGACATGCTGTACATTCACTTTACACAATGGACATGCTCCCAAAAAGCTAGGTCCAAAACAAAATCTATTCCTTTCTTTTTAAAGCAATTGGGGTTAAGTAACTTGCTCAAGGTTATATGGCTAGTTATTTATGTGTGAGTGCTAAGTACTGAGGCCAGAACCTATCCTGGGTCATCCCCACTCTGGGGCCAGTGCTCTTACTTACTGTGCCACCTAGCCGCCCCACAAAATCTATTCCTTTTACAGGATCCTATTTTTGAATCCTGAGTTTTCTTATACTTGTATTTTTTAATTAATATTTTTTCTAAGTCAAAATCATTTTCACTTCCTCCTACACCTCCCTTCTAGGGGTGGGGGGAAGAAAAAAAAACACGTGTCAAATATGTATAATCATGCAAAACAAATTCCCATATTGGCCATTTCCAAAACCACATGTCTCATTCCGTATATTGAGCCTATCACCTCTCTGTCAGGGGGTAGGTAGCATAGTTTTTCTTCCAGGAAGCAAAGGAAAAGGAAAAAGCATTCATAAAGTACCTACTATGTGCCATATACTGAGCTAAGTGCTCCATAAACACAGTCCTCTGGAATCATGGTTGATCATCTGATTGATCAGATTTCTTCTATGTTATAAAACTGTTAGCTTTTACAATATTGTTGCATCTGCATAAACTATTTTCCTGGTTCTGCTCACTTCACTCTGCATCAGTTCAAACAAGTCTTCCCATGTTTCTCTGAAAGTTTCTCTTTTCTCACTTTTGATGGCATTATTCTGTATTCCTTTACATTCACTTATTATAACTTATATAATCACTTATTATAACTCAGTCATTCCCCAACCAGTGGGCACTCTCTTAGTTTCTAGTTCTCTGCCACCACAAAAAGAGCTGCTCTAAATACTGTTATTCATATGGGCCCCTTTCCTTTTCTTTGATCTTTTTGGGATATAGGCCTAGGGGTGGTATCACTCAGTCAAAGGGTATGTGTGTACAGTTCAGCAGTATTGGATCACAGTTCCAAACTGCTTTCTAGAATAGGTAGAAAGGCTCACAACGGGGCGGAGCCAAGATGGTGGAGTAGAAACAGCTCATCCAAGCCTCTCTGCCCCCAGATTCCCCACAAACTATGTAAAAAAGGACTCTGAACAACTTCTGGAGCCCCAGCACCCACAGAACGACACAGAGAAGCTAACCTCCCGCTGAGGACAGCCCAGCAGCCCTGCAGGAAGGACCAGCGCAGCGGTCTGGGAGCCGGCAAGGCGCAGAGCGCAGGAGCCCAGCTGAGCCGAGCCCAGGTCCTTGTGAGCCGAGGTTTTAGCCCCAGGGCGGCAGGGCCAGCAGCCAGCTGGAGGAACCCCAGAACACCAGGAACTGTGGCAACTCCAGAATTATCAACATAGACTTGCCTAGGACAAAGTAAGAGGTTAGTGTCCTATGGACTTTGGGACCTGTATTTGGGGAATGCGTCAGCTCCCTCCTCTGGGGGCTAGAAGCCGCTGAGGAGACACGCCATTTTGTAGTTTTCATAGGCATTTCCGGCTCCCAGCCTACAAATCGTGGGGAGATCCAGCGATCAGTCTGGGGGGGTAATCGCTCTTGCTTTAACCTCCCTGGATCTGGATTGTGATCTAGGGTGGAAGTTGTGGGTGGGTTTACAGCTTGCCAGAAACAGAAGTTGCCCCCCACATGTTTGGGACGAAAATTCCTCTATCTGGCCTTAAAGTCATAGTGTGGCAGCAAGCCCAAAAGTCAAGCAATTAAGTGGCAACATGCCAAGGCAAAGGAAACAGAAAAATGCAACCCTAGACTCCTATTTTGGGGGCATAGAGCGGGGAAAAGGACTGTGAGGTCAGAAGTCCTGCTCCAAAAGCCCCAGGGGAAAACATGAGCGGGTTGCAGGCCATAGAGGACCTTAAGAAGGACTTTAAAAATCAAATAAGAGAAGTGGAGGAAAAATTAGAAAGAGAAATGAGAAGGATGCAGGAAAAGTATGAAATGAGGGTCAATAGCCTGACTGAGGAAAACAACACCTTAAAAAATAGACTAGCTCAAATGGCAAAGGAGGCCCAAAAGGGCAACGAAGAGAAGAATGCCTTAAAAAGTCGAATTTGCCAGATGGAAAAAGAATCTCAACAGTTCACTGAGGAGATTCATTCCTTCAGAGTTAGACTGGAGCAAATGGAAGCTAATGACTTTATGAGAAATCAAGATGCTGTTAAGCAGATCCAAACAAATCAAAGATTAGAAGGCAATGTGAAATATCTCATGGGAAAAACCACTGACCTGGAAAATAGATCCAGGAGAGACAATTTAAAAATTATTGGACTACCTGAAAGCCATGATCAAAGAAAGAACCTAGAAATCACCCTTCAAGAAATTCTCAAGGAAAACTGCCCTGATGTTTTAGATCCAGAGGGCAAAAATAGAGGTTGAAAGAATCCACAGATCACCTCCTGAAAAAGATCCCCAAAAGAAAACTCCCAGGAATATTATAGCCAGGTTCCAGAATCCCCAGATCAAGGAGAAAATACTACAAGCAGCCAGGAAGAAACAATTTCAATATTGTGAAACACAATCAGAATAGCCCAGGACCTGGCAGCTTCTACACTGAGGGATCGAAGGGCATGGAATATGATATTCCAGAGGGCAAAGAACTGGGAATGAACCCAAGGGTCACCTACCCAGCAAAACTGAGTATTTTGTTTCAGGGGAAAATATGGTCATTCAGTGGAATAGAGGACTTTCAAGCATTCTTGAGGAAAAACCAGAGTTGAATAGAAAATTTGACATCCAGACAGAAGAAGCAAGAGATGCCTGAGAAGGTAATCAGGGAAAAGAAATCAAAAGGAACTTATCAAAGTTGAACTATTTACATTCCTATATGGAAAAGCAATATCTGTGACTGATGATATCTTTCTCACTATGAAAATAATGGAAGAAGGGGGTGGGGTCATATGAATACATATGTGAATGTGTGTGTATATGGTTACAGTTATATATAGATAGAGGGCATAGGTTGAATTTGTTGGGAAGGGAGAATACTCAAGGGATGAAATTATGAGGTGAGAGAGGAAAGTGGCAAGAGGAGATGGGGAGAGACATGGTAACATAAATTATCTCATGTAGGGGAAGTTGTTGCAAAGGAGGGGGAGAATAAGGAAGGCTAAAAAGGCAAAACCACATTCACATCGAATTTGGTTCAGGGAGAAAATGACATACATACTAAATGGGATATCTCAACCTGCAGCAGGATAGGGGGAAGGGGGATGAGAGGAAGGATGATGGAAGGGAGGGCATCCTTGGGGTGAGGGGAGGTTGGAAGTACCCACTATAGAAGAGGGACAGGATCATGTAGGGAATGGACCAGGTGGGGGGTGGGATGAGTGGGCGGGAATTATAACCAGCCTTGTACAATATATCTACCATGATAATGTTTTGCATAGCTAGACATGTACAACATATACTGAATTACTTATCTCCCAAGAAGGAATGGGTGACAAGGGAGGAAGGAAATGGATCTGAAATTCGAGGTCGTAACATTAAAGGTTTCAAATATATATATAAATACTATTATTAATACTCTTTTGCCTATAATTGGGAGATAAGATGTGCAGGAATTGGGACACAAAGATTCATCTTCCTCTAATGGAAAAGTCGATGGGGGTATGGGAGAAGGTATGGGAGAGAGCAGATTGGAGGAAGCGATATCTTGTGGGACTGCTATTCAGGGAGGTTGGGTAGGGGAATAATGGGGGGAAAATGATTGTAACTCAAAATCTGGTGGAAATGAATGATGTAAAACAGAAGTTAATAAAGCATTTGTTAAAAACTGAAAAAAAAAAAAAAGAAAGGCTCACAACCCCACCAACAATGAATCAGTGCTACTGTTTTCCTATAATCTTGCCATGTCTGCCAATTTCCTAGAAGTAATTTTAATTTGCATTTCTCTATTAGGAATTTGGAGCAATTTTTCATAAGACTATAGATAGTTTGGATTTCTTGACTGCAATAGATTAGAGCCAAAACTTTAATTTTATGTAATAAAAATTGTTCATGTTATCTTCTGTGATTAACTCTATTCTTTGTTTGGTCAGGATTTCTTCCCTTTCTGTAGATGTATAATGGAGATTTTTTTTTCCTTGCTCTTCTCATTTGTGACATTTCACATTCAAAGTTATAGCTTGTTTAAGAGTCAAAAGAATGGGAAACTTTCTTAGCCTTCATCTTGTATCTTCCCATCTCCTTGGATTTTCCAGTGATACTCATCACAATATGTCCAGATCAAGATCTTGAGACCCTTTATTAGATTTATCTAATCAAAAACTTCTGTATAAAGATGAAAAACCACACAGAGGAGGGTAATTAGGCAGACTCTCAGCCTCGGAAAATGTGTAATCTGACAGAGAAGATGCAGCATGAATTTTTCCTGATGCTCAAGATCCAATGACTACCTAAGCCCATACAAGCCAATCAGCACAGAAGTTAAGAAATAAATATATAAAAAAGACAAATAAAGACAAACACAGACAATGGAGGCAAGGGTAAGTAATGGAGGATGAATACAAAATGGTGGCAGGACCCTGCAAGAATGTGTTAAAACCTAGAAAGGACAGAGGCTGGTGAGGAAAGGTAAAGAAAGAAAATGATGCTTTCTTTAAACCTGTATTAGGAAAAACTAGAAGATAAATTAAGAAGTAGGACCACATTTCTGGATGAATTCAATGGATGAATGATGGAATAAATAAGTGAATGAATTAATAAAAAGGAATTTATTTAATTACCCACCCTGTGCCAGGCACTGTGCTAAGTGCTGGTGACACAAAAACAAAAGTGAGCCAGGCTCTGCCCTCAAGGAGCTTACACTGGTAAAGACAGCATGGACAAAGGAATAAGGGCCAAGAAAAGGAGCTTAGATTTGGGAAGGTACAGGAATGATGAGTTGATCCACAGGGCATTCAGATGACACATCCTTTCAGAAGCAAAGGTAGTACTG
This sequence comes from Gymnobelideus leadbeateri, assembly GCA_011680675.1. Lineage (NCBI taxonomy): Eukaryota > Metazoa > Chordata > Mammalia > Diprotodontia > Petauridae > Gymnobelideus > Gymnobelideus leadbeateri. Next base: position 26,367 of record WOXC01010573.1, read on the forward strand.
ATTTGATTATTGGGCCCCAAACAAAAGGTAAAGAATATTTGGGTCTGTGGGGAGAGGGAAAAAGGAGGCTGTGCAAAGAGGGGCATTAATACACAATTGTTTGGCCAGCAGTGAGAAGCCAGGGGTGGACATGAACCACGACCTAGTCTGAGGCCAGCAGATGAAATGTACTAGGTACATCTGAACTCTTTTACTCCTTAGTCATGATAGCTCAGCTCCAGGGCAAGAGTTTCTAAACAGAGTAGATTAACTGGGGGGGGGATGCTTCTAAGTGGTCTGGTTTAGAGGGTTCCCCTTTCAGCAGCAAAGCTAACCATGGTAGCAGCTGAATGAGATATGAACTCTCTATTCTGGGTGCCATTGACCAGAACTCTGTTTGAAAAAGATTTGGGGGTACTCCCCTGCCAATGCCCCACCATGGGGACCATGTTGCCAAGGACAATCCTAGGCACAATCCTAGACTGTGCCTAGCCTCCCCCAATGTGGGGGAGCCTGAGGAGCTGGTGTCTGATTCAGGTGCTATTTTCACATTTGGAAAAAAGCAAGTTTGCTGAAAATATTCCTAGCAAGTTCTAGTTAAAACATGATACACCTACATATCTCTCATGTGGAGATGAACATAATGTTTTTTATAACAGGAAATAGTAAGCAAACTTTACACGCTTAGCAGCAACAACTAAGCCCAGTTAGGATTGGAATCAAAGATCACACTCAGCAAGCCAACTTGGGGAAAAGCTTTAAAAGACAAAAAGTTAACATTTGCTGCATGTGGAAGGAACCACACCTTGGTCTGCACAGGAGAAGGAAACAAACATGTGTGTAGCTGGAGGAAACAATGAAGGGCAGGCGGGATGCAGGGAAACAAGGGAGGCCAACTTTTCATTTGGTCAGCCTTTTAACATCCCAGCCCAAGAATAAGTAATTCTCTGCGGCATCCAACACTAACTGCAGAGGAAGAATGCCACACATTTGGAGAGTCAGAGAATGCAAAGTTAGATCTGTCACCTAAACAACTGAAAAATCACAGAATTCCCCAGTGAACCAGCTTGGAATTCCTGGGAAGGTGAATCCAGGGGCTTGTGGCAGAGGTATAACACCAATGAGATACCCATAGTGGTCCTATGAGTGTGCATATGTATTTCCAGGGTAAATTCACAAAATATAATAAACTTTCTTCCTCAAAGGCAAAACCAAAATATTTATTTGGAACATCATTAGGATACCAGGAGGTAAGATTTAACAAGGTACTCATCACTAATCCTGAGAGTCCCCACATCCCAAGCCTTCTTTCTGTCAGGCTTCCCCACAAACAAGTTCCCCTAGGCAAATCCCTCCCTCCTCCCACTCACAGCTTGCTCTTTTTTTTCCTTTTTTTTTTTTGAGAGTGGAAGGCAAGGCAATTGTGGTTAAGTGACTTGCCCAAAGTCACACAGCTAATTAAGTGTGAAGTGTCTGAGGCTAGATTTAAACTCAGGTCCTCCTGACTCCAATGCCAGTGCTCTGTTCACTGTGGTGCCACCTAGCCACCCCATAGTTGCTCATCTAAAGGAAAGTTCTGACACTGTAGAATAGAAACTTTCTCATGCAAATCAGCTCACTCCTTTTCCAGCTGAACCTTTTCCTCCAGCAATATGTCTCTACTTTTACACATAATATGATAACTTGTTAACAACATGCATCCTCAGGGTGGCTAAGTGGAGTCAGGAGGACCTGAGCTCAAATCTGGCCTCAGACACTTAACACAAAACTAGCCTGTGACGTAGGGCAAGTCACTTAACCTCAACTGCCCAGCCTTCCCTCCTTCAAAAAGCAAAAACAAAATAAAAAACACACACAGACCTAACATGCATCCTCTTCTACATTCCCCTGTCATTTCTTCCCCCACTTCTAGTGTTATTCCTTGCAAACACCTTTCTAAATCTATGGGTTCTCCCTTCTGTAACCTTGGTTCCCAGTTTTCAAAAAGTCCTGTGCTTTTAGCCCATTCTCTCACCAGGGAGGAATAAAATAAATCCTCCCATCCTGAGATACCCATTTCCTTCCCTAGAGACTTCATAGTTTGTGATCCCATCCTCATTGCCAAATGTAACATTAATTCTATACCCATAGCAGCCGCTATCAATATGCATGCATATTTCTAGGGTAAATTCACAAAATATAATAAACTTTCTTCCTCAAAGGCAAAACCAAAATACTTATTTGGAACATCACTAAGATACCAGGAGGTAAGAATGAACAGGGTACTTATCACTAATCCAGAGACTGGATTCTTTCTGTTAGGCTTCCCCACAAAACAAGTTCCCCTATGCCAATTCCTCCCTCTGCCCACTCAAACTGCTCTCTCTCTCTCTCTCTCTCTCTTTCTCTCTCTCTCCTCTCTTGCTCTCTCCCTCTCTCCCTCTCTCCCTCTCTCCCTCTCTCCTCCTTCAGCAAGTTTCTCCCAGCACACTGAGCTCTATGTGACTCAGGCTCCAGGTCACACAGGCCTATTAATGGGCAGGGAAGATGGTCCTATTCCATTAACATTACAGAAGGGTAGACAATAACTGTAACAGAGGGGAAGTATATACATTTCCTCTTGGACAGTTTGGTCAATCAGGTCTTGGCCCTTTTATTTTTGAAACCTCAGAACCAAAGGTTTTCTTCAGAATCAGAAATCATACAGCCTTAATATCAGATACAAGCTGCATGCATGCATTTGTAGATGGTCAACCTGAAAATTAGGACTTGGACAGGAAAAGTTTACTACTCAATTTGTACCCATTTTGCACTCTGATTTTCTGAGACTTCTTAGTCCATCTGGCTGCTTGTGGTAGATTCCACATATTAGTTTTTGCTACTTCAAGGCTCAGCAAATCTGAAGAAATTACACAAGAAAAGTAAATGATGGTAGCTTGACTTTAGTTTCTTCTCTTGATGACGATCAGCCATCAGGAAATACCTTGCAGTGAACATTGTCCACAAGGTCACAAAGAAGTAATGGGAAAATGCACCAGAACAGCCTGGTCAAATGACAACAACACTACCCCCACTAGAAGTTCCTTTCAAACCACTGGTACATATACATCCAGCAGCATAGTCCCTCTCAAGCTCCTGAAAAAAACAACCATACTGAGGCAAATATAAGTAATGAAAATGGCATTAGCTGGAGCAAATGAACCAATTCAAAAGAAAGAAAGATTCTTCAGCAGAAGAATCAAAGCATGAAAATGCATGTAGAAATCTCAGAGACGCTACTTATGTTCTAAGTATGACACTGATGAGCCTGAATCCCAGGGATCAATCTTTAAGATCGTCACCAATTCAAAAACAAAGGGATCAAGAAGATTCAGTTGAAGAAACAGAGATACCAGAAAGAGATGATGGAGACACAGAAGCTAATAATGAGCCAACATATGAAGAGAGGAAAGCAACACAAAAGAATGAGCTCAAGCCAGAGCACCACAATGAAACAGACCCAGGAGGAGCCAATAACACCATGACTGAAACCATGGGAAAGGAAGAAAAAACTGAGCAAGGTGAGCCAGCCATTCAAGAATGCAATGGAGACCAAAAAGGAATGAATGCCAAGCAGTCAGAAATCTGGGAATATTCTACAGTAGCACCAAACAGACCAAACAGACTACTTTAAAAAATCACAGACATTTTCCCTCTTTGAGAGGAAGTCACTGACAAATCAAAAAATGGGCAGAGTATTCTTGAAACAAAGCCTTATACCAAGTCTCTTTCTGTTGTAGCAGCAAGCAGAGAGAGAGAGAGAGAAAGAGAGAGAGAGAGAGAGAGAGAGAGAGAGAGAGAGAGAGAGAAAGAGAGAGAAAAGGTCGAAAACAAAAGCACGTCAAACCTTCCTCAGCTAATCAGGAGACAGTCAAAGTCGGGAACAATTCTATAAATATGTATTTATTGTTCATAGTCTATAAGCACATATGATAATTTATACTTGAAAATAATTTTTACTTCTGAAAGAAAACTGCTGATAGCCAACTTTGTATGGTAAGCTAATTATTTATTTTCTTGTAGGTTGAAAACATTGTGACCATGGTATTAGTATTTATTTCTACTGATAATATCAGTATAAGAAGTACACTCAGAAAACTTAAGTATAGCGGTCTTAATTGTCTACTGTTGTAATAAAAATCTATTTCTAATGTGGATAAAAAAAAAATACTTGGGGGCTTTACCATCATCAGACTACATAGAAGGAGCCACCAGAAGTACAGCATGGGGTTCTAGGCAACATTTTAGTCAATTCAATGACAAGCAGTGCATCCAAAGGAAGATTACCAGAATGTGAAATGATGCCTCTAGACTTAAGTTATCCAGTGACAGTAGAAAGGGAACACAGCTGCACAATTTTCATCTGGTTTCTGCTTTCTCTACCGAGAAAAACTATCTTTGGACTAAAAAGGCCAGAATAGAATGGGGACTAGAAGGCCAATATCCCAGAGCTAGAGGGTCATAAGACAATACTGAGCTGCCTTTCACAAGGCCAAGATGAACAGGTACCATCAAGTGCTAGGAAGACAGCAGGTGTGAGCATTGAGCCACAGCCAATGATCCCTGAAAGATCATGGAAACCAGGGAGGTACTACAGGACTGGATGAGGGCAAAAAAAGAAAGGACAATGGCTCTTGCAAACTACAGCCCCATGAGTTTAACTTCAATTCCTGGCAAAATTATCAACGGTCCCTTAAGAAGAATGACTAGTGAACATCTGGGAAAAAAGGAGTGAGCAGCAGGAGCCAATACGGTTTCATCAAGAAGAGGTCATCCTAGACTGACCACAGTCCCCATATGATTGGATTGCTAAATCCATACGTCAAGGAAATGAGGCTCATATAAATTATCTTGATCTTAGCAAAGCATTTGATAAAAGTCTCCTGTGATATTTTTATAAGGAAAATACAGAGAGATGAGGGCTACGCGGTAGCCCAATTAGACCAGTTTGGAATGACTGTGCTCATTAGCGAGTCACTGACAACTCTGTGAGGGACGTCTGCAGTGAAGGGCCTGAGCACTGGAGCCAAATTGGCCCTGTGCTATTTAACACCTTGATCAATGACAAGGCAAAAAACCCTATAAATGACATGCTGATCCAATCTGCATATGACACAAAGCTGTCATATGCCAGCCCAGTGGATGACACAGGCAGAACTGAAAAAGATCTTGACAGGCTGGAACGCTGGGCCAAATCTAATAAATACAATTTAACAAGAATAAATTAAGGTTTTACATTTGGATTTAGAAAATCTTTCACAAGCATAGGATGAAAGAGAAGCAGTTAAAAAAACAGTTTTCTGAAAAGGATCTGGTAGAGTATGAGCTTATTATGAGGCAACAGTATGAAGGCCATCCTAGGCTGCACTAAGAGAGTTAAAATTCCGGGACTAAAGGCAGGATGCTAGCCCCTCTGTACTCGGCCCTGGAGAAACAACATCTGCAGAACTCTGTCCACTTCTGGGCAGCATATTTTAGGAAGAGAACTAGTAAGCTGGAGAACATCCATAAAAGGGCAAACAGGTGGGCTTTGAGTTTCTGCCATATGAGGATTGTTTGGAAGAATTTTAAAACGTTTAGCCTAGAGAAAAGACATAGGCAGGAGTCAAGTCAATAAGCATATATTAAGAACTTACAATGAGCAAGCAATGGGCTAACAGCTACATACACAGAGACAAAAAGGCAAGGAGTCTGCATTCTAATGAGGGAGACAACATGTAAACAACTAGGAAAACATGAGCTTTATGCGAAGTAGGTGGAAAGCATTCTGGGAGGTGAAGACCTTAGCTAGGGAAGGGGAAAGGCTTCCTGGAGCAGGGGGGATGTGAGCTAAGTCTTGTTTTTCCAAAGTGCCCAAGCTGTTTTTGGTTTTGTTTTTATTTTTCTTAAGCATTTTTATTTAAAGTTTTGAGTTCCAAATTCTAACCCTCTCTCAGTCCCCCGCCCTGAGAAGGTAAGCAATCAAATACAGGTTATACATATGCAAGTATGTAAAATATTTCTATATTAGTCATTTTATACAAGAACAGTCTAATAAAAGAAAAAAAGGAAAGAAAGTGAAAAATAGCCTGATTCAATTGTATTCAATCAATATCTCTTTCTCTGGAGGCAGACAGCATGTTTCATCTTTAGTTCTTTGGGATTGGCTTGGATCAGTGTATTGCTGAGAAGAGCTAAGTCACTCAGTTCTTCACCAAACAATATTGCTGTTATTATGAACAACATTCTCCTGGTTCTGTTCACCTCACGATGTATCAGTTCGTGTAAGTCTTTCCAGGTTTTTCTGAAATCATCCTGCTTGTCATTTCTTATAGCACCATAGTATCATCACATTCATATCACAACAGTTTTTAAAGCCATTCACCAATTGATGGGCAAACTCTTAATTTTCTAATTCTTTGCCACCATAAAAAAGCTACTATAAATTTTTTTTGTACAAATATGTCCTTTTTTTTGGATGTCTTTAGGATATAGACCTAGCAGCGGTATTGCTGGATCAAAAGGTATACACAATTTTATAGTCTTTTGGTCCTAATTCCAAATTGCTCTCCAGAATGGTTGGATCAGCTCACAACTCCACCAACAGTGCATTAGTGTCCCAGTTTTCCCACATCTCCAACATCCAACATTTTCTTTTTTTTTCATATTAGCCAATCTGATTGGTATGAGGTAGTGCCTCAGAGTTGTTTTAATTTGTATTTCTCTAATTAATAGTGATTTGGAGCACTTTTTCATTTGATTATGGATAGCTTTGATTTCTTTGTCTAAAACTGCCTCTTCATATCCTTTGACTCAGCTCTCTATATATTTGAAAAACAAGGCCTTTATCAAAGATACTTGTTACAAAATTCCCCCCCCCACCCAAGTTTTCTGCTTTCCTTTTAATTTTGGTTGCACTGGTTTAGCTTGTACAAAAATCTTTTAATTTCCTGTAATCAAAACTATGTGTTTTACATTTTGTAATGCTCTCTATATCTTCTTTGGTCATAAATTCTTCCCTTATCCATAAATCTGACAGATAAACTACTCCATGGGGAGCTAAGTCCTGAAGGAAGTTGGTGAAACCAGGAGATAAAGGTGAGAAGACAATCATTGGAGGCTTGGAGCACAGCCACTCTAAAGGCAGAGAGAGGAAAGTTGTAAGACAGTATTGGGGAGACTGCAGCTAGGACAGCGCTGACTGGAGAGGGAGGAAAGGGACAGGTGATAAAGAGCCTCATAATGCCAAACAAAGGAGATTACACTGGATACTAAAGGTGAAAGGCAGCCACCTAGGGTGAGGGGAGATATGGTCAGACCTATATTTTAGAAAAACCTCATGGGAACAGACTGGTGGTGGAGGAGACCATGGAGATGCCATGATGATTGCCTGAAGGCCATGGTTGTATGAGTGGAGAGAAGGGAACAGACAGGATAGATGGGAAGGTAGAAATGAAGATTTGGCAAGGAATGAGCACCAGGGAGGAAGTGGAGTGAGGAACAGAGAAGCCTTGAGACTGCCAACCGCTGCCTGGGAAGAGGGAACTGCCCAACAGTAACAGGGAAGAAGAGTCTTTTGGGGGGAGAGAATGGGCTCTCTTTTGAACATGCTGAGTTTGAGATGCCACTAGCAAAAGAAACCAGGGAGCAGAGAAGAGTCAGGAGACAACAGTGCAACAAAAGCCTTTTGTTTTCATGAAGAGATAGGATCAAGGAAGAAAGCAATGGCCAACAGGGTCAGATGCCACAAGCTAAATCAGAACTGACTAGGATTGAGAAAAAATCCTAAGATCTGACCATTGAGAGATCACTAGTAAAAGAGCAGTTTCAGTTAAATGGGGGGGGAGGGTCAGAAGCCAAACCACAGAGGGTTTGAACGAAGCTGAGAGAAAACGAAATGGGAACACTTAATGCAAAGGGCTTTTTCCAGGGGTTGAGAAATACAGGATTACAGACACTAGGAAGAATAGATAAAGCGAGGGTTTGTTTTAAAGGATAGAGGAGAAATGGACATATTTGTAGGCAGCAGGGAAGAAGCCAGGAGGCAAAGAGAATGAAGATGAGAGAGAGTGGGATGATAGTGGGGGTATGAAAGCCACTGGGGTCAAGAATGCGTGGAGAGGTGTTGGCTTTGTCCAGAACAAGATGCTCTCAGCAGCACCAAGGCTGAAGCAGAGTGGGTACTGGGATTTGAATCCCAACTGCCATTCATACTCACTGTGTGACCCTGGGCATATCATTTCACCTTTTGTGTAATGGTTTTCTCCCCCAAACAAAAGAGGGGTTGGGCTAGCTGGCCTCAGGGGTGCCTTCCAGCTCTAGGTTTCCTATAAAAGGGAAATCAAAGAGGCTAGCCTTTCAGATCCAACATTCTTCCTTCTCAGTTGAAAGCTCTCACCATTGAGATTGGCAACCTCAGGTCCTTCCACCTAGGATGGGCCATTCTCAAAGGTCTTCCACCTAGGATGTACCATTGGAGAGGAAATCACATCACCCAAGCATTGATGCACACTAGCTCTGTTCCAAAAAGCTCAAGGAATGTGGAAAGGCAAAAGCTAAGCATGAGAAAGCTGAACTAGTAATTTTACACTGATTATTCCCAACCAGAAAAATCTCTAAATATTTACAATTAAAAACATTTAATTTCCTTTTTACCCCACAAAAAAGCACAATAGGTGCAGACCCTCCTAAGAGGATACATGCATTTAAGATGCTCTGTATTTCAGCTCCACAATAAATACACAGTAATATCACTGGAGGATGTTTTGCTAAACAACCAAGTACATAATTACAGGCATTTTCAGCTGAGGAATTATTACTGCTTTAAAGCCCTAACATCTCATTCACCCACAAAGTAATATTTCTTTGTCCTTACAGACACAGATGGGCATTCTGCCTGAATCCTCTGGTGGCCACTTGTCCTTCCTGCCCCTCCATTGTCTACTGTGAGTCTCCTGCAAATCATCCAAGGAGACTGACAAAAAAGCTAAAACTCCTACCTGATATGGAAGCAAAGCAACCTGCTCACAGGAAATCCATGTACTCACAATGCCAGTCAAGTGAGCAAGTCTTCATCAAGCACTTCCCAGGTGCCAGCCCCTTGCTAAGCCCCAGTGATACAAAGAAAGGCAAAGACAGTCTATGGTCCAGGAGCACCCAGTCATAAGAGGCAAGGCCTGCACCAAATGGGGCAGAGTGGCCAGGCTTTGAGAGTCATACAGAAGGTCTCCTCCCTCTGCAGGGCATCAGAGGAGACCCTGAGGGACTCTCTGGCCTGGACTTTTGACTTCTGGTCTTTTGACTTCTGATCTGATGCATTTTCCACTACAATGTGATGTCAGCATGGCTCTGAGCCTCCCACTTTCTTTTGTCAACTATGGGGTAATAATTGCTAGTCTGATCACTCTACAGCATTGTTGTAAGGATTAAATGAGATGACTCTAAACACCTTTGTTAATGGGAAAACACAATATAATTCTCTGTCATTTTAAAGAAACACTCACCTCACTCATTTGGGAAGCCCTGATGGTCAGCCTTCCCTTTCATCATCTAAATGCCAGCCACTCCCTGCCCCAGCAGACTGGCAAACACATCATTGAGAAAAGGTGACTCTTACATCCTCCTGCATTCTACTCCCCAGATAAATGAGGAAGAAATAAAGAAAAACAAAGGGGCTGGGGTCTGCATAGGAGTGCTGTGAAACCAGAGTGGGGTGGGGGGGAGGGGCAGTAGGAAAGGAGGCTTTTGACATTGACTACAATCACATTTTGCATTTCCTTCCTACTTTTCTCAGGATTTTCACATGACTTCAATCTTGAAGTTGTTCAAGTCAGAACTATTCTTACCCAGTTTGGATTCACATTCCTAAAAACAAGAGCCCTCCTGATTATAGCTGATGCTCTTTAGCTCTGGTATATTAGGAAGGGCCTAAAAGGTAAGAAGTTTATGCTCCAGCAATAATTCTCTTATTCACCAATCTCATAACCCTATCCTCTCTACTTCAGTAGAAAACATAAGGCAGATTTCTCTTTAGGCCTCACACCTTTATTTTTGTGACATTTAAAAAGTGGGAGAGACATAGTTTCTGGGTAATTTAATCATTTTATTAATAAAGCTAACATGTTTATTAATAAAAGAGGTCAGCAGTATTCCCGAATGCCAAAGACCATCATGGTGGCAAGGTCCACTGCTTATAGGCCCTTGGAAGACTGGTCTCCTGAAGATGGCAATCAGCTCTGATTGGTTAGGCATTAATGAGAGAATAAATATTATAATGAGGGGCTGAGAGCAACATCATGTCACAGAGAGACCATCCTTGTACCAAGACCACCCTAAGACTTCGGTAATCTAGTCAAAGAATCTATCCCCATCAGAAGGCTGGATGGGATCTGACCAAGATTGAGGAGAGCTAATTCAATCTTATTATCAGGAATGTCCTTCAAGAGACTGAACTTTAGAAAAAGGGCACTCTGAATGTCCCCAAATCATCGGTTATTAATAATCATTTTGCTCGTCTTGTAAGTGGCTGCTAGAAAGTAGGCCTGCACAGCTGGCTGATTCTGAAGAAGCAAGCTGAAAGCTTCGGTGCCTCTCTAGGCCAATGGACCATAAGCCTGAAGAGTACAAGGAACAACCTGTGAGGATAAGTCATCAATGTAATGCATTTATTTATTTTTTTTTAGAAGATGAGTACAAGGAAGGGCCAGGCCATCAAGCCTTTGGAGTGAGGGTATTAAAAACACTGCATAAAGCATCTTATTGATTTTCAAATCAATAAAGTAAAAAGGCCTCCCTGTTAAAGTTGTGGCAAGCCTGACAGGGGAGTCCAGCAAATGTCAAAGTCCATCAATCAGCCTAGAGGTCAGAGTGGAAGGAGAAAACATGCGAAGAGCAGATTGGAGGAAATGCATTTGATAGAGTATGGCAGAATTCTCTTCTAATCACCCCCTAGTGCTAAAAAAAAAAAAAGCATAAGGTCAAGACAGACTAACTTTTGGTCACATTTCCCTCAGAAGAAAATTCCGCATAACTCACTCTTCACTTTTGGAATGATCCATGCAACCAACACTTGGTTTTCTAATATTTCATAAGCTACTTTCATTCACTTACCAAAACAGTCATTTTTTCTACCTGTATAATAGGATACGGCGCCCAGAACATCAGAAGCAGGAAAAGGACCTTTCCAGGCACCCCTGGATTCAGGTGAGTGGTAATGATGATGGTCCTGGACATTCACCCAGCCCTTCAAAGTTTGCATTCAGCTCCAACTAGAGGAGCTCATTTATGTCTGGGCACTACAGGGGCTGTGTCCATCTTCTCAGCCTGCCGCTGCTGGTGATAGCTAGTACCGGGTGTGATGGAGTGTAAACCTGAGCTCTCCTGACCCCAAATCCAGAAGTCTCTACCCAGATCAGATGGAATCCTACATATAAAAGCCCACACAGATGTAAATTACTAAAATTAATATTAGCAATAATAATAATAATAATGTTAATAAGTCTTGTGCCACATCAAATCACTTCACATGTTATCTTTAAAATAGCATTCTATGTTTCTAAGCCTGTGCCTAGACGCCTTTGATTGTCCTACAAGAGACAATTTCTCATCAGTAATTACCCAAACATCTTGTTTGGCCTCCAATCAAATTGAAACCTCCTGGTGTAGTGCTGAGAGCCTCAGGCAGCATGGCCAGGGACTTGCTCTCACACAGGCTTTGCTGGTAGCTTAGGATCTTGGACAGATGACTTGTCTCTCCTGGTCACCTTCTCCATCTATAAAATAGGGCGGCAAGGCTCAGCCATCACCAAAGCTCTTCCTGTGCAATGATGACAGCAGCAGCAGCAGTTAGCCTTCACACGGCATGTCCTAGGGGCCCAGGACCATGCTCATGCTTTACAAATGTGATCTCAGCTGATCCTGACAGCCCTAGGAAGCCCATTTTACAGATGAGGAAACTAAGGCAAACAGAGGTTGTGACTTGCCTGGGGTCCCACAGCTAAGTGGCTAAGCCAAATCTGAAATCAGGTCTTCCTGACTCCAGACCCAAGTTCTCTCCCCATTTCTCTAGCAGCTGCCAGTGACTCAGTGAAAATCTCACTGTGCTTTATTTCTGCGTAAGGCACTCTTGAAGGAACTCCATTACTAGACTACTTCAAGCAGCACCCTACTTAATTTGCCTTGGCAGCAAATCCCACAAATTACCCTAAGCATGTGTGTGTGCAGGCGTGCACCCTCACACACATGTGGTCATCACCCTTATTAGACTATAAGTTCCTGAAGGACAGGGACTGTCACATTTGTCTTTGTATCCAAAATACAATATAACACAAGAAACTAAAATAGTTGTGGTATGGAGGAAAGAACACCAAATTTGTATGCAGGAGTCTTGGGTTCAAATCCTTCCATTTATTAGCTCTATAATTTTGGCCAATCCCCCTTGCTCTTTGAAAACTACTTTTCCTTCTATGTAAAATACCTGCAACCTCCTTCCCAGGGCTGCAGTGAAGAAAGCACTTTGCAAACCTTCGACTGCTCCAGAAAGTGGCTTGATTACTCCTAGAGAAAATTTTCACAAGATGGGAAGTCTGACATGAGAAGAGGAAAACACGGCCTTTCCATTTTTGGTTTTGTCTTTGAATGGTGCCTTATTGTCTGGTTCCATTTTGGTCTTTCAGTGTTTTCACTCTTACCATATTTTTGGTGGCATCCTACACATGAGGGCACAAGGGAATGATTCATCTCAAAGACTAGAATCGCAAGTACACAGTAAACCACGGGATTTATACAGTGGGGAAGGGGATGAGGCTGGAGAGGTGGGGGTTTAAGAAAATGTTCTTATAAATAATCACAATGCAAGTAAGTGAAGTGGCTTAATTCAATGTTTTATTGGCTGTGGGATCACTTCCAAAGCCCTTTAGGGCACCACAAATTTGGTGACCAGATGTTAATAGTATGTCTATGCCAAAGAGAACTAAAAGATGTGGGGGCTTTTTTTCTTCAAAAAGAACCTCAAAAATGAAATTAGATATCTTTCAGATCGGCATCTACTTAGTACAGACAGTAGATTCTCCCATCATCCACACAGGTTTCTCCAGCTCTCTGAGGGACCAGCTGAGCGTGGGAAAGCATGACTCTCTAGGAGTGGGTCAGTTTTTTTATTTTGCAAGCTACTAGACGACACAACCTTTAGAAACAGCCCACCTCACACTCAAACTACAGATACGAAAGAAGCAGTGCAGGATGGGAGAAAATGAGTTGGATTTCAAGTCTGGAGTCCTAGACACAAGTCCTAGACTTTACTCATAACCCAGATAACTGTGAATCACTTGAGTTTGAGGAGCTCAGTTTCTTCCCATGTAAAGCTCAGATAACACCGCTTCACATTACCCCTCACAGGTCCATCGAAGCATCAAAGAAGATAGTGGATGTAACCCAAAGCTCTTCAGGAGTAGAGGAATGTAAGACATTCTTATTATTGGAGACAACAGTGTTACTGAAATATTGATGCATAATGGGATTCTGAGTTAAAGGCCTGGATTTTTCATAACTGCTACTATTTATTTCCTATATGATACTGGGGGGATACTTGCAGTATTACAAAGCCTTCTGAGCTCATGAACCTGTGGTCATGTCTTCAACCAGTGAAGGACGTGGGGGTGATCTGACTGCTCCTTCACTGCAATGAACCTTCTGATACATGATGGCATTGATGTGCCTAAGGAACCTATCTGAGAGTTCTAGGAGCATCCCTCCAAAAGCTGCTCAACTAGTCAAGGAGGATGGCCTTTCCTGATGAGAGGGCACTGTCCTATCAGCACCCACACTACTCTGCTAGAACAAACTCCTTAGGTCTATAGTCACAATAACTGTTAAATAGAGATTAGTCTTGGTGAGATTCAAGTGATCAGTGACAAAACAATCAAGTCTCAAGGTAGAGCTAACCTTAAAGCAGTAGTTATGACAACTAGCCAAGCACTGCTCTCTTCCCAGTCTGGGTTAAGATCTTGGCAGAAGCTCTGAGATGCTTTCTTCACATCATCAGCTGGGTATTCCATGAATCTTTAAGCTATTTCAGACATGAATAAGATCCAGTAAATGAGATATTCACAGTATGTCATGTTCAAAGAGCAGCCAAGAGAGCTAAAACTCAAACGCTCTTTCTCAACCTGACCAGATGATCTGACACAATTATCAGGAGGCCAAGCCTTTGTTAAGTGACTTTGTCCACTGGAAACACGAGACAAATAATGAAATGGAAATGGTGGAATGGCACAATGCCAGACCTGTGTCTCAGTACAAATACCTACGACCTTTACTGGGGGCAAAGAGCTAAAAATCCTACGACAATTTTATTTGGTCAATAGCACTCAATCCTAACCGAGATATTCTTATGAAGAGCCTAACTAGGGTTCTGTCTTCCTTAAGAAACACCACAACAGAGTGAAAAGAGCAATGGATCCACAGCCTGGCTTTACCTCTACCTCACTATGTAAACACAGAAGAGGCACCTCACTAAGCTTATGTTCTATAGTGTGGGGGATGAGGAAACAGTAACTGGCACCCTCATCATCCATCCCATCTCACCAACAGGACACAAGAGCCATCAAACTGGTTATAATCTCACTAACAGGAATATACTATCAAGGAAATAATTCAAAGAAATGGACATATTTGTACAAAGATATCAATAGTGTTCTATTGTAATAAAAAAAAGTTATAACATGTAACAGTAAAAACTGGGAAGCAAAGCTCAGTGCTGGTGGTTCACTAGATCACAGAATTTAAAGACAGAAGGAAGATCAGTGATAATTTAGAGTAACCCCTTCATTTTACAAAGGAGGAAAACCAAGGGTGAAAAAAGCTAACAGATTTGCCCACAGTAATGATGCTTCACAGAGTAACACAGCATCCGTTGTAAATCCTTTTAGAACAGGGTTTGTTCAATGTATCCTGCATCAACAATATGGTGAAGACAAATAACTTTGAAGGATTTAGGAGCACTAATAACTGTAATCACCCGCCAGGATTCCAGAGGACGCAAAATGGAACATACTACCACTTTGAGACAGAGAGACTCAAAGGGCAGACTAAGATGTTTTTGGCCATGGCCAAAATATATCAAGACATATTACATATCTCTAACGGGGGTTTTGTTTTTCTTACTTTCTCAATGGAGTGTGGGAGAGAGAAGGGGGAACAGCAGGAGGCAGGGGGAGCAGACTTCTGCTGATTGAAAAAGCCTGGATATTATATTTCAAGAAATCTTAAAAAAGAAAAAACTTCCCCCATCTCTTCTAACCAGAGGGCAAAGTATAAACAGAATCCACTGGTCACCTCTTGAAAGAAACACCAGTGGGCAGCTAGGTGGCACAGCGAATGGAGCACTGGCCCTGGAGTCAGGAGGACCTGAGTTCAAATCCCACCTCAGACACTTAACACGAAACTATAGCTGTGTGACCTTGGGCAAGTCACTTAACCCCAACTGCCCTACCTTCCCCTCTCCAAAAAGCAAAAGGAAGGAAGGAAGGAAGGAAGGAAGGAAGGAAGGAAGGAAGGAAGGAAGGAAGGAAGGAAGGAAGGAAGGAAGGAAGGAAAAGAAAGAAAGACCAAAGTGGAAACTCCCAGGAACAGTATAGCCAAAATCCAGAGCTTCTAGGACGAAGGAAAAATAGAGCAGACATCCAGAAAGAAGAAATTCAAGTACTGAGGAGCCACAGACAGGATCATACACAATTTAGAAGCTGCCACTATAAAGGGGTGGAGTGTCTGGAATATAATATTCTAAAAGGCAAGGGATATGGGCTTGCAAGCCAAGAATAATTTAACCTGGAAAAGCTGAAGATAATCCTACAGAGGGAAAATATGCCTTTAATGAAATACTTCAAAATATTCCTGATGAAAAGACTAGAGCTGCATAGAAATTTTGAAGTTCAAAAAAAGCAGTTAAGAAAAATAAAAAAAGATTTTTTAAAAATGAACAATCATAAGGAACCAAAAAAGCCCCATAAACTGCTTATATTCTAATTCAATGCTTGTTCCTTCCTTTCCTATTCCCTGATTGATTGGCCCAACCTCTAAATCCCATTCCTTGCTACATCAAAATAAGAGCTTATAAACTGCTTATATTCTAATACAGGGAAATAATACATGTATCCTCTCTGAACCCTATCATCATCAAGGGTCATGAGGGGGTCTAACTAGACAGAAGGTATGGGAATTGTTTTGTATGTCTTGATGATCTTAAAAGAATGTAAAAAAGAAGAAGAATACACTAGAGAGAAGGGAAGAGAAAGAAGATTAGAGAAAATAATCTCATAGAATAAACAAGCAAAAGAAGTCTGTGCAAGTCTTGGAGGAGGGAATATTGTGTGCGTGCACGCACACACACACACAGAGTTGGGCACAGAAACACTCGACAGGAAATGAGAGAAAAGGGGGACAAGGGGGGGACAACTCAAAGGAGGAGAGACCCAGAGAGGGCTGACAACCTACAAAACTATAGCTCTTATTTTGATGTAGCAAGGAATGGGATTTAGAGGTTGGGCCAATCAATCAGGGAATAGGAAAGGAAGGAACAAGCATCGAAGTGCTGATTATGTGTCAGACACTCTGCTGAACACATCACGCATATCACCTCATTTGATCTTCAGAAAAACCCTGGAAGTAGGAGCTAGTATTATCTATTTTGCAGCTGAGGAAACTGAGGCAGGAAGGGGTTACCAGGGTCACATAGAGAGTGAGAGGCTGAGGCCACATTTGAACTCAGGTCTTCCAGACTCCAGGCCCATCACTCTCTCCATTGTGCCTCTAACTCCCTACTTCTAAAATGGCTGAAGAAGTCACAGCAAATACATGTGACAGAAAACTACTGCGCAGTAAGAAATTATGAAGGTGAGAGTTTCAAAGAAACCTGTGAAGACTTGTAGGAATTGATTCAGACTGAAGTCAGCAGGACCAAGAGAACAATTAATACACTGACAATAACATTATGTACAAAAATAACTTTGAAAGACTTGGGAACTCTGATGAGTGTAAAGATCAACCAGGATTCAACAGGCTGCCTGCCTCCTGCCAGAGAGCACACACATACACATGCACATGTACACACATACACATAAACTCACACACTCATACACTGTCTCATACACACACTCTCACACATTCACACACATACACACACTTTCACACACATACTCTCACACACAACTCACACATACACACACTCACACACACACAAACACCCATCTTTGGACATGGTCAGTGCAGACATTTATTACACTTGACCATACATGTTCATTGTGAGGGTTTTGTTTTCCTTTTATTCTCAATGTGTGGAGCGGGGTGTGGTAGAAGGAGAAAGCACATTTTTGCTCATTGAAAAAAAAATAAAGTTTAGTTTTGAAAAATGAATGCGGTCTGTTATGGCCTATTTTGAATGAAGCCCTGCTGGACGTTTGTGGGCATCACTCAAAGTATTTTGCTATCAGAATTATAATATGTAGGTAAACAGGCTACCAAGGTAAGCTGTGAAGCCTGATGAAGGCTGACACCTCTTGATACTTGTCTGGCTTTGGGCAAATCAGTCCCCCCTCCTTCCTTTTAAGGGGCTCAGTTTCCTCACTGTTAGATGAGGGGGTTGAAATTGAAAACTAATTCCTGTGAGTTTCTGCTAGGCTATCAGCAAACTGTGACCCCCAAATGCCTTGCTGAATAGGAAAGCCTTGAGCAAAAACGTAACTAAAAAAAAGCAGAAGTCTGTCTTTGCCCCTGTCCAACCTTCCCCAGCAGTCTCCTTCCTCTACCTTGCCCTCTCCCCAAATGCCTAGCACTGCCAGCACAGCCCTGATAAGGTACTGCCTGATAAGTGAATCTGTTAACAGTTTGGTGGTACTCCCCTTGATCCAACAGGAAAAAAAAAAAGAAACAAACCAAACCAATCAAAGGAACAGCAGCAACCTCCTTTCCCAGAACTCCAGGGAATAGAGGAATGAAGCCCAGCCATGCTGGCCTTGAAGATGTCCTGATCCACCATGACACCAGCCAACACCTTCTGTGCTCCCACCCCCACCACCTACACAGACACAGACACAGACACTCTGAAGCTCCTGAGGTGTGATATAGAGCTGTTTACATGACCTTGTCCACCCCCTGCGCGCGCGCGCGCGCGCACACACACACACACACACACACACACATTCTCTCTCTCTCTCTCTCTCTCTCTCTCTCTCTCTCTCTCTCTCTCTCTCTCTCTCTCTCTCCACTTTTCTCTTTTGGCCATGCAAGAATTTGTCACTAAAATTGCAATCCCTCATGTCCAAATGCCAGACTCCCTTCAGAATGCTGTGGGGTTGGGGGAGGGAGAAGGGAGAGTGGAGGAGAAGGAGACAATCCCTTCTCTCTTGAGGCTTCCATCCATCAAATTAATCTCACTGCAAGGATAAATAACTTCTGATAATGTTAGATTCACATTATTGTGGCATGAAATCTCGATTTCCTATGAAATCAGTAAGACCCTGAAAATGCCCCAAATGGCCCAGCTCTCTTCCATTCTCTGGTATTAGCTTTGTGGGGATCAAAGACAAATAATGCCTATTTGCTATTCACTTACACAGCTGCTTGGGCCACTGTCCAATCTCCATAACAAGCTTGGTCTCGGGCTTTGTTTCCCTGTAACCCATGGCACAGAAAGTGCACAGCATCTCAACCGAGGGTGGATTCCAAAATATTCTATTATCCCCAATTGCTCCATTTTATCTCTTTCTTCTTTGGAATAATGCATACCATGTTCGAGCCATACTTAGCCCAGCTCCAACTAAACTACTTTAAATGGGCTCTTTCCTGTCAACAAGATGAAGAGCCTATGTATGCATCGCTGCAAGTGAGATCCTCTGCACCTTCGTCTTGAATTGGAATCCCCCCCATGGGCTTTCTGTTCAAGGACCCAGAGAGCAGAAGTTCATTACACTGAATTTCCAGGCAGTCTTAACACTGTATCTTCAAAGTCATGTCAATTCAATAATCTAGCTGCCTGCATACCTAGAATAACAGGATGTTAGAACGACAAGAGACACAGGATATAAGAGCTTAAGAAAGGGTCTTAGAACATTAAAAAAAAATAGAATTCTATAACACTATGTGGCCTTAGAACAGGGAATGTCAGAGCTGGGAGGGGTCTTAGAACAGGGGATGTCAGGGCTGAGAGGAGGCTTAGAACAGGGGATGTCAGTGCTAGGAGGGGCCTTAGAACAGGGAATGTCAGGGCTTGGAGGGGCCTTAGAACAGGGAGTGTCAGGGCTGAGAGGGCCTTAGAACAGGGGATGTCAGTGCTAGGAGGGGCCTTAGAACAGGGAATGTCAGGGCTGAGAGGAGGCTTAGAACAGGGGATGTCAGTGCTAGGAGGGGCCTTAGAACGGGGAATGTCAGGGCTTGGAGGGGCCTTAGAACAGGGAATGTCAGGGCTTGGAGGGGCCTTAGAACAGGAAATGTCAGGGCTGGGAGGGGCCTTAGAAGGTTGCAATGCCAGAGCTGGGAGGGGAACGTTAGAATCACAAAATGTTAGATGCGGAGGTAACTTTAGAATCACAGAATGCTGAGGTCAGGGGTTATGTTTTCATCAGTCCTGAGCACCAGTAGGATCTGCATCTGACAAACTCAAAGACTACAGAACTTAATAAAAAAAAAAAAGAAGCAAACTTTCCGTGTAGGGAAACAACCCCTCTCCATCATCACTGTCACTGTGTATTTTATATAAAGCAGAAGTAAACAACCCACCATCCTGATAAAGCCATTTTATCTATGGCATTTGCTACCCAGCCAAAATATTTACATTCCAAAATATTCCAGAATAAAACAAAAGTACAAGAATGTGAAAGCATCCTTGGCCTAATGATCATTCACCCATACAAGCAGGAAGAGCCCTGGAGAAATGTCATTCAGTTCAATGCCTGTTTGTCCAGGGCTCTGTGGTATCATGGGAAAGGCAGTGGACATAGCCAGGGCCCTGCATTTAGCTCTAGGCCCTGCTCTCTACTCCAAGCAGGAGTTTCCTCACCCATAAAATGAGGAGCCTGGATCACTCCCCTACTTACACTTCCATAAAGACTCCTTCACTCTCAGAATAAAACATCACATGAATCTTCTGTCCAGCATTTTGGTTCTTTCACAATGTGACTCCAATCCATCATTCCAAAGTCAACTGACCTTGTTTCCCACATTCCCAACTTCATTTTTTAGCCAAAGTCACCCACATGGTGTTTGCTGGACGTGGCCTCCTACAATGGCTTACCCACCTTCGCAAAGGCTTTGATCACCTCCACTGCTCTTCTTCCTCACCCGCATCTCCAAGAATCCCTGGCTTCCTTCAAAGCACAATTCAGGGGACACTTCCCCCACTCCCCCAAAACCATATCACATTTCTTCTGTATGTGTTTATCTGCGTATGTATTATTTTCCCCCAGTAGAAAGTAGACTGCTCGAGGGAAGGGACTGTTTGGTTTCTGTGGTTGTATCTCTAGTGTCTACACTGCTGCTGACACACAGTAGGCACACAACAAAGATTCATGGAATTGTTCATTTACCGGTTCTATGGGGATCACTGTGTTCAGTGTTTGGTGAGACATAGAGCCTTCCTTCACGGACATCACAGCCCATGTAGGGAGAAAAGACAACCATAAGTGACTGTAACACACAATATTGCAGGGAGAGTGCATTAGAGATAGAGAAAATGCTACGGGCGCCCAGTGGGGAAGGCAGCTCCTTTGGATTGGTTTCACTTGCATGGGCAGGCAGGTCCCACAAGGGCAGGGTCCTCACCTGAGCCTGAGGGGCTACAGTCTCCTCCAATAGCTCTCCATTAACATGCTTCCCTCCGTGATTGTCAGCTGGCATCAGTCAGCCAGGCTTAATTAGCATTTAGAATCAGGCATTTGTAAGGTGGTGCAGGAAGTACAGTAGGAACAATACATCTGCCCCCACCCCCCAAAACACTTCTCTGACCCTCCCTGATAGTACACATACAGTCCAAGGGAAAGTTAGCTCAGACTTGGTGCATGTGTGAGAATAACCTGCAGCTTCTGCTGGAGGCCTCAAGTGCCCCCTTGGGCCGGGCTCCTTGGAGAGCCTTAAACCTGACTTCTCACCACGTTTAGTCTGTCCTCTGCCCCCAAGGCAGACATGACCCTTCAGACATTCTGGGCTGATGCAAAGTCCAAACCCTCCAACCCTCTGAGGTTCACGAGGTTCTTCTAGATGAGAGCAAGGATGAGAAAGGAGGTCCAGGCCATGGCTGAGGTCTCCCATCCAAGCAATACTTTCTGAGGGGCTCGGGCTAGAGGCTCCCACCCCAAGTTGGGTGTGCCAAAGTCATTCACTGGTCTCATACACAGCCTATAGAGAGTGCCCAGTATCCTGGGCAATGAGAGCCCACTTCGTGTGGGCCGACATTTTACTTCATCCAGTGGCTTCCAACGACTTTCTGCACTGGGCCTAAAGTTTGTTATTGTTTAAGTCTAGCTAACCCCTATTTCATGCCTTTGGCTGACTGAGTGCATTCACCTGGCACAAAGTATCAGATAACGGCATCATCTCACTTACTTTAAGTGGGCAGGTAATTAACTGATTTAATCAACCCTCAGTACACATGTCGTTTCAGTCATGTCCAATTCTTCCTGACCCCATTTGGGGTTGTCTTGGCAAAGATACTGGAGTGGTTTGTCATTTCCTTCTCCAGCTCATTTTACAGATGAGGAAACTGAGGCAAGCAGGGTGACATGACACACAACTAGCAGGTGTTACCAGTTCAAGAACTGGAGAACTCTTCAGAGAAAGTAGCATTTGAGATGGGCTTTAAAGAATGGTCAAGGTTCAAAAGGTGAGAGCAAAGAAGGTATTCTGGTTAGATGGTCTATCGTGAGCACGTCTAGAGTCAGGAGTGTACCAAACACATGACACAGAGAAAAGTCCAATTTGGCTAATGTGTAGATTGCAGGGGAGTAAAGTGAGACGAGGCTGGAGAGTTAGGTACTACCATATTGTCAGGGCCCTGAATGCCAGAGAAAGGAATCTGAAATTCACCCAGTAGGTAATATGGGGAAAATGAACACTTCTGAGCAAAGGAGGGATATATTCATAAATTCCTTCTTGCAGCAGGATGAAGGCTGGCTAGAAGGTTGCAGGAGAGTCCAAATACAAGAAAGCAGAGGTAGGAAGACCTGTTAGAAGGCCACATGAAGAGCCAGGAGGACAATAATGAAGACAGAACTGACAATACTTGGTGACCAAGTCACTTTTCCCTTTTCCTCAGCTCTAATCTCCAAAGATATCTCAAGGTTTCAAATAAGGGACACTGAGTAAATGGTGATGACAATAAAAGCAGTAAAAGTCAAAAGGACAATGAGATTTAAGGAAGAAAATAATAAGCTTGGATTTGGACATGCTGAGTTGAAGGTACTGGTAGGACAGGCAGATGGCTAGTAGGAAGCTGGAGATCTGAGGAGCTCAGAAGGGAGGTCAAGGTGGAAAACTCTGATTAGAGACATCTGCATTTGGTGGGAGTCAAAACCGTGGAAGCTGCCAAGGCAGAGACTTTAGGGAGAGCAAAGAGGAGGCCCAAAGGACAGACCTTGGAAAGGCTTCTGGAGCAGGAATCCAGAATCCTAGCTAGTCTCAGCTCTGTGCCCTGCTCCCTCTGTGGCCCCAAGTAAATCACTTCATTCCCTAGGTCAACATTTCCTTGCCTTTAAAGTAATGGTGTTGAACAAGATGGTGTCTAAGTCTCTTTGTAGTTCTGACATTCTACAATTTGATAAGTATAAAACCAGAAAAGACATTGTCATTTTTCATACTGTAGCTGCTAGATTCTGACAAATAGTAACAACTAAGACGAATGCCTGTATGTAGCAAGGTGATTTAAGGATAATATTTCAGGACCTAACTCTTAATAATTCAAAAATTGCACCATTTAAAAACTAGCTTTTTCCCAAACTCTTCATAAAGTCAACACAAACATGGAATTATTATCACAAGTTGCAGTGCTACACTGGTTCATCTATCAGTCATGCATCAACTCTCAGTTTTTTTTGAAATTCCAAAACACATTTTAGAGGAAAGAGAATCAGCAAACTTGAGGCCAAATCTCAGCTCTGGGCCTTTCTCACTGAATAGTAATTAGCCCCTTCCCTTCCCTATGCCTCCATCTCTTCATCAGGTGTAATTACACCTGCTCAGACAACACAAACTGCACAGAAACAGTCAGACTATGGAGGCTGGTGTCTGGACAGCACTGCCAGAAGGCCACAGCTACACTGGAGCAGACGTCTACACTTGGTCTCACCATCCTTTGACTCTCCTCCAGAGAGCTGAGCTCACAGAAGCTTTAGTCCAAGATGGCGGAAGTGGAGACTGAAAGTAAAGGGAACTGGACTTGGAGCTCACTGACCAGTCCTGGCTCCCCATTCCACCATCACAGTGTCTATGGACTAGGGCAGCTCACTTCTCCCAGTGACAGAGGGATCTGGATTTCTAACATTCCTTCCACTCCAATACTATATATCTATATATTCCCTGTTCTAGGCCCCTCCTAGCCCTGACATCCCCTGTCCTCAGGCCCCTCCCAGCCCTGACATCCCCTGTTCTCAGGCCCCTCCCAGCCCTGACATCCCCTGTTCTAAGGCCCCTCCCAGCCCTGACATTCTTTTGTCCAAGATCCCACTGGACATAAACTCTATGCTCACACGTTCCCACAACATCAGCTAAATGCTAAAACTTAATGAGGCAAGTGCACCTATAGGTACAGGGGCTGCTGGCTATGTGTGTATTAATTAGCCATACACATTGCTACTCCCTTTCAGAAGCACAGACAGTAAAACTAGGTATCAAAATGAAAATGAGTCATGACCCAAGAAGAGAAACTCTAGGGAAAGAGAAATTCAAAGGAAGTAACACATCAAGGACTAAAGCTGGGCTATAATTCTGTGATTACATGTTCCGTAAACAGGAGAGAGATCGAGCTGACGTGCCTTTGCCTTTAAGAGAGCCTGAGTCCAGCAGGCTCCTGAGAGCAGAGCACCATTGATTCCTGGCTCCGTTCACACCCAGCGAGGAGTGAGGTCTGGATGGCCTCTAATTCTGACTATTGGTCTGTGGATGCCTGTGTTAAACAAGGCCTAGAGCCGCAGCGGGTAACCGCATCGAAGTCTCCTTTTTTAAAAATGGAAACAACAAATTTGGTGGCGTCTGGAGATTGAAATTCTAATCATTTTCCCTTTGCCCTTTCACACTGAAATTCCCCAGGGAGCCTTTGCTTCCAAGTGTTTCTATTCTCAGCCTTGAATCAATAACCTGGAGCTTCCAAAGGCAAGAACGCCAAGGAAATGCAGTTCTCTCTCCGCCCGCCCCTACACCAATTAAATAAAATGAAATCTATAAGGCTGTGGACTGGCCTGCAACAGAAACAGAATAATAGCCACTGAGCACATTTTAAACCAGACTCACTGAAATGAGTCTGGGCCCTGAGCTGGGCAGCCATGCAGAAAGGCAGTGGACTCCATATCTGGAATCAGGATTTTCAAAGGTTAAAGCTAGAGGAATCTTGGAATTCGAGAAAGTGAAAACAGTAAGCTACCAGAGAATCTAGAACATTTGAGTTAGAAGGTAACCTCAGAGCCTAGAACATCAGAGCTGGGAAGGACCCCTCACTGGAAGAGATCTTCTGCCATCCACTTGTTCTGTGGCTGCCATTTCTTCCTAGATCTATTCTTCTTCCCAGAGCACTCAAATCCAAATCTCTCTTCTAGGTGACTGAAGGCACATTACTCACCTCTGTGGGCCTGATTTCTCCAGCTCTGAGACCCTCTGGGGGCCTGGCGCCTCTCCCTCCCAGCACCCACACTGTTTTTTCTGTAAACCTCTAAATAAATGTGACTGGCTGGTTACCCCCTTCTGTGTTATCAGGGAACCCGGGAGAGCCAGAAGGGAGAGAAGTACTCACCACACTATGGCATTTAAGCAATATACAAAGGAGGTCCAGTGGTAGTGCGCTGGACTAGTGCCCAGGCACACCTTGGGGAGGCCAGACTGATTTTAGAGCTGCTCCCAAAAAGTAAAAACCTGTACATTTGTATATAATTTTAACATTTCAAAAAGCACTTTTCCTACATGACCCTAACTGTTCACAATTCTAGGAAGGTTTGGCCAAAGCAAGTACAAATGCTTCTTCTAACCTAGGGACCACAAGATTTAGAGAGGGAAGGGCCCTTTGGGATCATTTTGCCCCATGAGCTGGAGCGCAGAAAGGGCTGTTCAAGCTTATACATGGAGTAAGAGGCATCATTAGAACTTGGAAACTGGCCCTTGGATGTGGATCGATTGGCTCCCCCACCTCACCCTCTTTCTCACTCCTAACACTTTGGTTAGCAGACTTCTTGAACTTGGCTTATTATGCACCAACTCTCTTTCCCGCTCAGACTAAAAACTACTCTCTCTTATGGATCTTCCTTTCTCTTCATTCTTCCCAGTCTTCTCAATCACATCTTTTCCAGTATTTGGTGACGTGCTCTATGCCTTCCTAAATATGTGTATAGACAGTAGTCTCTTTCAGAACTGTAAGAGCAACAGGGATTATTGCCTTTGCCCATAGGGGGAGTCAATAATCACCAGAGCAAGGGAGCTTCTGCTCACTAGGGAAGGTTCCAGGACATCAAGATGCCATAAAGCCTAGATTCAGAGAACAGAAGAGGGAGAGAAGAAATACAGAGCCCCTTGAGAAACAAAACAAAAGGAAGGGATGGAAAGGCCATGGAGGAAGGCAAATCCTGGGGTATGCTTGAGTTCTGTCGGCAGAGTCGACCTGGAGCAGTCTGATCGTAGGGACGTAGTCTCCTGAGGAGCGGATACTAAGTATTTCAGCATCTACCTGGATGGGTACGTAGGACAAAAGGTGACTCCACTTGAAGGAAGACGGCAGACCTTGGCCAAGAGTCAAGTCTCTGACTCTTAGGCCAATGCCATCATGGCCATGCAATAAATGCTACTCATGGAAAGCCACAAAACTGAACCTTTCAAGAAGCATTGGAGACTATTGGCTGTAGAAAAAACATAGGAGGATACATTTAGGGCTGGAGGAGATCTAGTCCAGGCCTCTTGTCTCACAGAGGCACAAACAGGCCTAGCACTGGAAGTCTCACGTCCAAGATCACACAGGTCACACAGAAGAGGTAGATCTGAAACCCCATTGCATCTGCCCACAGTATCAGGCTTCTGGATCACCCCACCCTCCATAGTTTCAGTACCTTTTCCCCCAATTTGACCTGAACGTGAGCCACAAGACCATCTTGTCCCAATCACCAACATTAAAAACTAGGGGAGGCCTCATGCAGGCACCTGTTAGTTCAGGCTCAATGTTGGGACAAAATGAGGCACTTACAAAATGAGGTTTACTTAGTCCTGACATAGCCAAGGACATACAACAAGGACGTTGGCACTTAGTGGCCCCCTCATCTCCATATGGTCAGTAAGGGGTATCTGTCAGAAGGGCACTGACCCTACAGGGATGGGACCTTTGGGGCCCCATGTGACCACAAAGGTCTGTCAAGGGAGCACAGCCTGAGCCTTGCTCCACCTGGACCAATCAAGTCCTGGCTTTGATGCCTTTTCCTAAGCCATGGAGAAGGGGCAACAAACCCTGACAGATATTGGTCCTTTCACAAGGAGAATAGACTTCATGTCCCCAAAAGTCCTTTCTAGTTTTAATCCTATAATCTCTAAAACTGGGATAACAACTCCTATTTATACATTTAAAGTTTTTCAAAGCATTCTCTTCACATCAACTACATGAGGCTAAGCAGACTAAGGTTAAAAGGGTTGGTGATGATCACATTGGTCTTCAGGATTTGAGAATTCCAATCCAGGCCTTCTAACTTCAGCTCAGGGAATATCATTCTTCAATATGGAAAATACTTTTTAAACCATGAGGCACTATCTACCCAAGGCTGAATACTAGAAGCTCTGGGTTTACACGGAGCAAGTTCAGTCTTGTGATTTCTTGTCATTCTATCTGTCTGTCTTTCTCTTAAGTTTCAATCTCTACAGATTTGGGTAAAAGGTGTTCCCATGCAAATACTCAAAATATAATAAATATTTTGGACATGGGACAACCATTATTCATCCTTAGATTCTATGCAAACACTTAGTCAATAATATATATTTTGAATACAATTTTATTTCACCCTAAAGAAAGAATTCATACACAATACAAAAGCATCACTGTGACCCTGTAACAATTAAAACAAAACAAATTCTCCATCCCTCTCCAGTAAGTCCTACTTTCTTGCCTGACACTAACTTCATGATTCTCCTTGTTCACCATTCCAGCCTATGGATTGAAATTTCTTCTTCAAAGATAAAGCATTTGACGTTGGAAGTCAACTTCCCAACCCAAAGGATCTGCACAATCCAAACACTTTCCAACAGCAGAAGAAGCCAAGTGATTTCTCCTCTTGGTCCACAGAAGCCTGGGTCCAGGAACCCAGAGCTGCTCCAAATGTCTTCTCTTTTCCCTAAACCGTATTTCTCAATACAGCTGGTGTTCTCAATAGGGCCCAAATGTCCCTTCCTCACTTTAAGAAACCAGGTCTGGTATTCCCACCAGCTCACCACTGTAGCCTGGCTGCTGTTCCTTCTCAAGTCATGAGGTTTCCTTCTCTCCTGGGGCTATGTAGGGCTTTGCACAGCTGTCATTTCTAGGGCTCTCTACAATAGGACCCAGAAACTCAAAGAACCACACCACCCTTCTTGGCTGTGGTTCTCTCATAAGCCAAGAGGATCTGCTGTTGCCTCTCCACTCCTGTCATTTTAGGCTGAAACACTGGTGCTCATGGTAGGGTGTAGTCCACAGGGAACTCTGTGGATGCTCAGGCTTCGGCCTATAGAAATCAATCTGTTCTCAGATCTCTGGCCTACCTCAGCTCTCTCTGGTTCTCCCAGGCTAATCCAAAATTGGTTCTTTACTGTCTTCTATCACCATGATTTAGAAGTACAAAAGCTTAACTCAATCATATCTAGCCAGGATGAAATGATCAACAATTAATAGGGATGTCCTCTCTTATCTAGGAAACATAATGAAAGTTTTAAGTCTTCTTTAGCTGACCCTCACTCATATCATAAAATCATATAGGTATTCTCATCTCTGTCTCTGTCTCTGTCTCTCTGTGTGTCTCTCTTTCTCTCTCTCTCTCTCTCTCTCTCTCTCTCTCTCTCTCTCTCTCTCTCACACACACACACACACACACACACACACACAAGATCTGCTATTATTAGTTTTGGAAACAGTGAACTGTGGCAAGTTAGCTCTATCATCTTTAGCCTAGGAAATAAAAGCCTGCCTACCACACATATACAAAGCTTTCAGAGATCATGGAACTTGGAACCTCAGAGCTGTAAAGGGGCCTTACCATAAGTTAGGGGGTAGTTTGCCCCAAATTTGGACCAAATCTAGAGCACTTGGAAGCTATAGCACATCATTATCCATCTGTTACTTGAGACTGATTAAGAAGAGATTTAAATTGCTTTAGGATATTTAAGATGACTAAAAATTGGCTACTTTGGCTAATAAAGCAGGAAGTACCAGATGGTGACTACGGTGATGCCAATTCTCCGGGCCACTTTTCCTGTGTGTTTCTAGTGTGACTAAGTCACCCTTGTGTATTACAGACAATGTAGTCTAAGAAATCTGTCAAGAAAAAACTATTTCAGTGGCTTTTCCCTTTGTGTCCTTTGAAACATCAAAAAAATGTAAGGACACTTTGGAGGTGATATGGTATTGGAGGCGCTGATGACACTGGCCAATTGTGTGTGGGGAGCCCTCTCAAGAACAGGGAGAAGGTTCCCACTTGTGTGAAGTGATCAGTTCAGTGGGTGCTGGAGGAAATTGCTAAGAATGGTACCAGAAGTGCCCAAGCCCAGTGCTCCCTGGTAAAGGATAACCCTGCAGAAGCTGGCCTCCCAGAAGAATGGGATAAAAAGTCAACTGGGCCAGCACCTTCAGCGACTAGACAGGGCCTGTTGGGGCTGGGGAGTAAGAACTGAGGGACAGCTGCCATTGCTGTTGACAGCACAAGTAAAAGCATGTCTCCTGGAGGGCCGGGGGGTGGGGGGGGGCGGTGAAGATGAACAGGCCACTAATAGGAACCCACAGTATGGTCTCTGATCCAAAGGTTTCACTGTACCCTGCTGAGAACAGAGCCATGAGACAGAAGAGTAAGAGCAAAAGTGAAGAAGAGTTTGGAAACCCCTACTGGTGGTTTAAAAAAGCCCCCAACTTTCCTTGGGAAAAGAATGATTGCCTCTCCTTTGGGAACAGGAGGTGGGTAGGTCTTTGCCAAGAAGAAACCTGGGAGACAATGAGAAGAGAAAACAAACCTGCCGCCTCCCTGGAGTACTTCATGTGGCTGATGAAGGCAACAATGGGATTCTCAGCGGGTTGGGGTGCCCTCTGTAAACTTACAGTTATTGGTAGAGTTAAATCACGTGGAGAAGCCTTACAGGGAGTACCCGGGCCCTTTTCATGGTGGCTGAGATGGGGAATTATTCACATGTGGACCTATAGAGATGAATCCTCTTGAAGCCAGCGACCCAATGGAGAGGGCAGCTAGGTGGTACAGTAGATAGAATGCTGGACCTGTGGTCAGGAAGATTATCTTTTTCAAGTTCAAATCCAGCCTAAGACACAATTTCCTCATCTATAAAATGAACTGGAGAAGGAAATGGCAAACCATTCTAGTATCTTTGCAAAGAAAACCCCAAATGAGGTCATGGAGAGTCAGACACGACTGAGAAACAACTGAAAAATAAGCCCGGTGGAAAAAGCTGCAAGAAGGTAGGGGCGTGACTCTGGTAGGTCTGTGCTAGCGCATACACACACACACACACACACACACACACACACACTCATACATATTCTCACACAGTCACACATACACACACACCCACATACTCACACACTCAGACTCACACACATACACACTCACACACACACACTCATACATATTCTCAAACACTCACATATTCTCACACACTCACACATACACACACACACACACACACACACACACACACACACACACGCACTCACTCCTTCCCCCTCCCCAGTTTTACTGCTGAGGTAACCAAACCTGAAAGGCTAAGACATCAGACCCATGTTTCACAGGTGAGAGTTGGGTTTTGAACTCAAATCCTCCAAATGCAAGTCTAGTGATTCTGAATTTTAATTTCTTTTCAATTAATAAGCACTTATTTTCTCTCCCTTCTACCTCCCCACTGCAAACTGAAAAGAAAAATAAAATCCTTGTATCAATCTAATAGGAATCAGAAGACTGGGCTTCTCCCCGTGTTCTCACACTGTTGACCTTGGGTAAGTCCCATCCTCTCCAGGTCTTTCTCCATCTATAAAGTAGGTGTGAGGGTCCTGGCCTTTCCCACCTCCTAGGTTTATACTGAAACTAAAATGAGATTCTATGCATATTGTCCAAGTGCTTTGTAAACATAAAGGACTATGGCAGGGCTGTGGAGAAATGGGTCAGAATCATTGGGTATTCTGGGGAGCCAGCCTGGGCTTTAAAATCTCCCAGAACAAATGCAGAGCTGACTGTCTTAGGAGTTTGGCATAGATCCCCAAGAGTTGAGAAATTTCCAACAACGGCTGACAAGAGACAGGTGGCTAGAAAACAAAGAAATCTAGGAAAGTTGGACTCCTTCATCCATCAGGGTCATCAACGATGCAATGAATTTTCCTTGCCAAAACATAGGAGCTGTAAATGGGAAAATCATTTATTGGCCCCTCTCAGCCTGTCTGTCCTCTCCAGTCCCTGCCCTCCCTTACCAGTTTCTTCTAGGCTAAGAGTAGATTTGAGCCACTGGAAGTAACCATGTGCTTCTGCAGAACTGGAGGGGGGCATTCCCACAACAGATCACAGGGCACCTTCACACCTGTCATTTTCTACAGGTATGGGGGATGATACTGTGACCTAAAGCAGCATTTAAGCCAGATCTTAAGGCAGTGTGTTCTGACTGACTCTGGTAGAGCTGGTGTCTCTCCTGGGTTCTGAGAACACAGAATTTGATCTAAAACAGCATGACTACCTTAGGAACCCTGGAAGCATGGGCAGTTTAAAGACTGCCTGGATCCTGGATCAACAAGGGACCGTAACCCAACAAAATCCCAACTCTACCGCATCTACTTAGGAATACGCCCTCCCCCAGTTTAATTCATATCAATATAATAAACATTTACTAAGTGTGTATTATGTCCAAGGAACTATGTTGGATAATGCAAGCATAAACACATGTCTCTGGGGGAAGGAGAGGAGGTGACCTAGAATTTAATCAGCAGAGAAACTCCCTCAATCAATGCAGTGAAGCAGGTTTTCAGTAACAGATGTAGTCTTAGGGAACTGCTAGGAGCAGGGAGAAGCTAAGTTCCTTGCCTGTGTAGAAAAGTCCACACCTGGGGGGCAGAGCCAAGATGGTGGAGTAAGAACAGGGACTTGCTTGAGCTCACCCCCAAACCCCTCCAAATACTTGCAAAAAATGATTCTAAACAAATTCTAGAGCTGCAGAACCCACAAAATGATAGAGTGAAACACATCTCCAGATCAAGATAGCCTGGAAGGTTACATGGCACCAAACTGGGAGCAGAGCACAGTCCCATGTGGGCTGTACCAGCACAGACCAGACCAGAGCAGGCCTCAGGAGACTGAATCACTGGTAGCTGTGGCAATTTCCAGACTTCTCAACCCACAAACACTGAGAACAGCGTGGAAGGCCAACGCAGGATCTCTGTGGGCCTGGGTGAGAGAGGAGCACATGAAGTGGTCCAGCTCCAGGGCAGTGGCAGTGGCGGTGGCAGCAGCAGCAGCTGCTTCCAGAGCTCTGGGCCCATAGACCTGGGGGATCAGCAGCTGATACAAAACCCCAGAAGCCTGGGACAGTCCACCCACCCCCACTGGAAGCAGAGTTCTTCCTTGACAGGGAGTTAGAAAGTCAAGTATTTGACTGAGAAGATAAGTAAACAGCATAAAAGAAAGTCAGACTATAGAATCTTACTTTGGTGACAAAGAAGATCAAAACATAGAACCAGAAGAAGACAACAAAGTCAAAGCTCCTACATCAAAAGCCTCCAAGAAAAATATGAATTGGTGCAGGCCATGGAGGAGCTCAAAAAGGATTTTGAAAATCAAGAGAAGTAGAGGAAAAATTGGGAAGAGAAATTTGGGAGTGATGCAAGAAAATCATGAAAAATGAGCCAACAGCCTGCTAAAGGAGACCCAAAAAATACTGAAGAAAATAACACCTTAAAAAATAGACTAACCCAAATGGGAAAAGAGGCCCCAAAAGGAAGAGTCCACACCTGAACTCAAGTCATCCTGAGGAGGTGCCAAGGGCTTCTATTAAATCAGTCCCTGGCCCCCACCCCACACCCACATACAGCTTTTCTACTTAAAATCCATATCATTTCATTATCATGGATGATCTCTCCATCACAGATAATCTGTAAGGGCTACCATGCCTCCAAATCAATCATCTGATACCCAACCTGGTCATGAATCTCTTTGAACTTGAGTAGGCTGGTGGTTCACTGGCAGGGCTGTGCTGAAAACCTTTCAAGTGTCTCAGGGTCTGCCAGAGGTGATGCTCTACTGGGACAGTGTTCAAGAACCCAAGGCAGCCTATATGCCACCACACATGTGTACACATATGTGCATATACATGCACATGTGTGCAGACACACATATGCATACACGTGCATACATTTGTGCACACACAGGCTCATACTAGATGCCATTAACAAATTAGTAAATTGTATTTGCATTGACACTTGTGTTCTTAATGTTTTCTTTGCAAATGAACAGCATAGCAAGAGGGCATAAAAGTCAAGGGATAAAAGAGTAATTATGACCCAAATTTATCACCATATAGACTCAAAGAAACCTCTCTTTGATACACTAACAGCTCCCAACAAGCACAGAAGCCATAAGTTATACAAACCAATCCATTAGGCTAAAGAAATAATCACCTAGTATTGCTAGTGGTTTATGGCCAGACCCAAATACATAAGTAGAGGTAAAGGGATGGAGATTAGATAAAGAGATAGATAGAAAGATGGATGGATGGATGAATTATATATATTCCTTCAGCTTCCTGCCACAATGTTTCAAATTCAGAATTGTTTAAAATTGAAGCTTTACTCCTTAATAGATAAAGAATCAGGATTCCATCCATCCACCGCCTGATTCTTTTCCCAGTTCTCATGCCTAACTAAGTCCAACTTCACTCTACCACTAATTACATTTAAGGATGGGCTCCAGGGGAGTATGCACATCCATCTTTAAAGACTGATCATATTCTGCTCGGTGAAAAATTGAGAGGGCCTGCCCTGGAGATGAGAATCTATTAAACTCTAGAAAGAACAAAGCAGGGCTAGAAGCCACAATAAAAACATTTCTTATGATCTCATCAGAGTTCAGACACATAAGGTGGGCAGGCAGAATAAGTGGAAGGAGAAGGAAGAGAAGGAGGAGAAAGAAAAAAGAGAAGGAGAAGGAGGATAAGGAGAAGAACAGAGCGGAGATCCCGCCTCACATCACTGAAAGGCACAAGCCCTATTAGCCCTCCTTTCCAGTGGAGACACGGAGTGCCCAGACAGGAGCGGTGCCACAGCTGTCACCTGAGCCCAGGCCTCTTTTTGCACGTCACTGCTTCCACAAGAGCCTCTGTTCCCAGCAGCAGAGGAACATTTCCTGTGTCCATACTGATAACGCCTGACATAGACAGAGGTGACAGTGTTTTCTAAACATGCCACCGTTCTAATGTTGTGTAAGATCAGTGTTAATGTCCCTTAAAGATCCGACAGAGGTATTCAAAGGTCAGGGACACTGTAGCCTAAAAGCTTGGACTCATAAAATGTTACCATATAGTTTAACACTCCCTCTTCACAGTGTGGGAAACTGAGGCTGAGAAGTTAAGTGTTGCAAGTAATGGAATACTTGACCCCATTTGAGTAAAAGGGTCAAATAAAAGGAGCGTTATGGTGCTGGGGAGGGCTGGTCACCAGGAAGGAGAGCAACATAGGAAAGAAGCATCTCTGAGGTGATGTTAGTGATGACTAGAAGATTTGAAATGGGCTTTTGTCCTCATCCTGTACTCAGAGTCATTACTAAAGATGAGAGGCCTCTTCAGGGACTTGTCTGGCCTGAGACACTGGGGATGACCAATAAGGGAGAAGAGGAAATGCTCCCCTTGGCTTCCCCTGCCCTTGCCCCACCCCCCATGGCTCCTCTTCAGGGAGGAGTAGGTCAGAGGGCTCCTTCTACAAGAGTCCTCCACCAGAGGGTGACTCAGCCCCCACCTTGCAGTGACATCTCTGGGACTCATGGCTCCCAGTCCAGGATTTCTTTTCTACTTTTCTCTACGTTTCTCCTTTTAATGATAAACTTTCTTCAGTTATGTTGCATATGCCAGGAGGGAAGGAGGCTCAGTATTACACAAGGTACTTTGCATATGTTTTCTCAGGTTTCCTGAGGTGAGGAGGCCCATCCTAAAGGGTGCCAACCTGATCATTAGGTGCTCAGTGGGTCTCTGACCCAAGAGAGGTAGACTTGAGCCAAAGGTTCCCTAGCTGGTCACAGAGCTGAGCATTCAAAATGTTTCTTGTTCAATTACACCATACCACCTATTAATCTAGCTGGGGAAATACTTTCATTTATTTAACATTTCCTAGGAGTTTTGGAGAAACAGGGATTTTGGTCATGTCTCATTTGTTGATGGTTTGTGTTTAAAGCCCTTATTTTATCCATTGTACTTGGTTGCTTTATCGAGGCTAATTCTGAACGTATTATTCTTATGCTCTGCAGCAATTTTCATTCTCAAGACACCAAACTCCACAAATGCAGCTTGGTTTTATTCCTCCACATGGCCCCGACAAAGGTTTTGGAGAGTGGTGAAGAGCTAAAGTGGTTTCACCTTGGACCCCAATTCCTGCAGCTCAAGACTCCAGATGTTCCTTTCACCCTCACATCTGGATCTCACTGCCCATTTGCACTTCCTCTCTCCTGCTTTTCAGAAGAGATGTTTCATCCTATGGCACTACTCACCCTAAATAGTATTTAGATCCTGCCTTCTTCTCTTAAGACCTTCTACATGAATAAATGTATAAAACAGCCTTGCGCTTGTTAGCCACACAGTGCCATCACCTCCAGAACCCTCAACACAATCACTGCCCTTTGCTACTGATCAATAGACCATTGTTAACCAACTCAGGCCCACCTGCACTGACGATCTAACAAAGCTGACAGATGGAGAAATAGCTAGTACAAAACATACTTGTTTCAGCTGCAAAGGGGTGAGTTCTGAACAAAGTTGTTCCTCTCAAATAATATTAATGATGCTTCTGCTACAAGAAGGACATGGCTTACTGAGTGGGCAGGTGGGAGAAGACTCTGTTCATTCATCTTCCAGCTGCCTTGATCCACTATTGAACATGACACCCTGCCAGCATTCATTCATGTCACGTCCCATTCTAGGCCTGCGCGGTCTCCCTTGGAGGTGCCCGCCCCTTCTCTCAGCCAAGTGCTTCCAGAGAGGCCTCCCTTCCCCAAGGACCTGGCATACTCAAAGCCATCTCCTGACTGTAAGTGATATTCTGTCTCACAAGGTACCTCATGTCTTTTGACTCACATATAACAAGTGTTTGTGTGATTACAGCGGCTAAGAGAAAGCATCAGGCACATTTAACTTGGCCCCATGCCAAAAGAGGTAGTAACTCACCAAGTAGGGTTCAAAGTATTACAGGATTCCTAATAAAAGCCCCTATGAAGCAGTTGGCACCAGGGGGGTGAGGAGCTCAGGGAGTGCACTCATAAGCAAAGGTGCAGCAGGGCTACAAAAAAGAGTCTTAGGAAGCCTCCCTTATTCCTGGGAGAGCAGAGCTGCCTCCGCCTTTCCACAGCGAAGTGACCAGCGTCCTGAGACAGAGGAGCTTGGTACTGGGTCCCCTTGCCACTGAGGATTGGAAGGTTAGGTCCTAGAAACAGCAGGCCCCAAAGAACGCATGGGTGCCAGCTTGCCTGCCACATTCTAACTTCCATCGGAGTTTCTATTTGATCCGGGAGGTGACAGTGAGCCCCTGAAATCATAGCAGAGGGTCAAACACACAAGTCACATGTCTCACCACACTGCCCAGGTCAGCTCAAACTAACTTTAAATGGAATTAGAAAATGATTAACAAAATACAAATGCAATAAAACACAGACAAGGTTAATATGTGGTTTTCTAAGTCAGTATGTGGACCACAAGGATGCTCACGAATGATTTAGTGGCCCCATTTCTATGTGAGTTTGATGCCACTGGTGTAGAGACTCAATTGTAGTGGAAAGAGACCAATTGGAAGACTATGATAAGAGTCCATCTTACAGGTGCCAAGGGCCTCAACGAGGTCTGTGGCTGTGTGAGTGGAGAGAAGGAGCCTGAGAAAAGAGATGATGAGGAGCTTTGTCAATTAGACTGGAGATCAGAGATGTGTGAGAATGACTGTAAAGTTGGAAATGAGGAAGGTAGTACCCTCCAGAGTAATAAGAAACTTAGGAGGAGGATGGACTTGAGGGGAAAGACAAGAGTTCTCTTTTGTATATGTTGTTTCTGAGATCCCTAACAGGAAATCTATTCAGCAACAGTCACCAGGCAGTAAGTGGTGCAGGAATGCATCTCTGAAGACATACTGGACCTAGACAGACCTGCATAGAGATGAAGTGAAGTGAGGAGTAAACTGTGAGGAGGCCTAGGCTTCTCCATGGGAACAATAAGACCTTATAGGAGTCACTACCAGTGGTATGAGTGGAGAAGGAAATGCTGGGAGCCTTTCAGTTGGTTAGGGATGTGATGGGGGCAGACCACTGGGTGAGGGAGGCTGAGAAAGTGGGCTGGGCTCAAGCGACCTGCAGGGCTGGACAGTGGAACCTAAACTTCTATTCACGTGCAAAGCTTTCTGACCACAGAGCTACTCCTTAGAAAAAGTGACAGGTTATAAGGTTGAGATCCAGGGCAATAGGAGAGAATGTTTGGAAAAAGAAACTGTGATTTTCCCCAAATCAATCTGATTTTATTTGAGAGGTCTCTAACCAATGTTGTTGCACAAATTAATATGATTAAACTAAATAGTAGAATCAATACATCAATATCACAGACCAGGACTTGACTTGGCCCTGACACTTAGGGTCCAAGAAGAGTATTCTCTCTCTCAAAGTAGACGCTTAACAAATGTTTGCTGAGTTTGGTTTATTGAAATGGGCCTGCTTAGCACTGTGCCTGGCCCATAGCAGATGCTCAATAAAAGCTCGCTCGCTCACTCCCTTCCCTTCCTTTCCCTTCCCTTCCCTTCCCTTCCCTCTCTTCCTCTTCCCCTCCCCTCCCCTCCACTTCCCTTCCCCTCCCCTCCACTTTCCCTCCCCTCCCCTTCCCCTTCTCCTTCCCCTCCCATCCCGTCCAGTCCCCTTTCCTTCCCTTCCTTTCCCTTTAGTGATTCTTTGGGGCAAACTGACGAGGGCCTCCATAAAGACAAAGGGGTAGGGATGGAGTCTCCCAGGAAAATAATGCTTAACTCTAAGGGTTAGCAGAAAGCCATACCATCAGAAATGGCAATGTTTGGAAGAGGCCCAGGATCTAGAGTCATGAGGCCCTCCTCTGGTATTTACCAGCTCTGTGGCCTCTGGGGAGTCACTTAAAGCTCTGTCCCTCAATCTGTTCAGCTGTAAAACAGAGGTGCTTCTTGGGGTACCACCTGCTTGGCTGTGTTGTTGATATTAATATTCTCTCTCATAAGAATGTGCACCAGGGGTGACAGACAGGATGGTGAAGAGCCCCAAGCCCATGTTATGAGAGGACCAGCTGAAGGAACAGGGAATGTTGAGAGGGAGTACGGGAGAGCTGTCACACATCTACAGAGCTCTTGTGAAAAAGAGATTAGCCAGAGGCCATGGGTGGAAGTTCTCAGCCTTCATGGCAGGAAGAAGCTCCGATGAGAACTGCCCCAAAGTAGAATGGGCCCCTTCAGAGGCAGCAGGTTCCCCTTCCCCGGAGTCTGCAAGCCGGGCCGAGAAGAGACATCCAAGGTATATGACAGGAAAGACCCCATTCTTGTCTAGAAGTTGGACCAGATCTCCATTGAGCTCCCTTCCAACTCACACATTCTATGATTTCTGTCTTCACAGAGGGTCTCCATGGCTGGTGTCATCCTGACCTTTCTGCAAAAATCTGCTCATTCTGTGCAGTAATCCAAGTCATAGAATGACAGAACTTCTAGCATCTATTGCATCTCCAAGTGCATTCCACCCAGCCCACGACAGAACGGGAAGCAGCACCTTGTTCAGGGATTCTGGCCCCACCTGCCTCCATAGCATGGGACCTGCCACGCTCTCGTGTGCTTCTGTGTAATGATGGCTCACAGTCTAACTGAATGGAAAGGATTCTGAAAAGACTGAAAATGTAACAAAGAGTGCTTCTATGTCCCTCATCGACACTTGGCGCATCATTAAATAAGACAGATTAAACAGAAATAGACCCATTCTACAACGCTGCCTGTTCCCACCAATGCTGAAAGGGAGTTCCAACAAACTTGTAGCTACTTTGGGCCCACAATCCTTGGAAACTGTCTAAGACTAGGTCTAATACACTATTCCTGTATGTAAGATTCCAGCGAGTTTCCCATTTCACTAAGTTGGAAAAGATGATAAATAAAAACATTAAGTGGTATTTGCTTTGCATTTAACTTACTATGAACTTAATAAAATACAGTGGAAGGGAAGCATAATTTACTTAGCTAAGCCTCATGCCCTTCATAGCTGATCGCCATAATCCCATAGCAACTGGAAAACACACTTATCTTATTAACGAGACTGGAATTATTTTAATTAGGTATCTCCACATGCACCAACTGTTAGAAATCAGACTGTTTTGAAACAGTTGTTAATGACTTAACACAGCAAACGTTTTTCTGAATTTCAGGCTGAAATCCATGATGGAAACAGATGGGCAGGAGCCTGGTCCTGCTGTGTACCAGAGGGACAGCTTCGTGTGTCTGGAGGAGTGTTCTCCAAAGGAAACCAGGAATGTCATCCTAGAGACACCCAGAAATACAATCAGAGACTGGGCAACATCTGTTAAATTCACAATTCAAAATCTGGAGCCAGAAATTTTCAAATATTTAAAATTATGGGACAAAATCCTTTGTCTCAGAAACTAGAATCTCAGTTTAGAGGTACTATAACCCCAGTGAAGAACACTGGTTAAGGAAAGGCAAGATCTGGGTTCTAGTCTTAATTCTGCTTATATGAGTCTTGGGGCCAGTCACTTTCCCTTCATGTACTTCAATTTCTCCAAAGGTGAAAAGAAAGTGATAGAAATAGAGAAAGGACCACAGCATTATATCCTGAAGTGCATATAATAAGGCAAGGAAAGCCCTGAAGACCAAACACACTAAAACTCAAAACCCAAAAATGTCTTGCCAAGGGGAAGGAGGGCACAGAACCCAAGCGCCCTCCTGTGATACCAAACGGGGCTGACATTCCAAACCCTAACAGCAGCAAGGAGCATAGACTGGCCTTAACAAAAAGTCCCGGCTCCAAAACCAAAGCTAGAGAATGAGCAAAACAAAGAAAACAGCAACCACTATTAAAAACTACTGCAGAGCTGGAAAGCCCTCAAAATGGAGAATAAGTGTAAGCAACTGCCAAAAAAAGGGCAGGGGAGACTTCATTGGAGAAAAAAGTAGATTTTCCACAATGATTACATGAATACCTAGGATAAATGAAGCAATCAAGAAAAAGTGAAATAAAAGTGCTAGAAGAAAGAATTGTAAGGAGAATAAAGAGCTCAGAAAAGAAAGTGGTCAATCTCACCCAAGTAATGGATTCCATCCTGAAAATCAGGATAGACCAAACAGAAATCAATGACTCCATGACACAGAAGAAATATTCAAACAAAATCAAAATACTGAAGAAAATGTAAAATATCTGATACCAAAACAATAACCTAGAAAACAGGTAAAGGAGAAAGAATTTAAGAATCATCGAACTCCTTGAAAATTATTGACCAAAAAAAAAAAAGCCTAAATACTATTTTTCAAAAAATCAGAATTGAAAACTGTCCAGATGTATTAGAACTAGGGGGTAAAGAATGAAAGAATCCTTTACTCACCTTCTGAAAACAAAACAACACCAAAAGGAAAAGTTTCAGAAACATCAAAGCCAAAATCCAGAGCTTCCATGTCAAAGAAAACTACAAGTGTCCAAAAAGAAGAAATTCCAGTACCAAAGGACGACAATTGGGATCATGCAATAGTTTTTAGTATAAACTAGAGATCTTGGAATCCAATATTCCAAAAATCAGAAGATACAGGCTTATAAGCAAAAACAATTATGCCTCTAAAACTGAGTGTAATCCTACACAGAGAAAATGGATTTTTAATAGATTTGAGGTCTTTCAAGCATTTCTGATGAAAAGACCAGTGCTAAGTACAAACTCTGAAATGTAAATACCAAAGTCAAGAGAAACTGAAAAAGGTAAATTTATGTGAGCAATTAGAAGGACTTATGTGATGATGTACTCACATTCTAAGGAAGAAGAAACAAGTGTCCTTTCAGAAACTCAATGTCTTCAAAGGGTATTGAGGGAGCTGTGCTGGGGGGTAAATGGATTATGTTCTGAGGCTTTAATGAAGGGAAGAGAATAGAGGGTAAAAGGAACTTGTAAGTATAGTCCATTTTCACATTCAAGATTTGAACCGAGGAATTTGTTGTTTTTCAGTCATGTCCAACTATTTGTGTCCCTTTTGGGGTTTTCTCAGCAAAGATACTGGAGGGGTTTGCCAGTTCCTTCTCCAACTCATTTACAGATGAGGAAACAGAGGAAGAGTTCAGTGACTGGCCCAGGATCACACAGCTAGCAAGCATCTGAGGCCAAATTTGAACTCAGGTCTTCCTAATTCCAGGTTCAGCACTCTATCCACTGCACCACCTAGCTACCCTTTTAATTATGACATTATTATAATAGTGTATATTTGATTAGTATATTATGCTAATAATTTTATGAATGCATATGATTATAAACATGTGAAATGTTTTAGAGCTCTGAAAAGGGAACTAGTCTACCTACTTAGGTTCACAGATACTTGCACACCTCAACTACTCCATAGGGGTTCCAGGTCATAGGGGTCAATAGTATGACAAGGCGGTGCAAAACAACTGAGATGTGGGGCCGAGCCCAGAGTAAAGGGAATCGCCCCCCTGTGTTCTGCTCAGATTAGACACACACGGATCCTGTGTTCCTTTCTGTGCCTCTCATTTTGGGAAGGACACGGATGATCTGGGGCTACCTTTTAGAATGTGCTCTGAGATAAACGGGATAAACCAGCCCTCTTGGCTCCTGAGGCATCATTAAT
The DNA here is from genome assembly GCA_011680675.1 of Gymnobelideus leadbeateri. Lineage (NCBI taxonomy): Eukaryota > Metazoa > Chordata > Mammalia > Diprotodontia > Petauridae > Gymnobelideus > Gymnobelideus leadbeateri. The sequence goes on from WOXC01010573.1 coordinate 67,822, forward strand.
TGGTTATGGACAAGGAAGTGTCAGTCATAATGATCCTGGGGGTAACTGGGTCACACAATTTTCATCATAGGTGTCACTGCATTAGGATTTTTCCAACATTCCTGTGTGGTTTGGTTATAAGAATTCTGTGTGCCTATACTGAGACTGAGAGACATGTGGGGCATTGGACAGAGCCACCTCCTAATGAGAAGGGCCCAGGTTCAGGCCCCGCCTCTGACATGTGGTGCCTGTGTTACCCTTAACTTCTTGGCAGCCCCCAGGAAACACTCCTGTTAAAGAACAGGTATCGGGGCGCCTAGGTGGCGCAGTGAGTAAGAGCGCCGGCCTCGGAGTTGGGATGACCCGAGATCAGATCCGGCCTCAGAAAATGAGCACCCACGCATAAATAATGACTAGCCGTGTCACCTTGAGCAAGTTACTTAACCCCAATTGCTTTAAAAAAAAAAAAACAGGTACCAATATCTTCAACAGGAATACACTACATGAATGTACAGGTCCAGACACACATACATGTACACATGTGCATATGTATATGTATGTGTATTGTATTGTAAATACAAAGGGGCATATACATGCAGATAAAATGTATATTTGTCTATAGGCATATATATATGTTGTGCTATATAATACATGCATTTATGTTACATATGTAGCAGGTACTATATTATTTATTCCTCTGTGTACATGTGTGTGCACAGACATAGATGCTTTGTCTCTCAAAAACCAGAACATCAACTGGGAGGCAACAGAACCTCCCAACAAGGAAATAGGGTTAGGAAAAGGGATAAATCAGTGTGTGTATGTATGTGTGTGTGTGTGTGTGTGTGTGTGTGTGTGTGTGTGTATGTACACGTCCATGTGTGTCTATCGTGGAGGTGTGTGTAAGCATAGGACTGTAACCTGCATTCTGAAGGTCTGCCAGGGCTGGGTGGGGGGAGAGTGAAGTAGGGAGAGGTCAGAGCTTTGGGGGCACAGCTGCCCCAGCAGAGGGTCTCTTCTCAAGGGGCTCATACCCTCATCCCACCCATGGCACAAATCTTCCCATGCCCACTTCTGCTTTTCCTCAGATCTTCAGAAGCTGCTTTTCTCCAATTTCATGGAAATCTCTAGCCTACAGTATTCAAAACAATGGCTAACAATTGTGTGATTACTAATATTGGAATGCGGCACTGTGGCTGGGGGCAAAGAGGCTTAATGGGACTCACCCTGAAGAAATTTACACCTGTCTTATCTGCCACTGTGAGATTTCTGTCTGGGCACTTCTAACCCAAGAATAAAGTTACTGATCTGTTTTAACAACAAAAGCAGAAAGCAAACACCCCTGGGTGTCTGTGGACATCCACACAAGTCAAGAATAAAGCAAGAAGTCAATGGGCCTGGCGGGCTAGCAGGTCAGCTGCCCACCACATTCTGTGCCCTGGGCTTCCCCAGAGGGAAGAGTCCAAAGGAACAGCTAGACAGATGGTCATCCCCTAAGGGGGGATTCATTCAGCCTATAGAAAGGGGGAGCAGTAAAACCATGATGATAGCTACTCAGTAGCAACGAGCAGCCATGTCTCTCTACCACATTACTGGGCAAAAACACCTGAGGGACAATGTGTGTGTGGTGTGCCTGGAAATTCTCTCCACCCCTTAAGAATCAATATGCCCAGGTACCTGGCACCACACAGAGGCCCCTTCAGTTTCGATGCCTCATGGGATGGAACAGGGCAGGGCAGACAGAGCATCTTGTTGGGCCCCTTTCCAGTGACTGCACCAGAGCTGCCATCCACCATCCACCATCCTTCTGCTGATGTCTCAGAGGAGAGGCTGGGCCCTCCTCCTCTATCATGGAGAAAGCTGGGGGTCAAGGGGAGTGGTGTGATCACCCCTAATCATTTCAGCTCTTCCCTCTAGACACTAATCCTATTTCACAGCCCAGACACAAACATTACAGTAGTGCTAAAGCAACAGGCTTCCTTTTAGCAAGGCCTCTGCCTCTCTATTAGTGGCTCTGTGATCTGCACGGAATGAAAGATGAGGTTGTCTGGTCAGCTTGGTAATTAAAGCAGAACTCTGCAGTGAAGAAGCAGAGAGGGGCTTGCAGATGGAGCTCGCCTCTCCTCACACACACAACCAGGACACACAGCTGCTGGGCTTTCTCCACTGCTAAATACGGCACATAACAGGCCATACTGGACTGAACTCCATACAGCCTTTGTTTGGCTCCTGTCACCTCTGACTCCCAGCCTGGGAAAGTGAGCTTGTCACCGATTCAGAATGGCAGAGCCATGGGACCTTAGAAATCATTCAGCCTGACCCCTTCTTCATTTTGCAATTAAGGAAACAGGTGACATGAAGCTCCTTGGTCCATGTCATCCAGCCACGAGCAGAGCCAGGAAAAGCCTGGGCTTTTCCTGGTTCTCAGGCCAAGCTCTTTCCCTCCTAAGATTGCCCAGCTTATGAAGGAAAGGACCAGGGTCCTAAGTCTCTCTCAATCATAATAATGCAGGGAAGTTAGGTGGCACAGTGAACAGGGTACCATTCCTGTAGTCAGGAGGACCTGAGTTCAAATCCGACCTCAGACACTTAACATAAACAATTAGCCATGTGACCTTGGGCAAGTCACTTAACCCCAATTGTCCTACCTTCCCTCCTCCAAAAAAAAAAAAAATAATAATAATGATAATGATAATGTACCTGAAAAGCAGGTCAGAACTAAATCACTTTTCAGATGCACCAAGTTAACTTGATATCAAAAGGAAATTAGCCAGGAATCCTGTGACAATGAGAATAATCACCCCCGATTTCATCTGTTTAGTCAGACTTCAATGGTATAATGGATTTCCTTAAGGTAGGATGCAATTTTAATAAAACCAAGGGAGGTTCTCTTTCTGAAACAAAGAAATAAATATTGGTTAAGCACTTAGTATGCGTAAGGTACTATCTTGGTGATAACAAAGACAAAAACTGGCATCATCTCAAGAAGGTCACAATCTAGGATGGGGTAAAACATATAAACAGACAATTATCACACAAATTAGCATAAATATATAAGAGAAGAAAAAAAGATAACAATGGTCTATAAAGAAGGGATTGAGGAAAGGCAGGCACATTAATACACTGTTGGTGGATCTGTAAACTGACACAATCATATTTGCAATTTGGAATGATGGCAAGAGAGTGAAGCAAAGGTCTCTAACCTTTGCCTCAGAGAGCCAACTTCCAGACATGTAACACTAAGGAAAAGAAGGAAAAAGAAAAGAAAAACCCTACACACAACAAAATATGCCGAGCCTCACTTTTTGAAGTAGAAAAGAGCTGGAAACAAAATAGATACTCATTGATTGGAGAAGAGCTACACAATCACTAGCCACTACTGTGCTATAAGAAATGATAAATATGATGAGTGAAGAGAATCACTGGAGGATTTATATGAACTAATGCAAAATGAAGCAAGTACCATGAGGAAAGCAATATACACACCAATGGCTGAAATGACAGTGGCCAAGCCTGACCCCAAAGGATAGAGCTGAGAAGCGGGAGGAAGGGGAGAGCCTCAGTGTGGAACAATGCATAGAGTGCTAGATTTTTTCGATATCTCAGTGTTAACTTTTTCCCCTTTTTTTATTCTTCACTTTAAGGAATGAGTCTCTGGGAGACAAAGATCATTTAATCCAATCCTCTCATTTGACAGGTTACAGTCTAAATAGGGGAACTGACTTGCCCAAGGTCATACTCAGCTTGTGACTTTATTTGTCCCTTTATGGTGGTTCTTTCCACTTTGCTTCAGGGCATTGGAGATGAATCTGCAAAGAGCTTATGACCTCAAGTCAAGCCCCAAAATACTTTATACTTCAAACTTTGAAAAAGTAAGAGATAAACAATATGGCAGCCTATTCTACATACTGGGTGGGAGAAATGGAATGAGCACTGGACTTGGGGTTAGAAGGGACTTGGATTCAAGGACCACCTCTCATTCTTAAGAGCTCTGTGATCATGGCAACGTTATATAACTTAAGCCTGAGTTTCTTCATCTGAAAAACAAGGATAAGAATGCCTCCAATAGCTACTTCAAAGGGTTATTATGAGGCTCAAATGATATGGAATGGAATAGATAGACGGATAGAAGAATAGAGGGATGGATGGGTGGATGGATGGAGAGATGAATGGCTGGCTGGCTGGCTGCATGGATGGATAAAATAGATGGATAGAGGGATAGACAGCTTTTGCACATTTGAAATTACTGAATGCATATTATTATGAATATTATTACTAGAACTAGAGCACAAAGTGTCCTGCAGGTACTGTTTTTCATCTGATTCTTATTTCTCATTCTGCTTTGAGGCAGAATTCTTTCTGAACTGCCAAAGGAGAAGGGAATCAGCTCCCGTCCCACAAGTAAAATGTAAGAACTCAAAGAAATTGCAAACTAGTTACATTTTAACACAGGTAGCAAATCTCACTGGCATGTGCAAGATGAGAAAATAATGGGCCCTAATCAATGACCTTACAAATAAGTCAGAGAATCAGGTTACACACACACAAAAGGAATAAAGCTATATTTTGTAAGAATAATAAGATTCCAATATGTTAGATGGAAAGATCATGGGACCTGGAGCCAGAAGGGACCTCAGAGGTCATCCAGTAAAGTGGTGATCTCATAATCACTTGTCATCTCATTTTTACCAGTTTTCCTTCCCCTGAGATGGCTCACAGCCCATACACACCTGAACATTCCCACCCAATCTCCACATACAGAGGATCTTTCCAACACGATGGAGACCTTCCTGTTCATTATTTTGTGGCTGTTCTCCCTCTTCTTGGTATACTCTTTACCAGTATAGCGCCTGGGCTGCCTGCCTATCTATTTGCCAAACCACAGCAAGTAGTCGGACAGGTACCCTAGTGATTTACTCTATTAACACCTATATCTTGGAAAAACTCTAAATAGGAGTATATTAAACTGAATAGCACTGGAAATTATGGAGTATATTCAATGTCTCTTTTTGTCAAAATCCATCTTTATAATACCAATATTCTCTTGGTGATACTATATGTTAAAGATGGTTTCTGAAGGATCAAAATTTGAGGAACCCAAAGCACAATGGAGTTCCTGAAATTTTTATCAAAGATTATCATTTTTCCAATAACAGCGTATGACTGTGAGAGCTGGATTATAAGGAAAGCTGAGCACCACAGAATTGAAGCTTTTGGACTACAGTCCTAGAGAAGTCTTTTAAGAGTTTCTTGAATAACATGGAGATCAAATCAGTCAATACTTAAAGAAATTTATTCAGACTATTCACTGGAAGGTCAAATACTGAAGCTAACTTTGGCCACATGATAAGAAAACAGGACTCACTGGAAAATACTCTGATGCTGTGAAAGATTGAATGCAAAAGGAAAATGGGATGGCAGAGGATAAGATGGAGAGTGTCATGGAAGTAACAAATGTGAGCTTGTACAGAATTTGGGAGATAGTGGAGGACAGAAGGCATACTGTGTCCCCCAGGATCACGAAGAGTCAGACATGACTGAACAAAATTCAAGGAAAGCTACATGGGATGTGTAAGTGAACTGGAGCATGTTACCAACTGGGATAAGCATGCGACACACGGGTTTCACCATCATCAAGAACATAAAAGTGTACCAGGCATGTACTAGGAGCCCTACACAGTAGGGCCAGTGAGTGGTAAAGCCAGGACAAAGCCCAGATTTCCATCCTACTACACTGACATAGAGGAGTAACCCAAAGTGGGCAGGACCAGATCTTAGGACATAGAGGATACCAAAAGCAGCAAGCAATGAGATCTGACCAGACAAGCAAGCATGCTAGAATGAGAACAGAAGAGTGAAGCCTTAAAATAAAGAGGGAAATCAGGAGAACTGAAAAGCACTCAACAGGTTTCCAGCTCTGTGACCCTTGACCAAGTAATAGACTCACAAAATGTAAAGCATTGGAAGGGACCTCAGAGGATCAAAGAAGCAATAAAGTTCAGTGACAAAACAGCTGAAAAGAATCAGGAGACCCGAGAGCTTGTTCACCTTCAACAATTGCAAGGTGGCCAACCTTCAATGCTCATTGCATTGAAGCTGTCTGAGACTCAGTTTCCTCATCTGTCAAATGAGGGGACTGGGCAAGAGGGTCTCCGAGGTCCCTTTTAGTGATCCCTCTCTATGAGCATTTAGAAAACCCCTGAAAGTGAGGGGAAGGCAGATCCAAGCCAAGTGGGAACAAGAGAAAGCTAACGACACAAGGAGATGGGTAAATAAAGGGCACAATTGGGATGGAAGGGGAAATACCACTGCTAAAAACCAACAAATTGGGTCTATTAATTAGTCAACATGAGTTTGACACAAGATCATCCTTGTCAGATACTGGAGGAGGTTCAAGAGAGAAGAATGTGCTTGGCACAAAGAGGAAATTTTTTTCCCCCTCATCCTAAGGAGACTCTGCTCAGCTGGTCCGGAGAGTGGGTGGGTTCCCCCCAGCTGTATTCCAGATCCCATCACAATTCTTCTAACAGACTTTGGACAAGAGTCTTACATTTTTATTATGCTCTGTCACTTTCATAAATTTCTCTCATGTCCAGCTGCAAAGTCAATGAAGAGGAACACCTGCATGTCCTATCTGGAGCCATATGAAGCAAGCAAACGGACAAAGCCATTCACTTAAAAAAAAAAAGAAATTCCTACCCATAATGCTATAGTGTTGTACCATAACTGCTACCCCCCAAAGTAAGCTTACAAATTACAGGCATTGGAAAAAGTGTGTTGATTCCCAGAGTCACATGTCCATATCCCCATCGGGAGAAACTCCACAATGTCACTGATTAGAGCTATCCTAAACAAGTTCATTGTAATTTCCCCCCTAAGATACCGTAGAATCTCCAAATTGGGTTTTCTGGCTATGCTCAGAGGTCACACCCTCAGGGGCCCATCTCATTCAAATACTAGCTGAGGCCTGACTCCTCTGGCAGATGGAAGAATTTTTTATCAACCAATGAAACCGCACAGAACGAACTGCTATCAGCAGGAAAGGACTAGTCACAGCAACAGCTGTAACGCTATCTTAATAGCTGCTGCTATTGATACATCTCCATGGCAGCAAAAAAGGCAAGAAATGAACGCTTCACAGGGATAGCTCCACTTGCTATTCGCCTAGCGGTGGGAGACTAGTAACCCACTGGTATCACTTGGGTTCTTTATGTGAGAAGCCTCTGCTGTCAGTGGCCAAGTTTGGCAAAGCAGGACCCTAAGCAGGCAGCTCTCCAGAGGCTCAGGATAAGACAAAAGTGAGAAATGCTATGTGCTTGGGTCAGGCGACTAGACAGGCACTGACACCCCTCCAAAAGAGACTTCCAGGCCTGCTCACCCATGGGGGCTGCTGGAAACAGGAAGGGGCACACGCTTATCTCTCTGAATGCACATGTCCTCTGGGGAAATTCAATCTATCAGTTAGCCACATTCCTATAGGATTTTAATGATTTAAAAAACACTTCCAACAACCTCTGAGGTAGGTGGTCTGGGCAGCATCATTTTGGTTTTGTAGGGGAGGGATCTGAGGCCTGAAAAAATGGACTGATTTGCCCATGATTTGGTCATTGCTCCTGAGCTTTGGTGCTCCGATGCAAGGTCTCCTGACTGTTTCTTAGCAGGACACCACCATTCATCCCAGCCCCCAAGCTTGAGACCTCAGAGTCATGCTCCATGTCTCTTTCTCCTTTCCCTCCCAGACAATGAGGTGCCGCGTCACTACAGCACCTTGTTTCCTTTCCGCCTCCACTCCAACCACAGGGCCACCACCCCTCTTCAGGAGCTCATCTCTTCACAATGGTCTCCCAATTAGCCCTTCTGCCACCCAGGCTCCACACAGTTGTCAAAGGGACCATGTCACTTCCCTATAAACTCCTCTGTTTGACATTTAAAGCCCTTCACAACCTGGTTTCCAACCTACTTTTCCAATTTTATTCAATATAATTCCCTTGGCTGAGCCCAGCTGACCTTCATACTATCCCTCACAGATCCTGTTCCCTTTTCTAACTCTAGCCACCTTTGCCATGGCTGTCCCTCATGCCTGGTACACAACCCCTCCTCAGCTTAGTCTCTCAGAAGCCTTCACTTCCTTCAGAGGCCAGCTCAAGTGCCACGTTCTACATGAAGCCTGTCCTGATCCCCCAACAGCTGCAGATACCTTCCCCCCCTTTCAAATTATCTTGACTCGGCTTTATATATACGTATATAATATGGACATGTGTCTCTCCCAATAGAATGTAAACCTCTCAAGAACAGAGACTGTTCCATTTTTGTTTTTGTATCCCCAGAACCTAGCACCAGGGCTGTTACATAGTAGGGGCTTAATCAATGTTTCCTGATTGATTGACTCCAAATTCAGAGCTCTTTCCACAATACTGTGCTGGGATCAAGTAAGATTATTATGCAATTATTATTTGTGTTATTATAATGAGACAGTTGGGGTACAGGGAATGAAAAGAAGCCCTCAGAGTTCAAAAGGCCTTGGTTCAAGCCCTGGGCAAGTCACTGAACAACTCAGTGCCCCAGGCAACATTTTGAGAATAAACTGAAGCAAAGGTCCTGCCCTGCAATGGGGAGAGGCCATTTCTCACCTGGGAACTCCCCCAACCAAGGAAGCCACAAATCCCACCTCTATCCCTAGCTTATTATTTTGCAGCCAGTAGAGATGAGCAGCATTTAAGACCTAGTCCAGACTCTGCCACTAACTCTGTGACTTCACTTGACTAGGACAAAGGCTCCTCTTCTGTACAATGTGGGAATGGTACCGTGTGAAAGAGCTTGGGGTTCCATGGAAATGGGAAGACTGACTGGATAAAAAGGAGAGAGTGATGCTCTCAAGGGTGGGAGGCTCGGGTGCAGTATTTTAGGAAGGAAGAAAACAGCATGATGACCACACCCTCGATGCTTGGCAGGGTAAGGAAGAGATACAAAGAGAAACTAAGTCAGAGAAAGTGAAGAAAGACAGGAGAGCCAGACCATTGCTATGGTCACAGAGTTTCTGGGTGATCAATGTCTTGGATATTCAAATAATCAAATGAATCTTGGATCTCATCAAACAGTGTGTCTGGGATCAGAGGTTATTATCCCAAAGAACAGATCATATTCAAACAGGTTCCCCCTAGAAGGCTCAGCACCAGACAGGTTTTCTCCAAAAGTTAAGGTCTGACCTTTCCTATTCACCCACATTTTATCTCATTGGAAAACAATATGAATTGTATTTTATCTACTGCAATCCAAGAGGGGAAGGGTTTAAATGTCATAATGAGTTATGATCCCTCCCCTAATATCAGGAGAAGCCTGGGAGTGTGCACAGGGGTGACTCAAAGAATCAGTCTCACTGCAGAAAAAGTGAACCTCATTTCCAGTCTCCAAGACCTTAAAAGTGCAAATACACAACCAAATTCTTCCCAAAGTCCAGCAACCAGACTCATATTCTCAGACATTTTACAAGTGATGTTGACAGCCCATTAAAAAAGAATGGCTAACTTTGACCCTCTGTTCCCAGAGCTGTGCTCTTTCCAAACTATATCACCTATGATGTTACTGACAGAGAAATAAACAAAGGACTTGTCACACTAGCTCCCCCGAATTCAGAAGCAAATACAATGGCTGCCAAGTGAGGTAGGGTGCTAGGATGCTCCTTCAGGGTGTTACAAACAGTGGGGAGAGAATAAACTTATCCATCAATGGCTGACAGCGATTTAGACAGTAGAAACAAATCCCTACTCCATTCACTAAGAAACTTGGACACGCGTCAATGTTTGGATGAGTCTCAATATTCTTCTGATTTTCACCTTGTTCTGACTGTGTGCCTCTGCGTCAATCATCACCCCATCACACCATCTTCTCCTTCTGTGGCATCGGCAGCATCTGAGAAGAACCTCCCTTTCCCTCCCAAAGAAGCCGGCGTGCAGGAGAAGTGGCTTTACTCAGGCTCAAGCCTCTCTGGTTGGAATTCACATCAGGAAATGACCTTTTGGATACAAATGCCCTGCCCAGATGCACCACGGCTCTCTAGAGAATAGCAGTACATCTGGGGTTGACCAGCTTGGAGAGAAGATGTGAAACATCTGGGCAGCTCACAGTGGACAACTTCAGCTAAGTGGCACATAATGGGTGAGAAGGTAGTGGAGTAACCCAATTCATAGTGTTCTCAGGGTGATCTTGTCCTGTCTCAGGACAGAAGATGACTACTCTAAATGGGTGATCCAGACAGTACTGGTCTATGGTGAAAGGCATACTCTCTCAATGCTGAAAATAACTGTACTAAACAGGAGCCTTAACGTAAAATTGGTGGAGGGAGGGAGCTGGGCAGCAAGGACAGAAGACTTAGTCAAAATCAAAGAACACAGTCAGAGGCTAGAAGTGGCCTTCCAGTCCAATCCCCTCATTAAGAAGTAAACTGAATGAAGCCCAGAGGAAGAAATGACTTGCCCAAGGTCACAGAGCTAGTAAGTGGGAAGAGTTAAGACTAGAAGCCAGGTCCAACCCTTTCCACTACACTATGCTAAATCATGACTATTTAGGGAAGAGATGATAGTGAAAGAGCACTGAAGAGGTGGGTGAAAGGGCAGTGGTCCTGGAAAAGGACAAGAAGAACTGCAGAAGGCTAAAAAAACAATCCAAGTGAGACACGTTGCCAATCTGGACAGCTGACTTTGTGGGCACACAGTCAAGGAGGATATTCCTTTGGGATAATGGAAAGATAGCCAGTAATTGACATGCAGTTTTAAAAAATCCCCTAAACTTGTCAAATCCTTATGACCAATTTATTTTAATTATAAAACCTCTCAGATAAGAGCAGGAAGCATGTCTTATTTATTGCTGTGTCTCCTAAGGGACTTGCACAGAGTAGGTATTTTTAAAAATGCTTCCTGGTTGAATGAAATGCAATGCTGCTTCATTTCTAACTCTGTTTCAGTAAAGTATCTGATGTGGAGCTGCAGTCTACTTCACAAGCTTAATTAAAATTGGCTTAATACTAGCACCGCCAGATGGATTGAAAACGGGCAGAGATCACATAGGATGAGGATAAATGGAAGCATGTCAAAAGGGAGGAGGCATCCACTGGGTGTTACCAGAGCTGGTACTGAATCTGAGATTAATTAACCCATTCATTCCATGACAAGGGGAGATGGAAAGAATAGAAAGTTAAATGGAATTCACAAAGCAGAGGGACAGCACAACGGAGAAGCAAAAGTAAGACAGGGCAAGGTCATAGAGAAGATCTCCTCCATGTAAGAACTGCAGGCAGAAAGCCAAATGGGATTTTGCTCAAAAAAAGTTAACCTAGAGCCCAGACGAAGGGAGCATCACACTTGTTCAATAAACATGAACAACATGTTCAACATGCACAATGGGCCAACCTGGACGTGTCTGTGACCATTCTTCACCATGAGCACTGGAAGCTTCTCCGGGACTGCCTCTCCTTCCCTAGCACCCAGCACATGCTCAAAAGGTGTCTGGGGATGGAGGGAGTGAACAAAATAAAACATTCACACTGGGGAATTGAATACAAGTTTCAGTGTGGTCAAGAAGGTATAATGGGATGCTGTAGACAAAACGACTACTACAACCATGTGTTCCCTCTACCAAGGCCACATATGATGGATGAAATGGGAGAGCCATTGACTTTCTCTAGAAAACCATGGACTCACACCTGCAGTACGTCACTTAATTCTTGTTAGAAATGTTTCAAAGTTCCAAATTGGGCAAAATCTAAAGAATCATGAAAACTGTGAAATGCTGCAGGTACAGACAAGCAAGTCTCTAGCTGGCCTCTATCTGCTTGAGCTTCCCCAACTGTAAATGGGGACCATAACAGCCCTCCCTCTCACTCCTGGGAGATCAAAGCAGACACTCTGGGAAGCACTGAGCACGACACAAGTCTCCTCAGCCTCCAACCTGTCTAGGTGTGTAAAGTGTGAGCTGTCATTACTACTGTTAACAATAAACACAAGAATTAAAACACTAAATGCAAGTAAAAAACTCACGACTTTAGTAAAACTCTGAAGTATGTATAGGCTTTTAAAGGGGTATGGGAAATGATGGAAACGAGAATTAGGCTTCCTGTAACAGAATTTTAATATCCATTAATTGGACCTCAAAGTAGGTCTAAAATTATACACTTATTACAATCACTATTCATTTGACCCAAAGCTAACTGTCCAAGGGGCTTTCCCTGAGTCTCTGATCATCAAAGGAGTTCACCCCACTGGCACAGAAGAGGCCCAGCACAGATTTGAAGTCAAAGAGGGATTACTGACAGGTGGAGAGGTCCTCCCAATATTACTGATTTTGGATGACACTGAACTGACTGCATCATGCCCAAGAACCCAAGTCTTCCCACAGGAGAACAAAGCAGCTGAACAATGTCTGGTGTCCAGACAATGAGATGGAGCAGGAGAGAAGCCTCTAGAGTTCATTCCTCCTACATGGACCTTGAAGACATTCTGCCCACACAAAATGAGCCTGGCCCAGAAGAGAACTAAGGGGAGAGGTAAGAGAGGAAAAGGAAAAGGAAAGAAGGGAAAGGGTAATCTGCCTTGGCCTTTCACCACTCCCAGCTTCTCCCTGAAGCAAAGTCACATGTTTTTTAACTCCAGTACTCTTTGGTTGATTTGGCATGGTTGGCAGTCATGGAATAATATTACTATCTTAGAAAAAAATGATTTTGAGGATCACTCAGAGAAACATGGAAAGCCCATGGTGGGCATGGGTAGACTTTCAGCATATAACAAATGAGAAATTGTGCAGGAGAGATTCTATGCAAATAATGTTATCAAAGAACAGCAATGACTAGAAGAACATGGGTTATTCATGTGTTAAGAGCAGGGAATAACCACGGATTGCTCACAGGCTCCACTGGCATCCATGAATTTCAAGAAAATTCAGATGAGGCTCCCAGCACATTGAGTGGCTCATCTCTGATGAAGGTCCTGGGGGACATGAACAAATTCCACAGGACAGACAGGCCCAGAGAGATTGCATTCAATATCCTGGGAGGAAATATTCACATCCAAGAGATCACAGATCCAAACTGATCGTTAATAGTCTGTGTGCTTTTCTGTCATCCTAGACCAAGGTCAAAAACCAAAGCCCCCTTGGAGTTAGCCTAGGAGGGATCACCTACAGTTGGCTGGAACTTTACTGATAAGAATTAAGCTCACATGTCCTTTCACATATTAACATTCTCAGATGCCAAGGACAGTGAATTTCACCAGACAAGAGAAGGTCTATGTACGAAGTACTATGTTAAGTACAGGGGTATAAAGATTGAGAAATATCAGTAATCACCCTCAAGAAACCAGCATCCATTTTATTGAGGGTGGGGGAAGACATTAACTCGGATAACTATAATATGAGGTGAGGAGTGATAAAAGCAAAGAAGCAATCCAGTCATCTAGAAAAATTTGGAAAAAAAGCCAACCTTTTTGGTTCTGGGATCAGTGAAGCTCTCCCAGACACTGTTAACACCAATGCTGGGCAGAGCTGCGGCTGATGGGGTCCAAAACTAACCTTCATCAGAGATAAAAGGGATCCCTCCCACAGTGAACAATTAAGCTCACAGCAGCCTGAAATACCAAGCCCCCTTTCTTTTTCGTCAGAGATCTGTGCCTCACCCGGAAGTCTCTAGGGAAGCTCTGTGTGTGTGCATGTATGCGGGCACGTGTGTGTGTGTGTGTGTGTGTTGTCCTCTGGGACACATCTTATCCATCTCGGACCCAAAAGGCAAGTAGGCAGTGGTTTGGGCAAAGGAGTCACCGAAAGGGGAACGGTAGCCAGAGGAATGCTCAGAGGCGTCTTTCATGGCTCATCTGATCTCCCGACCAAGACCACTGACCTTCTTTCTCTTTCTCTAAGGGCGGTCCTGATTCCGAGGTCACAGCCTATAACATGAGAGGCAGACCACATGAGGTCTTGTCAAAGGCATGTATGGGCATCTTTGTTCAAATAGGGCCCCAAGTCCAAGTTTTGTAACATTCATCTCTTGATCTATGTCAGGGAAAACCATGGAAACCCTGGGGGCTCGGAGCCTAAAACCTCAATAAACTCCAAATGCACAGATTGCAGCCCTTGGTTTGTTTTAACCCAGGAACCAGAGACCAGAAATGGCTGTGGCTTGGGAAATATGAGTTACATCTTTTTCATTCAATGGTAGCAGCCTATGCTTACACTAAATTACAATAAATTTTTATGGAGATCCTGACCCACTCAAAAAAAAAAAAAGATCTTTTATGTGTATCAAAGAAAATGCTAGTTCTAAACAGCATACAAACATATTCCATAATAGGGAAAACCTCTTCAAATTTGAGAATGAAAGAATTAAGGGGGGAACCTTGAGAAGCCAGTAATTGGGCCATTGGAATTTCTTCTTGCTAATTATCCCCGAGTGGCCATTAGCTATGTAACCAAGGAGGAAAGTGTGTCAGACTTTAGCAAAGCTGTGTCTTCAGCATCTCATGGAATACACCCTGAAGCCACTATGTAATTAACTGCCAAGAAAATGCTGAGCGGGTGGAATAAAGAAGCTATAACAAATCAAATATACTACTCTGTGCGACCCCCAATGACAGCAGTTCAACAGCTTAGAACAAAAATACTCTTGTCAGAGTAGATTTCCTTTATAGAACCTCTAGAAAACATGAAGATCTTATCTAAGAAGCAAAATAAAAAAAAATTATGAAACTATAAGGAAGCAGCAAATTCACAGGCTTTCCGCCTTGGATGATCTCTCAAAGACTGTACAGGAATTCCACCTAGAATATCTCCAACAAGTGGTTGGCCTTCCAGCCTCTGCAACAACCTCCAGAAGCCTCCAGGTAGGAAATCACCCAGTGCTCCTGCAGAAAACAATTTCACTGGAGTAAGTAGGGCTTTCATCATTGAGAGGCTTTTACTGATGTCAAGTCCAATTTTGCTTTGTGGCAGCTTGTGCCCATCTGTCCTACTTCAATTCAATGCAAGGCAATGCAATTTGAATTTGGCAAGTCTTTAATTTTTTTGCTGCTCTCCTCTGGACTGTCCCCAGCTTATCAGTGTTCTTACCAAACTGTGGTGCACAGAACTGAAGACAGAATGCCAAGATTTTCAGGATGGTTCTCAGTTGTATCCAATGGCATTCTTTAGGGCCATAAGAATGCATTCTTTCATGCCGAGGCCTCCATTTGGAACATGGATGCTGGTCCAAAATGTAGGCATAGGACAGATAGTGTCTAAGTGAAGCCCCAAGATGGCACAGTGGGAGAAATCTAAAACATGGCAGTTGTTTACTTTAAATGTATTGCTTTTTTCTTACTTAAAATTTTCTTATTTTATTTTTCTTATTTATTTTCTTATTATTTGATACCTCTTGTTTTAATATCATAAGTATTTTGGTATCTCTACCACCGCCACCTTAGCCAAGAGCCACTCCTCATGACAAAGGTTTTAAAGAGAAAGAAAAAACCCTCATTGAACAAAACTCACCGGTACATGAGTGGTGGTTGTCAGTGTAAGCAACAGCCTACATCCACAGCTGCCCTCTTCTGTACAGACAGCAGGGAAATGACATTTTCTTGACTCTTCTTTGGAGTCATTAGGTCATTATAATTACACATCATCAGTTTATTTTGTTGTTGGTGGTGGTCTTTCTGTTTACACTGTTGCCTACATAAGGGAAGCATAGCCAAGATGCCTTTCTAACACCCAAGTCCATAGGTTGGAACCCTAGGATTTTGTTTTCCTACAATTTTTTCTCTTTCAAAGTCAGTAAAGAAAACCTGAGTTCAAATCTGGCCTCAGATACTCTGTGTGACCCTGGGCAAGTCACTTCAACCCTGTTGGCCTCAGTTTCCTCATCTGTAAAATGAGCTGGAGAAAGAAATGGCCAACCAGTCCAGGATCTTTGCCAAGAAAACCCCAAGTGGGGTCACAGAGAGTTAGAGATGCTGCAGCCCAGTCTAACTCATCTCGCTGATACCTTGTACAAGCAGCTGCTTAAGATCGCCAGTTGCAAGAACTCTCCCCTTCTGCTCCCTGCTGCCAGTACTGCTACTTAGAATGTTTGGCTTCATACAACCAACCAATCAACAATCTAATTAAGGAAAGAATAACACTTCTGAAATGAAATTACTTCTCCCTGCAGTGGGTCAGCCCTCCAAGCAGGACCAAGCAAGAGAATTACAGACTCACAGAACAGAGATGTAGCAACCCTTGAGAGATCACAGCCCCTCTCTGGGCTCCAGCATCCTCTTCTGGAAATGGGGTGATGAGTTTAGACACTTCGATGATGTCTAAGGCCCGAGACCATGATTCTAGGAATCAAAGAGACATGGCCTTGGGAAGGACCTCAGTCCAACCCTTACAAAAGCATGAAACCCTTCCAGAGCATTCCTAATAAGGATTCATCAAATGACTGCCTAAACACGTTCAAAGACAGCACACTCACTCCCAGCCAAGGCAGCCTTATTTTTTGACACCTCTAATGGTTAGAAATTTCTCCAAGACAGTGGCCAAAAGCTGCCTCCCTACAACAGAACCCTGTTCTTCCATATGGAATCGAACATAAGTCTAATGCTTCTTTCACATGACAAGCCTTCAAATATTTGCAGACAGTAAATATTCATTCCCTCTAAATCTCTTCTCCAAACTAACCTTCTTAAATGATCAGATCATCATCAAAGGCTTTGGAAAATGGAAAAGAAGCTCAGAGGTCACCTTATTGTGCAGAGAGTGCACAGAAGCTCAGTGGCCTGTTAAAGGTCACAAAGCCTAAGGCAAGGCCAGGCCCAGAACACAGATCTCCTTACTCCAAATTTTGTGCTATTTCCACTAAACCAATTAACCCTCCCAGAGCAGTTTCCAGGCCTCACACGATCCTGGCCACACTCTTTTGGAAAAGCTCTGGCTCACCAACACCCCTCTTCAAATGTGGTGGCCAGAAGTGAACAGAACACTCCAGATGTGGATGAGAGAAGAAGGCACCAGGATCGTGATACCACCCAAGAGTGGGCTGGTCCTAACATAAACGAGCTACAACATTTCCTCAGAGATTACAAATGCAGTTCCATGGAACAATTCTTTTTCAATTCTTCCACATGGAACAAATACCCAGATATCTTAGATGGTAGCTATTTTCCCAATTAGCAGTTGGGGAAGGAGAATGGAGCTCATTTCATTCTTAGCACAAAGGGCTGTGCTTGATTCCAAACAAAAGAGGAGAGTCCTGAAACCATCTCATTGAATGCTAATCGGTGGCTTCCTCAGGAGTTCGACACTGAGATCGCCATCCCAAGTGAAAAGGCAGCTTCCTTTCTCAGTGACTGAAACTCTCCAAAGTGTGACATCTTGGATTTGCTGGCAGTTACCGCCGCCATGTCCTCACCCCAAATGAAAGCTGATTGACAGACAGCATTAATAAAGTTTTCTCTGAAATGACAGATGAGAGTTTGGGGCTGGATCACTAAATGCTTATTTTAAAGTCCGAACTGCCAGCTCTCAACTAGTAAATCTATTCTTAAAGGGCTATTAACCAATAATTAGGGGCAAGATAGGGGAAGGAGGACAATGGGCCTTAGAAACTCTTCCTATTTCCTCTCAAAGAAGGATTTTTTTCCCTTTATTTTATCCTTAAGAACAAAAACAAAATCCGCAGAAGTTAAGGTTTCTCCTTTATAACAGTTTCAGAATTTCATTAATTCTTGGAATGACCCCAGAAAATGATACTAAAAAGACTTGGGCCTTTTGGTTCTCTTTTTTTCTCTCAAAAGCAAATCCAAAAATGCAGCTCAGGTTCTGTTTTCACAGTCACTTCCTAATAATTCATGGTAAGGATGTGATCTATTGAATATATAAAGGAAGCCTGGCACATTTGTTACATCAGCAAATAGCAAATGTGCATATTTGTATGGATAATAGATATGTGTATATGCAGGAAACAAAAAACTCCCTCTGGCTAGTCTAATGGATCACACACAAAACTATGGTTCTGATTTACTGTGAAAGAACCATGAAAATAGACTGGGATCATATACATACATACATACATACATACATACATACATACATACATACATACAATGGAGTAATGTAAAGGCATGTTTACATGACGTGTGGAGACACAGCACTGAACTTGGAATTAGAAAGATCTGAGTTTCTTCTAGGCCCAGATGCTTGCTTACTTATGTGACCCTGGGCAACTGTGACTCCAAGCCTCGATTTTCTTATCTATAAAATGGGTATCATAATAGCATCTACCACACAGAGTGTTGTGAAAACCAAGAGATAATGTGTGTAAAGTGCTTCACAAACCTTAAAGAGATATAGAAATGTGCATGATTATTATTACATGTATGAAAGTAGACAGAGAGAATGCAGCTGAAATTTCATTTTATGGTCTTTGAATATATAGTTTATGTGCACACAAAGAAATAGAATCAGAGAATGATTGAGAAGAGATGCTTTTACTCAAAGACAGCATCACAGGGATGATGAGCTGAAAAGAATTGAGTAAACAGTTGCTTAAATAGGATTCTCATAGCAAGTAAGCAAGGTTTCCACTGGACCTGGCATTTGCTGGGGCTGGGTCTATCCAGGGGCCAGAACAATATGTCCCGTGCTTTTTTTTTCCTAAAAGGAACAATCCCACATGGTTTAGATGGGTAGCCAAGAGAGAGAGAAAGTCTTGGACTCCTTCACATTTAACATTGACTTTGATGCTTTAAAACCATGACAAAGCCTTATGAATATGTCCATCAGGCATCAGTCAACAGGCATTTATTAAGCAAACGTTAAGAACAGGGTCCCTGACTTCAAGGAGCTCACATTCTAAATAAAAGGAGAGACAACATACAAAAACTTATATATATATACACAATGTAGGCATTGTAAAAATGTGAGTTATTACTAATAACATTATTACTTTGTTAGATTGACTGGTCTTTCACATCCATCTATCATCAGGCCATATCACTGCAGACAGAACTGCTGTGCCCCAACAAAGCTCAGCCCAGAGCAGACCAGAAGCTTGTCATAGCATCTGCTCCCCTTCATTCTGAACGTGGATCCGGTCCAGAAGACTATCTAGCAGCTAGTCAGGAATTCTGAATTAAATCAATGAGGCTGTATTTCTGGAAAACAGATTTGTCTCATTCTGAGCCAATATGAGCATTATGGTTGGACCCTTTTAAAAATACCATAATTTTAGGTCTGTTTCTACATAACAATTCCCTGAATATACATCCTTGAGGAAATTTATGATATCAAGGGGAATCAAGGCCATTTACAGAAGCAACGATAAAGTTCTGGTATCTTTTAAGACATTTATCAAGATGACATTGATCAAGGTTCTCATTTCAAAATTAGAAAAATTATAATAAACATTGGATCAAGAAAATACCAGAGAATGAGATATTATTCCTACATTGTCATTGAAATGAAATTGACAGGTAATTGTTGGGCTTTGAGAACTTTCAAAGTCTGTGGGGGGTGGGGACAGAGACAAAGAGAGGGGAAAGGGAGAGAGAGAGAGAGAGAGAGAGAGAGAGAGAGAGAGAGAGAGAGAGAGAGATCAAGTCAACAAGCATTTATTAAGCACCTACTATATGGAAAACACTGGTATAAGTGCTGGGGATGCAAGAGCAAGTTTTAAAAGGGCAATCCCTGCCCTCAAGGAGCTTACATTCTAATTGGGGAAGAAAACACATGAGAGGAAGGTGAAAGAAGAAGGGGAGAAGATATCCCTAGGAATGGTATGGTACAGAAACCAGCTGAAAGACTCAGCAACAGAACCCAGGGAGGTCTGGAGGCACAACCATGGTGGGCCTGGGCACTAGCATTAAAATGGACTGTGTGGTTCACATTTCTATGGTTCTTTAAGGCTTGCTGCACGCTTCATGTACATTATTTCACTTGGGGGGAGGTACTATGTTATTCTCATTTTAATTATGGGGAAAATGAAACTCCTAATTTTTAAGGGAGAGCATGGGCCAGTGGGAAGAGAACTGGATTGGGAACCAGAGGACTTGTACCTGTATCCTGGTTCCTCCACTCATTGTGACCTCAGCTGAGCCACTCCTCAGTTTCCTCATCTGTAAGACAGCCTCTAAAGGTCCTTCTAGCTCTGTCTATATGATTCGAGGACTTGTCAGGATCATTCAGCTAAGAGATGTCAGAGGTGGTGTTCAAATGTCATCTGCCTTTCAGGACCAGAATTTAATTGATTATGAGCCACAGCTTCTGCTGGTGTGCCAAGTAGTATCCCAATGAAGAATGAGGTCTTAGCCAACATCATTTCACGATGTGAGCATTAATACATCATCATCAAATTTCACCATAATGTCCCAAAGTCCTACTAGAATACTTTTTGGCCTGATTACCTATTTATAACACTGTCCCAATCAAAACTGGTGCCCTCATAATACTTTTGCACTCAACACTGTATTTCCCAACATCACTACTCTCAGGCCTGTAAGCATATTGGGAGAGGGAAAGGACAATAATAGTAAGATTCTCTCTCCCTCCATGGTCAAATAGCATCATGGCTGAATTGCAGTAAAGCACATGCCACAGAAATGGTGAGCTGAATGGACAGCATCAAGAGGTTAATGGTTAATAGTTGAAGACATTTGCCAAACTGAACTAATTTGGAAATGTACTTAATGCTGCTGGACACTTACTCCTATCTCGTCATCACTTGTGATTCAGATTTACAAGCCTACCTAATAGATGTCATTGGCTTGCCCACCTCTAAAATCTGTGAAATAATGTTCAACTTCTGCAAAGTTAGTCCAGTGAAACATGAGAACTGGTAGATACTACCATATTAAAAATACGCTGAGCTTGGTTCTAGAAGGCACCTCTGGAGTCATCTAGTCCAATTCATGTGTGAAGGGAATCCCCCTAGCACCTGCTCGACAAGTGGCCATCCAGCATCTTACTGATGACCTCCAATGAGAGGGAGCCTCTGCCTCCACAGGCAACTCAAGCTGTAAATGTTGGAGACTCTGCCCAGACACCAAAAGGCCTCTTCATGACTTTCCTCAGTGGCTCTTGGTTCTGCCCAATGAGACCAAACATGAAAAGTCTGATCTCTCTTCCACAAAATAACCCTTTGAGTCCTTGAAAACCTGGATTGTGTTCCCCTTGAGTCTCCTACTCTCCAGACACCATCTCTCTTCTCCACAAGATCTCTGCCATCCATCCATCCTCTTTTCTCTAACAGCTAGTTCTGGCCCCTATCACCCACTTCGACCCACTCTCCACAGATCCACCAAAGGGATTTTCTAAATTGAGGTCTGACCATGTTACCCTCCCCCCACTCAATTCCAGTGGTCTCATATTTTTTCTGGGCCCAACACAAATTCCTCTGTTTGGCGTGTAGATTTTTTTTTGTCATATTTTGTCATATTCCTTCTTGCTAGTCATTCCCATCTCTGTCCCCAGTGCCCAGAAGGTTCCCCCCACCCTTCTTGGAATCTGACTTTTCTTCAAGAATCAGCTTAAGTATCACCTTCTGCAAGAAGTCCTTCCAGACCCTACCGGCACTAGTGCCTTCCATTCCCTTCTCTCCCCAGCACCTCCCAAGGTTACCTTGTAGCAGTTTTGCATAGTTTTTGTCTACACAGCTATATGCATCTGTTGCCTCCCATTAAAAATGCAAGTTCCAAAAAAGGGGAGTGTGGCTAGGTGGCGCAGTGAGTAAGAGCGCTGGCCCCAGAGTCAGGATGACCCGGAATCCTTTCTGGCCTCAGTACTTAGCACCCGCACATAAATAACTAGCTGTGTAAACTTGAGCAAGTTACTTATCCCCAGTTGCTTTAAAAAAAAATGCAAGTTCCTCGAGGGCAGGCATGGTTTTCCTTTATCACCAGCCCCTCATACTGTGCCTGGCATGGCATATGGACTTAATAAAGGGTGCTGATTGACTGGATGGAATCTCTTATGATGTAGAATGAAGGCTCTTTCATCAGCCCAGATGACTGCCATCTTCTCAATGTCCCTCCTAAGCTGGGACCTTGAGCTGGACTCCACAATCCAGGGGAGGGCTGAAGAAGGCATGCCAGAGAAGGACCCTCACCTTCCAATTCTCAACGCATCCCCAGCCTGTGCTTGTGTTTTTGTCTGCCAGACCTCAGCACAGACTCCTACTGAGTTTCCAATCCATTAAAATGTCAAGATTTTTTGTCCTTTAATCACACCTCTGCCATCTCATGTGGTGGAAGGCACCAAGTGTAAGACTTGCATTTGTCCCTACTGAATGTCATCTTGTTTAACCCATCCTAGTGCTGTGGCCTGGCAAGATCTTTTTGGATCCTGAATGTCATCCACTGAGTTAACAATGCCTCTGAGCTTCGTGTCATCTGCAAAAGTAATGAGCATAACATTGAAGGTTTTATGTGAGTCGTGATGAATGTTAAACAAGCAGAAGGCCAAACACAGATCCCGAAGGCACTCCACTAGAGACCTGCTCCCAAGCTGGGGAACCAGGAACGAAGATGAATTAACGACTGATGGAGGGATGAAGGGATGGATGGATGAATGAGGCAGTATTAAGCACTTACTATGTGGAAAGCAGTGCTAGGTGATAGGGATACAGATCCAAGAGTGAAGGCTGCCTTGTGCCTCACTTAAAGCTTACATTTGAATGGAGGAGACAACACCTGGAGGATGGTAGCCAGGGAGGGGTTTAGAAACTTACAGGATGGTTAGAGGAGCCACAGTGAAATGGATGTTGGTGCTCTTTCCAGTGGCCTTGACAATCCTGAATGGATTACAGTTCCAGACCTAGAAAGGGGCAGGAAAAGGATGTGGGGAGGTTGGGAGAATGCGCGTGCATGTGCACACCTGCACACACACACACACACACACACACACACACACACACACACACACACCTCACAGGGGCTAGATGAAGTCCACATCATTGTATCACCATCTACACATCCTTCCATGCTGTCTATAAGAACAACATGAGATACAGCATCAAAATCTTTCCTATTCCTAGGGAAACTCTATGTATGGCATTGCCTTATCCACCATGTCCAAAAGAACAAAACATTTCAGCCACTTATCATACTTGTTATGCCAACTATCAAGAAATACCATGAACTAGGCTTCCTACCTAACAACATTTTTAAAGTTATGGTTAAAATATCTATATATTAACAAGCCCGATCCTTTTGTTTGTACCAGCAATGGGCCTTCCGAGATTTAGCAGTCGATACTCTCTGAGAACAGGCCCACTGTAGAACTGTACAAGGAGAGGAAAAGTTGCTTCCTCTTTACAGAAGCCAAAAGAATCAGTTTTCATTTCCCTTCCCTCTATCCCAACCTAAATCCTGGCCATCCTTCCAAGCCTAGGGAATTCTCTGTCTCCTCCAGAAGGCTTCCCTCCACCCAGCCCACATTGATCTGAACTCCTCCCTATACATTTCCTGGGCCTAACAAATCTTGGCACTTACTCTATTGTCCGATGCCCGAAGCTGTTTGGAGAATACATCTTTTCTTTCCTATCAGGCTGTGACCTCTTAGAGCCCATCCCATCAGCACCTAGTACAGTGCTATATACACAAAAGGAATTTATTCATGATTACATTTAACAACCATTTAGTCATAAAAGGCATAAATATTTCTGGAAAGAAGGCCAGGAGGAAGAGAGGGAGAGAAGAGAGGGCTGGACGTGCATTTAGTGGCCATGCTGTGTTGGGTGCTCTCCAGGATGTAGTCAATAAACATTAGCATGTCACTTAATACTTTCAAAATACATCTGTAAACATGGACGTAATCTGCAGGCACAAATATGGGCACTCAAACATGTTTTCCTGATGAAATGCAATTTCCTATGGCTGTCACTTATACACATAGCCCTTATCACTGTCATTTACTATAAATATGCCCTCCTAATCTCCACTGTGGCCCAAGTCACACTGCTCCGTCAGTCAGCTAACATTTAGTAAATACTGAGCTACAAAGGTAGGCAAAATACAGGCCCTGCTCTCCAGGAGCTCAGTCACTGCTCCCTACAAATGGGCCATTTTCCTCTCCCTCTCCCACTCCAATATCTGTCCATTCACTTTTCCTGGCCTAGTTCCAAAGATACCTCTGCCAGGATCTGTTGTGGAATGGGATTCTCTCTCTTCTAAGCTCACTGCACACTTTCTATTCCTCTCATACAGTATTTATAGTGCAACAATATTATATTAGTATTAAAATACAATGAATAGAGCACTAGCCTTGGAGTCATGAGGACCTAAGTTCAAATCCAGCCTAAGATACTTGACACTTACTAGCTCTGTGACCTTGGGCAAGTCACTTAACCCCAACTGACTAGCAATAAGTATTTTACTAATATTTCTGCAGCAAATTATTGATCTAATGATTATTCACTAAGTGAAACAGGTTAATAATGTCCTTGCTGGTATAGCCTGTAACATTCATCCTGGGCAAGATCTGAGCTATGTGCTAGCATAGGCTTTGTGCCAGGGAGGTTATGAGAGTATTTTCTCCTATAACTTGACTTTGTGATGAGGGTCCAGCCATTCCTCAGCAGACCACAGGATGAGCACACTTGGGCTCCTCTCATTTCCAGTTAGCCCCCTCCTTCCATAGGCCTGGGTGAGATCCATGGAGAATGGCTGCTGGCAGCTGTCTGCCATTCCATCTTGCTACCAGTAAAGAGGCAAATATTTCATTGTTTAGGAATTGCAAAGACTCTCAGAAAACCTTTACTCAGGGCTTTTGGATTAGAAGAACTTTTCTGTAGCCAAAAGGTAAATACTGAACCACAAGGCTGCTTATCTGGTGACCTCCCAGCCTTCTGACATCTGACTTTCTTGCTTCCTAAATCACAGTACTGCATGTAAACAATGCTCAGGTCCTGGGCTGCTCCAGCAAGCTCTGTGACCAAAGGAAAGCTAGATCTTCCCTGACTCAGCAGTTTTAGCACAGAGTGGGTACAGACTGGCATAAAACGGGAAGTATCAGAATCAAGGGCAGCCTATGCCATGATCTGTTCACCCCAACCCTTGGAGAGGGCATTTACCTTCTGTTGTCACTGACTGGTTCTTTAAAGCTTTAACAAAGGCAACACTGTGCAGCGTATCACAATCTGGCCTGGAGACCTAGCCCTGGCCTCGCTTCCCAGTTCTCCCAACTACCTGGGCAAGTCACTTACCCTCTCCAGGGCTCAGGGAAAGAATTGGCCAGTGTGAATAATTCACATAAAAAAGCCAAATAAATGTCAAATATCACAGAGATCAGACCAGCAGGTGTGATTCTTCCATTCAGAGGGCAGGAAGATCCTGAGGATCATAGAACCGGAGGATAGCACAGTGCTGGGCACACAGTAGGTGCTAATAAATGCTTATTGGTTGATTGCTTTAGATCTAGAAAGCTCCTTAGAAATCAGCTAGCATGACTCTCCCTCATTCGACAAATGAAGAAACTGAAGACCAAAGAAGATTCCCAGGCCAGCTTCACAAAGGTGTTCAAGAAGCAGAGCCAAAATCCAAGACAAGTTCTCCATTTCCAGTAAGTAATATTTTATGATTAATTTCAAATCAGTTCAAAAGTACAATTATCCTATGAACAGACAAGACTGTGTTGACTTTTAGTCATGTTAAAGTCAGTGATAAAGGCCCTTTCCATGAGTTCCTTCCTGCTCCCTCATGACTCCAGAGCAGGAGCACAGCTGGAAGGAGGCCTCAGCCAAACCTAGATCCAAGCCCTTTGCCACACCCTTTGAAGTCTGTGAGCTCCACTACTCATCTGTCAACCACTATCAGCCCTGTGGCTTCTTCTACTTCTCCCCTATCTTTGTACTAATTAGTCACTGGACATTTAGGGAGGAAACTTGTTGGGGCCCTTTAAGACTCTACCCGAACTCTGAGAACCCACGGAAAACTCAGGCAAAGGACAGAGCAACTCAAGCAGGGTTGGAGGCACCTGGGCGTTTATTCTCCCCCATGATTTTGGGGTACTGAGTATGCACTGCTAACAGGGGAGCACACCCCTGCTATGAGAAGCTTGTTACTGCTGAGGTGTGGGAGAAGAGAGTCGGGGGAGGGGAAAGGAGCTAAAAGGAGGGAGGCAAGCTGAAAGAGGGAGGAGAGAGAGATGAGATGATTGTAAATGAGAAAGAGATTAAACGGCAAGGCATTACATCTTGGTGTCAGGACCCCTTTGTCTGTTCTCGGAGGAGCAGGCTCCCCCAGGGGTTCATGGAGGCGAACCCAGGTCATAGGGGCGACCAGAGTGACTAGAGCTGTGGTGGCAGCTGGAGAGAGGGTTGTAGAAGCAGCCCAGGTCGGGGCGACCACAGTGACCAGACTGCAGGGACAGCTGGAGAAGGTCTTGTGGAGGCAAGCCGAGTCCTAGGGGCAACAGGAATCGCGGAAGGCGATTGAAGTGCCGTAGAGGCGGCAGGAGAGGTGAGTTTGATGTGCACCCTGTTAAGCGGGCCCTAACAGAAACTATCCCCAGCTTCCTCTTCCTCCCACCCTCTCACTCCATTTTCCTCAATCCTACCACACTCATGTGCCTCTCCAACACCCCCCTCCCCGCCTTCCACTGTGCCCTCTGAAATTCCCATTCCATAATGAGTAAATTTCCCTTCATCCTGGCCTGATTTTTCTCATACTCCTAATATTCCTGGCTGAGATTGTGCTCCCACTAAGGATTTTGACCTCCAGCTATCCTCTTGATTATCCACTGCATTTGAGCTTTCTGGGATAGGACTTTTTCCTCTTCCCTCCCTAGTCCTTCTCATTCTCCTTCTCTGGCTCATCATCTCTATCACGACTCATGACCGTGGGTGTTTCCCAAGGTCTGTCCGGGGCTGCCTCCTCTTCTCCCCCCATACATACTCTCTCAGCAACCTCAACAGCTCCCATGGGTTTAACTGTCATCTTTATGCAGATGACTCATAGAAAGACAGAGATTACAATTACCAATTACACTTTAGACTTTTCAAACTGGGTGTCTCCAACTCAACAAGTCCAAAACTGGATTGGTTATCTTCCCCCCCCCCCCAAACCCTTTCCCCTTCCAGACTTGCCTATCCTTATCAAAGATTTTACTATCCTTCCAGTCTCCCAGGTTAAAATGTGAGCATTGTCTTGGCTGTGTCACTCTTCCTTCACCTGTATATTTAGAGCAGGTGCCAATGTGACCTCATCTACCTTAACAATATCTCTCACCTTCATGCCCTTCTCTCAACTCACTTGGCTCCCACTTTAGTCCTGTTCCTCCTCACCTCTTGTCCATAATATTGCAATAACTCATCTCCCAACTGGCTCCCCATCTCAAGTCTCTCCCTATCTTAGTCCATAACTACCAAAATAATTGTCCTTAAGGAAATATCAATCAACTCCAGAGATATCTTACTGACTCTAGGATCGAACAAAAACCTCTCTGTTTAGCTTTCAAAGCCCTCTTCAACCTAACCCAACTTCTCTTTCTAGCTAGATTGTATATTATCCCACCATCACCACCACCTTGTTGTCCAAACTGGCTTCTCTCTGTTACTCACACATGAACCTCCATCTACTGTCTCCCTTTGCCCTGACTGTCCCCCAAGCCTGGAATGGACCCCCTCCTTCCCTCCACCTTGCAGAGTTCTTTCTCTTACTTTGAGAGGAAGTTTGATTATCATCTTCTGCATGAAACATCTCCTGATTCACATAATTGCTAGTGCCCATCATTCCAAACTACCTTGTCTTTAATTACTTTGTATAGGTTTGAATTTATTCAATTCACATTTATGCTGCATAAATTTTTATATGTCCTTGTCATCTTTAGCACTGATAATAACTAGAATTTATAATAACTAGCATTTATATGGGCAGCTAGATGGAATGGTGGATAGAGAGACCTGAGTTCAAATCAATCCTCAGATACGTACTACCCATGTGACACTGGGCAGGCCATTTAACGCTATTTGCCTCAGTTTCCTCATCTGTAAAAAGAGCTGGAGAAGGAAGTGGCAAACCACTCTAGTATCTTTGGCAAGAAAACTCAAAAAAAGGTCACAAAGAGTTGGACACGACTGAAAATGACTGAACAACAACAAGCATTTATTTAGAGGTTTAAGGTTTGCAAAGTATCTTACACATATTCTTACCTCTGATTCTCACAAACACCTTACGCAGTAAGTGCTCTTATTTTGTTTTTCCAATGAGGAAGCCAAGGGTGAATAACTAGCTCAGGCCCACAGAGATAAACAGAGATAAAGTCTCAGGTCTGAGAGGATTTGAACTCTAGGCTTCCTAACTCCAAATCAATCACTAGAGATCCTGAAATGGATGAGAGTGGCTGGGTGGGAAATGATGAGGTGGGTTCCAAGAGAGCCCTCCTAGGACGTAAGAAATCAGGGAGGAGGTCTCTGATGCCCAGCCTCCACCCATTCTGATTGATATAATAAGGGAGGGAGGGACCTGGGAGCAGGGGGATTAAGGAAGAGTGAGTTTCAAAACTGATCTCATTTTACACAGTGATAAGTTTTTGGAGATGGTGAATCCTATGAAGCAAGTGTGAAGCACTCTTAACTCTTCTGTGGGATGACCCTGAATCAGCTCGTGTGTACACTGCAAACACAAGTTGTCCTTCCACACAGAACGGAAGCTCCTTGAGGCCAAGGACTATTTTCATTTCTCTTTGAGGAAAAGGATCTAGCACAGAGCTGGGCATGAAATAGATGCTAAACAAGCATTTGCTA
The DNA here is from genome assembly GCA_011680675.1 of Gymnobelideus leadbeateri. Lineage (NCBI taxonomy): Eukaryota > Metazoa > Chordata > Mammalia > Diprotodontia > Petauridae > Gymnobelideus > Gymnobelideus leadbeateri. Next base: position 96,533 of record WOXC01010573.1, read on the forward strand.
ATCGACTCTATTGGACAGTATGTTACTTTTTTTCCAATGATCTGCCTATATCTGTTCCTTCCTATTCCAAAGAGATTACCAGCATGTGAAGTGCTTTGCAAAATGTAAAGCATTATATAAATGTGAGCTATTATTCTTTTCCCCTTCCTGTTCCAGAGACCAATTAATTCTGCAAACATCTATTCAGCATCTATAAGCCCTCAGAAGTCCTCTAATCTGTTCCCTTTCCTCCACAGGCCAGAACCTGAGTTCAGAGAAGCAAACCTCATTCTTGCACAATTGGGCACTTCCCATGTGCAGGCATTCAAATATCTCTGTGGATGTTTATAGTCATAGATAATATGATCTAAAGAAATGATCCCTCTCCATGAGGAGCTTACAAGGCAGCATAAAAAGAGGTTCAAATAAAGTCACAGAGTCAAGAATAGAAGCCCCCTCGCCTGGCCCCTGATTTGGTGTTTTTCCCCTCCTTCCATGAATCCACTGCCTTCATTCTTTATCCCTTTTGATCCATCGGTTCCAGGCACTACGCTAAGCACTGAGGATACAACAAAGGGTAAGCCAATCTTTGCCCTCAAAGAGCTTTCACACTAATGGAAGCTGAAAAGGGTCGAGGGGCAATGAGACCCAGGAGAGCAGCCAGATAGGAAATGAAGGTGTGGCAGCCCTCAACACCCTCCTTCAACTGCAGATCTGGAAGGAGCACTCCAGGAGGCTGAAGGGCAAGCCTAGGAGTCCACTGCCACCCTCAAGGCAGGCAGATAAGCCCAGGTAAAGTAGCAGGCAGCCTGCTTTACTGTCTTTGTTCTCCTAGGGTACAGCACAGTGTCTGGCAGTGTGGCATAATGGAAAGAGCTCTGCACTGAAGGCCAGGGTGACCTGAGTTCAAATCCCATGCCAGAAACTTATTAGACAAGTCACTTCATCTCCATCAGCTTTAGTTTCTTCATCTGCAAAATGGGTCTAACACTGACCCAACAACTGGAGGATCAGATGAGATATGAGCTAAACGTAAAGTGCATTGTGAACCTCCACTCTTCACTGTCATTAGTAGTTGCTTAATAAATGCTCATTGGTCAATTGAAGAGAAAAGCTTTTGGACCAGATCTGGGAGCTATCCACGAGGAACTCAGTGCAGACCAGCAACGTTCAGCATGTAGAGTCTGTGGGAGTTGCCTGGAAGGTACCAGAAGCCAGACTCCGGTCAGGTCATCCTGAACGCAGCCAGTTCTCCAGCCGCTGTGCAGCCCATGCTGCCTCTCAGAGAAGGCCCACATGATGAATCATGTCTGATCTGGGCTCCTGGCAAAGTGAATGTCCACACCAGCCGGCACCCAGGGATAGGGAATAAAATCTGGTTGTGACAGAGGACAGAGAATATCACAGGAACAAGCACCTTCCTATCAATTGGGGAATGGAACAGAATACTACTGTGTGGTAAGAAATGAGAAACATGGAAAGATCTACATGCACTGATGCAGAGTGAAATCAGCAGAGCCAGGGAAACAATGTATATGTGACAATAATGCAAATGGAAAGAACAATCACAGAAGAAACCAAAAGTGAATGTTGCAAAACTGAGCTACAAGAAGACACTCTGTCCTTCTGCAAAGGTGGGAGATCCCCACAGGCTGTACACTGCACAGTTTTACAGACTGGATTTTTTTTTTTTGATGCATTGATCAGTCATGCTGATATTTTCCTCTTTTTTTTAATTTTGTCTATGAAAAATTACTGTTATATGAGACGGCTCTCTGGCAAGGGGAAAGGAAGGGATACTGCATGAAATTCAAACAAAAGACATCAATAAGATCTCGTTTTAAAAGACATCACAGAACACAGGATTAGAGAAAGAGACCTTGGAGATCATGTGAGTCTAACCCTCACCCCTGAGAGAAGATAAGGAATAACTTGCTCAAAGCCTCAAATAGAGCAGATTAGTCAGGATTCAAACCCAAACCCTTTGAGCTGGAACCAACATCTTCCCACTCTACCAGACTGTTCGACAAACAACAAGCACCTAGTTAGGGTCATTCCTACAAGAGGCATTAACACCTGGGGAGTGGCTCAAGGTCAGGAAGGGTCTCCCTCATGGAGGAGGGGCATCCAGGCTTTGTGAAAGGAACAAGTAACTGTAAGAGGCAGAGAGGAGGCAGGAGAGCATTCCTGAGACACTCCCCATGCTCTCACAGGGCAGTATCAGACAGCAGCCCTGCCCCTGCCTTACTGCTTTATAACTCTAGAACACACTCAGAGCAGGTCTCGAGTCACTGAGTGAATCGAGGACTGCACTTCCTACACTCTGCACCGACGACATCGATGGGGACTCTGGATTCTGAGAAAGGGAAGAGTCTGCAGATCAATGTTCATCACTCTCTTTTCTGCACTTTCTCTTCATTCTGCAACAAGGTAGAATGGAACAAAGCCCTGAGCTGGAAAGCAGGCGGCCTGGGCTCCAGCTCACAAATTAGCTGCATGACCTCCTGCAAGCCTCTTAATTGATCAGGGCCTCAGTTTCCTCATTTGTAAAATGAGGCGATCCAATTCTCTCTCAAGTCCTTTCTAGCTCTAATAAACAATGAATCTAGATTTATTTTCTGCTGTAAACACACATTTATTTATCTTAATCCAGTTTTCTCCATTTCCCAACCTGCATAAGGGTCACCTTTTCCACCAGGAACAATTAAACAGACAAAAAGAGAAAGAAAGTCAGGCTTTCTCCTATATATAAATACCCAGAGACACAGGCTTTCTTTTGCTCCATGGTAATTATCCATAAGTCTAAAGGCCAACTTAAATTTTTAAATCTTCTGGGAGTCTCATGACAGGATAATGCTCTGGGTATGTTTCAAAGACTCTTTTCACCATCCAGAATTATGACTTTTTTTGGTGAGCCTATTCTATTAACCAGAAGTCTACTATTCTTTAATAGTTGATTAGGGCAAAGGTGGGGGTTCTCTCCAGCAAGAGTTCTCAACATGCTATTGAATAAGACTTTTTTTTTAAATTGAAGACTGCATTTAACAGAAATTCAAACAGAGTGAATTAAAGGGGTAATTTCAGATGTACTGAAAGGCTGTAATGTCCATTCAAACTAATGAAGGCACAGGACATTAATCTCCTAAAAAGATTCAAACGCTATAAGTGGAGCAATTCTATTCCTTAGTAGGAACAAATTAAGATGATTTCCCTTGCAGAAATTGCGGTAATTACGAGTAATTATCTTGTACTCTCTAAATTTTCCACTATAGCACTTTCAGCAAATATCATTCCCTCTGAATACTTTATTTGGAAATACAGGAGGAATTGTTTCCTCCTGAATTGTGGTACAGAGCTCCTACTGACTGTGTAGGGGCGCTGCTTAGCAATGACCTGAGAGGTGGCATCTTGAAACCCACACAAAAGCGACTCCATTATTGCCATTCTCTGAGACTCTCCTAATCAGGTCTCTGGGACACCTGGGAGATGACAAAGAAAAAGGCATTTGAAGGTGTCATTATACTTAATATGGACTTATGCATGAAACAACAGAGAAACTTGCTCCAATATGCACATCTTGGGGCTATCATGAAAAATATGTAGACAGTTGTTGCCAGAGGTTTAAAAAAAAAAACTATACAAAGTCAAATAGAACACTAGAGGTTATGACTAAGTTTTCTTTCTGCTACAGAATGGTGCACCCTTGGGCAAATCACTTATAAAGGTCGGGGTGGAGGTAAGGGCTCCCAAAAGAACAGCCTTACATACATGCACAGAAATGTGATTCCTGATTAAGGGAGAGACCTCTGAGTCCATGACACTGTGAATATGGAGAAAGATTTCAGAAAAGGAAAGGGAGGTATGTAGGTAGAAAGAGCTGATATAAAACAGTTACAAAGGACGAGCTCTGCATGGCAAACAGAAGATCTCCCCAGAGCCACAGGCATACAGGGAAAGCCAACCCCCAAACATGTTCCTGCACCCCCAGAAATTGCTAACAGTGGATTTCTCCAATGAGATCACTCTTTCCTTAGTTGTACTCAGATGTGATTTCATTTCTGAATTGAAAAGCCCATTTACTAAAGTGTATTCTATCATCTACCCTCATTTGTATGACTTCCCTGATTTCTGTCTTACTGCTTGCTTCAATATATATGTTTGACTTTTAATTTTACTGGGGATTTTTTCTTCAATTATTCTACATTATTTTTTGGCCCTCCCCCTCCACCATCCACTAAAAAGGAAAGAAGAAGAAAGAATAGAAGAGAGAAATGAAAGAGAGGAGGGAAGGAAGGAAGGAAGGAAGGAAAGGAGGAAAGAAAGCAGAAAGAAAGGAGAGACAGAGAGAGACTGAAGAAGGAAAAGCACCTTGCTATCACAAAAGCACAATAAAGGAAACATGTCCAAGAACTGATCCATCATCTCTGTCAAGAAGCAGCATTTTTGTGGTGACCAAGAACTGGAAACTAAGGAGGCACCATCAATAGGGAATGGATAAGCAAACTGGCACCTGAATGGAATGGAATCGCACTATAAGAAATGGCCCCGGTGGGGTGGGGGTGGGGGTGGCAGGGACTTGTATGAACTCCTACAAAGTGAAAAGAATGGAACCAGAAGAACAATTTATACTAATAATATCAATATGATAAAAGCGAACAATTTGGATAAGCCTCAAGAGCTCGGATCAACCCAACAGCCAACCATGATTCCAGGGGACTGATAAAGAATAGTGCCCCCTACATGATGACAAGCACGGCACATGCTGTGGCTCAGGCATAAGCTCATCCACTTCTCCTCAGTGCCCTCAAGGGCTGTTCCAAACCTCTTTTCTCCCTCTTCTGTCTTCAGGAGACTGCTCCGAGTAGAGCTTCCTCTCTTATTAATCTTCAGTCTCTTAAGAGGAAGAAGTCCAAGCTATCAATAGCCATATGAAAAAATGCTCACAAATCACTAATAATTAGAGAAATGCAAATGCAAGAAACTTGGAAGTTCTACCTCAAACCCAACAGACTGGTAAAGCTGACTAAAGGAAAAGGACAAAAGCTAAATGGGGCTCTGGGAAAATAAGTGTATTAATACACTGTTGATGGAGCTGTGAACTGGTCTAGCCTTTCTGGAAAGCAATTTGGAATATGCCCCAAAAGCTATTAAATTGTACATACTCTTTGACCCAGTAATGGCACTACTGGCTGTCTACCCCAAAGAGATCAAAGAAAGAAGAGAAGGAGCCATATGTCCAAACATATTTATAGCAGCTCTTTTTGTGATGGTACAGAATGGGAAATTGAGGTACTGTTCATCAATTGGGAAATAGATGAACAGCTTAGGGCATGTGAATGTGAGATACTCTTGTCCCCCCAGAAATGATGAAGAGGATGCTTTCCAAGAAACCTAGGAAGACTTGAAAGAACTGATCCAAATTAAAATGAGCAAAATCTAGAAAACAACTTATACAATAAGAATATTGTAAATACAAGCAACTTTGAAAGACTAAGGAACTCGGTGACCAACCACAGTTTCCAGATGATAAAATATACTACCTGCCTCCAGATGGAGAGCTGCTGGTCTCAGAGAGCAGACCGAACCCCATGTTTTGCTGTTGTTGCTTTTGTTGGGTTTTGGTCACGACCACAAATAGTCAAGCCATATTTGCCTTCTACATATGTTTGTAACAGGTTTTGTTTTTCTTGCTTTTCAATTGGGGGGAGGGATAGAGCTAAGGAGGGAATTCAGACTTGATAATAAAACTGAATTTTTAAAAATTCCATCTCTGCTTATCTAGTAGCTCCTTTCCAGCAGCCCCCAAACACACCTAAATCTCACCCATCCTTTAAAAAATATCCTCTCAAGACCCTATAACCTCTGGCAGGATCTGTCTCCTCCCTACCCATTCTCCACAGAGTTACCACAATAATTTTCCTAAAGTATAGTTCTGAC